>VRYO01002253.1:17822285-18024936 GCA_009812075.1 Sialia sialis
CATAGTAAGAGTATTTTGAGGAAAGGGTGTGATAAAGATTTCTTTCCCTCTGAAATTCTAGTCATGTCTACAGGAATGCAGGCTGGGACAGGTTATAGAGGAGGTTTGTGGGATGTGTGAAATAGACTTCAACCAAATGATCTAGTTTATGAAATAAAAGTTATAGGATTAATATGTGGGTGTGTTTTCTTACTGTGACAAATTGGGATTTAATATTGTGTCTGTTGAACATGTTCAGTATCTCTGCTGTTATCTAGAATCCCCACGCCTTTAGAGTCTAATAATTAAGTTTTACTGTAAAAACGAGGTGTAATCCATAGTGAATCTGACCAAAAAGATAAGCCATGATGGAAGGTAGTTTCCTTCTGGTTCTTTTAAGATCCTGCTTGGTGCTTTGTTGAGACTCTGCTCATTCAGTAGTGCTCATGCTGAGGTGTGTAGTTCTCCACCTCTGCAAAACAAAATGAAATTGCTTAATTGTATATTATGGTCTAATCTAGTAATTGATGTGGGAGGACAGTACATGGCTGTGAATGCAGCCTGATCTAACCTAGTTTGAGCTTGTTGTCATTGCCATTTCTGATTTTAGGTGTGCAGATAGACTGCAGAGCACATATTTTCATGCATAACTTGGAAGGAGAAAGGAAGGCTGGGATAGTGGTTTAAGTTACAGGAGCAGGGTACACCCATGAGTGGTTATAAACACTGTGGGGTTTTCTTTGGCAGTAGTGAAGCTTGAGAGTGTCAGCCCGCTCTGGGGGAGCTTGGGTCTTACATGGATGGGCTGGGGAAAGGGGCAGATTGCAGCATCACATAGCTGGGATGCAGAGTGACAAATGACCAGTGATCTTCTCTGCAGGTGGGTCTTTGAGGTGCTGTTCCTGGCCGGACTGTTCTTGTTAAGGGAAAGGAGGTGGCAGTTCTGGAGGTGTTTTTTAGATGTTTTTTTGATTCTGCATGTATCTTTTATGTGGTACTTGTACAGGCTAAGGTTGCGCCCATGGGTTATAGCATGATCCCAACCCTTCCTGAACTTGTCGTAGAATAAAGCTTGGCTTTGTTGTTTTTTTTTCCAAAGTTCAACAGCCTCTAAATGATGGTTTGTGGGTTGGAGAAATCTTTACAGCTCTTTTATTCAAATGTCTATTTACCTAGATTTCTTGGCTCCCAAAAGTCTTGCAAGACATGTATAGGGAAGAAGACTGATTAAAAAGCAGAGGAAGTTCAAAATTGTGCAGTCTTTTTCCATAGAAAATGGTTATACATCCACTAAATAATCTGTAGTCTGTTTGAACTGGTCTGTGCAGGGGATTTCTGATGTCATACCTAGCTGACTGTGTAAAAATGGTGAAATTAGGAATCCTTTAATCCTGTTTTCTAACTCCCTTGTCGTCCACCACTTCCTTTCAGGAAGTGCCTGCCTGTTTTCTACACCCATTACAGCTAAGAGTTGGAAGCAGCACAAATAAAACTTGCTTTCCCATGTTCATTTTTTACTGTAACTGGAGTATTTGTTTTGTGAGAGTCTGGATTTGCCAAACCACAGAGGGTGAGCCCTGGAGTTGAAAGTCTAGGCATCGTATTTGCTGTGATTCAAATAAATGCTGTCACAACTGACCAGTCTTTGAGCTTGTTTCTGGAGTGCTAAATATTTCTCTTAATGACTGATGAAAATGAAGGGGCCTGTGGTAAGTTCAGCCTTGTTTTGATCCCATGACTCTAGGTGATAAGTCATCTTTGACCTATATAAGGGGGAATTACAGAATCAATTAGGTTGGAAAAGACCTCTGAGATCACCAAGTCCAACCTATGACTAAACACCACCGTGTCAACCAAACCATGGCACTCAGTCCAGTTTTTCCTTGAACATCCCAGGGATGGTGACTCCACCAGCTCCCTTAGCAGCTGTTCCAGTGCCTGACCAGCCTTGGATTGAAGAAATTCCTCCTGATGTCTAGTCTGAACCTCCTGAACCTGGCACAGCTTAAGACTCTTTTTGTCCTGTCACTGGTTCCCTGGGAGAAGAGGCTGCCCCCCACCTGGCTTCACCCTCCTTTTGGGTGCTTGTAGGGGGTGATCAGATCACTCCTGACCTTCCTTTTCTCCAGGCTAAACAACCCCAGCTCCCTCCCAACTTGTGCTTCAGACCCTTCCCTGGCTTTGTTCCCTTCCCTGGCTGATTAGGTAATGAGAGGGAGAACTGAAGCACATTAAGTGGAGGTAACTGCATGTAAGACGAAGCAAACACATACTACAGAGGGTGCTAGACCTTTTCATTTTTAGAATCTCTGAACCATTCTATGTGCTCTATAAAGATTGGTAATTTTAATCCTCTTGTCACTTGCATATCCTATAGTTCCATGTGTCTCTTTGTTCCTGTTGATTCTTTTCTCCTTTGTGATCACTTTTGTGGTGATTGCATTTTGTGTTGTGGTGCTGGGTTCTGGCAGATAGAAGCTTTCACTTACATAAATTTTTGCAAATATGTTTGTGTGAGTTTTTTTGGAGAATTGCTTTTATGAGTTTGTTTGTATTTTTTTCCCCCCCAAGATAAAAATGCAGCTCTATTTGTTTCCTCCCTGTGCCATAGAATGGTTTGGGACGATGAGTGCACTGGCAGAATCTGTAGTCCCCAGAGGACTTGGCTCACTGAACTGCAGAGGTTGTTGAAGTGTGTTTGCAGCCTCCAGCCTTCGTACTGCTTACAAGTTCTAATTGGGGCAGAATAGTTCTTGTTCTCGAATGTTCGGTAAAGCTTTTCTCAAAAAAAGCTGGTGTTTCCTGTGGCATACAGAGCATGTTGGCTTGGAAAACTGAATGGATCCATGTTCTATGGAGTCAAAAGCTGATATATCTTGCTGTGCTAAGGCAACCAATTTGTTTTATCCCAATTTATTTCTGTCCCCATAGAAGAAAAGTTTTGTGAAGGTGTAATTCTGGTAATTTTCGGAGTCTTTATTTTGTTTTGTTTTTTAAATATGCACTTTCCTAGGGTTATTAGATGGTGTTTGCAGAACTCTGGGGAAATCCACCTTGTAAAAATGGGTGGGAACTAACTTTTGGATGCATTTCTATGTTGAAATGTAACATCAGGAACAGCTTCAAAGCACTTGAGGTAAGAGAATTTACTGTCTTGCTCTGTTACATCGTGGTGTGGGAATGACACCTAACCAGGTGTCCTACTATTACTCCCTAATCATCCTCTGAGGGACCAGCTACCTCTTCCTTGGTATAGTTTACTTTTTTTTCCCCCATCCTACAAAAAGCATTGATGTTTCTCAGTCTCTTTCTTTGTTAGTGTTCATTCAGTGTAGGGAGTGCTGTGATCAAAGGGTTGTATATAGCAGCAGCAGTGAAGTATCTTTTTTGAGTTCTCATAGATAAAAAGTTGGATTTTGTGGGTCAAATGCTTTCAGTAGTTGTGGCATTGAAGAGATGTTTAGTCATAAGCAATGTACACATATTCCCTGCTGTACCTTGATGTGAATTTGGGAACCAAAATATTTTCTGTAACTGCTTCTGTATTTGTGTTTCCATGTTCATGTGTATAGTTAGCATTTCTTCTCCAGTCAGTACTGGTTTGACTTTTTTTGACATGAGACTTGTATGAACTGTTTGAGTATGTGCTAAGAACAAGTTCTTGTACTTGCAGTCAAGTTTATGTTTGGTTTCTCTTTGTCCCACTTTTGGGCAAGCTTAGGAGGGAGGCTAGACAGGCAAGAGGGGAGACCCAAAAGACTCTTCCTTGTGGTGGGTAGAAGTGACCAGATCAAGTTTAATAGGTGCAATAAACACGTATTTTTGATAGCTTATTTGCTTGAGTCTTGAATGTTAAGAACAGGAGCGGATCTAAATTCCATCTCAAAACATGCTGTGGACAGTGCTGACGTGCCCCTTTTCCATCTGGTGTGAAAGGGAAGCTGCAAACAATGGCAACCACGCCTTTGTCCTCCTGCTTTCCCCTTCTTGGGCTGCATAATATGGAGCTAAAGTTGTTGCCAGATTTGCCTTTAGCTTTTCTTATAAAGTTGCCCTCTTTTTGCCAGCTATTCCACAGTCTTTCCACTGCCCTAAAGCTGCACTTATTGATACCTGTGTTCACTTAGAAAGTCATGAACGCATTGTAGAAAATCCATTTTTTTCAATTTTAGCTAAAAGTAAAAGAAATTATATCTGGAAAATTAAAATAGAGCTTTTTAATTTGTTGGAATAAAGATTTGTTTTTGTGTGTGGCTTCCTAAAGAAGGGAGGCTTACAGGATTGAACCATTTGTTCATCTGCTTTTCAGTTCATCCTTAATAACTGTTGAACAATTTTATCCAGATTCAACGAGGAATAAGAGTGTCAAAGGTAATTGGTTTCCTGCAAGAAAACTGGAGGCTGAGTGGAGGAGAGAGACAAAAATAGGTGTCCCCATGTCTGTAGCATAAGCTTAACTATAATCTGTGCTTAGGCTTTTGCTGGCCAAGTTGCCTGGGTGCTGCAGTCATCTCGGAGTTTCCAGAGCATGTTACTGAGCCTTGCTTAGGCACCAGCTACAGAAGGGGATGTCAAAGGGAGCCAAGGGCATGGGGAATGTTGTTGGAGAGCAGTTTTATGATAATAGACCAGTTTGCTCGCAAGTTCCGTACAGTATTATCACTTCTTGATTCCTGACTTCTCAGAGGAGGTTTGTCTGTGCATCTGGGATGCTTGCCTCGCTGTGAAATAACTGAAATGGAAGAAAGCCTTTGCATAGAGAAACTCAGCATTTTGAAGTGCAGCTGGGCAGTTACTTTGGCGAATGTTTTATTCACTCCTGGATTAGGCTAGAGAGAACAAGCTGTGAATGTTGTGGAATTAACTCAATAATTTCTGATGGGGGAAAAAAAAAGAGATGGCTGAGAAATGCATTCCTGTAGTATTTTATTTTTCCCAGGCTCAAGTCATTGCTTGAATGAACACTTGGAGCAAAATTAGGATGGAAATCTATAGGGGGGTGGTGACTCATATAATGGGGGTTTATTTGCCTGAAATGTATGAGCCTTGCATTTGCAACACTTACTGCAGGACTTCAATTTGTACAACCAAATTCGTTACGTGTAGAATTGGCAAAATCTCCTTTTATCTCTTGCCTTTGGCGGAAGTAGGGCACTGGGCTTTCTTTCTTGTGGATGCATTTGATAAAATATTCATATTCCTGCATCTGTGGTGACTGTGTAAAGGAACCACCACCTGGAATTATTCACTGCCTACATCTGTGTTTTTGATTGGTTTCTTTTGTCCTGGCCGAGTACTGGAGATCCTGAGGGTTCTTGGAGCCATGAGTCAGTGACAACCTCCTGCTATTATTGTAAATAGCAACGTGAACACTGTTCTTGCATGCGTTTTTCCACGGGCTTTGTCTTTCTCGCCCAACACAGCAGCCAAGGAATTCACCCAGCATCTGAGTCAGCAATCAGCTGCCTCGAGACAAAACATGTAGGATACTGCAGGCTTGCAGAACAGCCAGCAAGGCACACAAGTACCCTGGAAACCTGGCAAATGATTCTTGCCTGCCCTTGCTTTCCTCCTGTAATTTCCATGTTCTCTGGCGTGTTGCTTGTGGGTGCCAAGGGATCAGGAATGCAGAGTTCTAGGGAGTGACCTACTGTGGTGACTGAAGGTGTTTCACCTGTGGGCATAACTGATTTCCCAGGCTGTGAAACGGGATTTGGGTGCAGCTGCCATGCTAAGGTGCCCCTTGGAATGTGCTGGCTCAAATGACCTCCTTTCTGCAGGCTTGGCTGCTGGCTTGGCAGTAAGTTCCTAGAGGGAAAGGAGACTGGGTTTTAACTTTGGGGTCTTTGGATGGTTGAAAACCAATGCTACTTCATTTCCATAGTGAAAAACTACAGGAGAAGCAAGAGTCAGAAATGATCCTTGTGCTGTCCTTATTTTGTGGTATATCAGTAGTGGAATGTGGACAAACAGATCTAAATTGTGACTCAATTTAGGTCACATAACTTGTATTGCTTTTTCTGAAGAAGTCTGTCATTCAAAGCACTGGTGTAAGGTGAGTGTTGGGTGGGGTGCAAGAAGTGAGGGGGGATGTAAGAGTATTCAACTTGGAATGTTGTACTGGTTTAATGAGGCATATGATTTTGGACTGTAGGCATTTTATTATATTTGTATGACACAAGGACACTGAAATAACTCCTGTTATTGGAGTGCATGATAATATTCTTCTTCAGAACAAGGAGGCACAAACCTCCAGGTGGAGAGGGACTTCTTGCAAGGACATGAATGATGAGACAAGTGGGAGTAGCTTCAAACTGTTCTAGGGCAGATTTAGATTGGATATTGGAAAGAAGTTCTTTACTACCAGGATGCTGAGACACTGGCATGCGTTGCCCAGAGAAGCTGTGGATGCCACATCCCTGGCAATGCTCAAGACCAGGTTAGATGGAGCTTTGAGCAGCTTGGTCTAGTGGGAGCTGTCCTCCCCATGGCAGGGGCATTGGAACTATGTGACCTTTAAGGTCCCTTTCAAACCAAACTGTTTTAGGGTTAGACTTAAGCCTCTGTAGTGGTGCAAGGCTGAAGCATGTTTCCAGCTTGACAACAGTGAAGTCGGAAAATAAGGAAAGCAGTTCCAATTGGCTTAGTGAGCAGTGCTGATATGGACAGGGACATCACTCTGAGCCAGTTAGAAAAACAGCTTCATGGGTACTGGGTCTTAAGGTGGTTGTCCTAATAAAGTTAGAATTGCTTTCTGCACTATAACCCATTGCTGTACTTGGACTTCTGCAGGAACTTTTATTTTTAAACACTATCACTTTGTGGCTGTATGTAAAGGTTTGCTGGTCTCCTTTGCTGTTTCTAAACATAAGCAATAAAAACCATGTTAGGCTGAAAAGCAGGAGTGCCCAAATAAACTACTGGAGAGCTGTTCATATGGGAGGGGAAGAGACATGAGCTGTAATGTTTGGCTTGGCTTCCTGTCTGCTGGAAGCAGGAAAGGAGCTGGTGAGAATCTAAGAAGCTTTATCCAAGTCCTCATATTTTCTTTTTTACATTAATACCCTTTGCAAAAAAAGCAAAGGGCAAAAAGCACCTCATAAGTGCTTTCACTTCCATAGTTTGTGCATATGTTCCCATGCTGCCTTTGTCTCTGAAGGCAAACAGAACTATTCTTTCTCAGCAAGCAGGATAATGTAGTGTATGTACTTAATGTTTGTATAAAAGAAAAAATAAAGGTTTATTACCTATAAAAGAGAGAGGAAGAGAAGATATCTCTTCTTCAAACAAAATCTCTAATCATGGCCCATGCAATTAATTCTGTAGGTCTCCAGCCTGCTTCTGAGGGATCCCAGAAATAAGCAGCAGAGCTCATGATAGCACATCTGCCCCAGCAGATTAAAGTAGACCCCAGCTAGCATTTAAAATTTTGTAGTTTGGACCTGCATATCAAAAGAAGTTGAAAACAACAGAATTGAGGAATTAGTATGGGAATGTTAGAAGGCTTATGCACCAGCCACATTTCACTCTTATGCTGCTCATTTAGTGACAAAAACATGTGTATAGCCTTTAGGTAAAGGAAATGTTTATACTGCTTGATGCAACGCAGACAGCTTCCTTTTTTCAACCTTGATGTATTTTCCGAAGAAATTGAATTGCTATTAGCAGGTTTAACTTAAAGATCACAGTAACTATCACTGTGCAAAAACCATTCCTGGTGAGGACTTTATATCAGCTTGTGCTGTGCCATCCTCTCTCATCTCTATCTGAGATAAGATACATGTCTTTTTAGAATGAAGGCACCAAAGCTTATTTTGCTGATGGAGCACCAACTCTTGAAGTGCTTTGTGGCAGCAGTGTTTTTAAGACCAGCCCATAACCATTGCTGTGGTGTTGCATGGTAGCTGTGACCCTGTAGGGTCTGCCTGTTCTGTTTCACCTCTGCCCTCTTCCAGATATCGTGTAACATCTGCCTGTTTGCTTGTAACTTCCCTGCTCTTCATGCACAATGAGTTTTGATAAAACTTCCAAGGCACTGGCTCAAGTTAAAGGATTTTGTGATTCAACAGAGATGTGAGGCTTAGTGAACTCTGGAAGCCTCTGCTTTAGTCAGCTTGGACAGAAATCCTTAGGATATCAATTAGCTGAGGACTGACTGGGAATCTGGGCTCTCAGTTCAGCAGGCTTAGACAAAATTTTGGAACAAAAAAGAAAGAGCAAGTTCAGTTACGCTTTCTTCTTTTTATTTTATAGGTTAATAATGCTTGTAAGCCAGAGGTGAAAGTGGCTCAGCGGAGCACCATCGGGAAATCTGGCAGACTGGAAGAGCACAGCTGCCTCCCTGGGCAGCTGCCACTTGTGAAGCATGGAGGAAAGCAAAAATGAGAAGGTGAACCAGGCTCATGTTCTCTTCGACAGATTTGTCCAGGCTTCCACCTGCAAGGGGACTCTGAAGGCTTTCCAGGAGCTCTGTGACCACCTAGAACTAAAACCCAAGGACTATCGTTCCTTCTATCACAAACTCAAGTCCAAGCTCAATTACTGGAAAGCCAAAGCCTTGTGGGCCAAATTGGATAAAAGAGGCAGCCATAAGGACTACAAAAAGGGGAAAGCATGCGCCAATACCAAGGTAAGAGCTTCACTCAGCATGGTCCAGGCATATATTATCCAGTCCCTCTGGAGCACACACTCTTAAAGGGGTGGATGTAGAAAGATACTGCCTGGTGCCACTGCAAGCCATGGGAAGTTTCAGCAATGTTCTCAGTTTTAACATTTCATCAGCAATCAGAAATTCCTTTTGCTGACACCAGATGTGACTGCCCCTCTGAATTGTTTGTATTTTATTCAGGAGAAGCAGCCAGTGAGTTCTTACACTAAGTTTTGTGGCATTGTTTCTACAGGTAGATGGCTTGTAAAATCTTAATTGGTAAGCCTTTAATCTTGGTTGTCTTCTTTATGCTTTTTGATAGTAACAGGAATGTGTGCTGTAGGAGTCTAGGGTACAAAATATGCCTGTTTGGAAATTTCCAGTTTTAATTTGAAAATTCTTATGGCTCAAGAAAATACAGCTTGTCTGCCAATTTAGCAAAACAGACTGTTTCCCGTTATTTAGAAAGTGATCATCTATATTCTAGATTCAAAGAAAAAAAAATACGCTGTGGAAACTCATACCAATTCTTTTCAAAAGGTTGGTATGTGTGGAATTTACTGCAGGAATTTCTGCTTTTACACACACACACACACAGAGCTTTTTTTTTTTCTTAACCTCAATTATTGTGAGCTGGCAGAGTGCTGCATCCCTTGGACAGTGCAGTCCAAAAGCAGTTCTTTGTATCATTTATTGAGATGTGAATAGAATAAGTTGGTTTTGTAAATAATCAATCAGGCTTGTTTTTTCAGAAAAGGCAAATAGTGCAGAATAGTCCTTCATTGAGGACAGTAGATGCTGCTCTTTCTCTTGAATAATCACCTTTTGAGTGAAGGAAGTATTTTAATTGAAAGAATTAGTGACTAATTCCTCAGTATAGAGTTGAGGGAGAAATAAATCTTGTTTGGAGAATGTAAATTCAGATCTGTGGCCTTCTATTTTCCCCCAAACTGGATGTAAGAAAGTTATGTTAGTTTCTTAATTATTTATCTTGTTTCACTTTCCAGTGGCCATTTGCATATGGACGGAGACATTATAATATTAATACTTGGTAAACTCATGTGTTATAAACTCATTCATTTAACATTCTGAAAATCAAACAATTGGGCACTGTTGGTAGTCAGAGTAGGCAAGTAGCTTCAACACCCTAAAAATCCAACTGTTACAGTTGACATTTTTCAGGCAACATAAGAAAGGAAGGATTTACCAGAAGATAAATGTAGTAGTGTTGTGTATGCTTAGGAATAAGCCTTGCAAGCATCATGGGGAAAATTTGAAATTTTCTGCAGAATTGATTGCCCTGTGCATTCATTAGATTCAGGATTTGTTCCTTCTTTGTATGAAACATAATGTATTGAACTGAACTACGGTGTTTTAGTCTGTGAAATGAAGATAGGTGGTTTATGTTGTTTTGATAAACAACTGGAGGGAGCAAGATGCAAACATTTTCAATTTATTTGGATAATGGACTGTAAGAGTGATTTTTGCATCTAGGATTTGACTGTATTTGTTAACACTGTGGAAAAGGTAGGCTCAATAATAGAGATGAAACATTAAAGAAGAGATTTAATGGGCAGGTAGTGGATAGTGCTTGATTGTGAGAGCATATGAAAACCAGATGTGAGTGGAGGGTGACATCCAGCTATGAAAGGGCATTCAGAAAATGGAGTGTGACATGTATATTGATGAAAAGTGGTGAACTGAGTTTAGAAGGACATTAGAGCTCCATTTGGTTGTCTTGGGATTGAATTGACAGTTAGACAACCACGGGGAAATCTACCTCAGAAAGGCAGAGATTTTAGCTTGGCCAAAAAGTAGCCAACTCTTGAGTTGAAGTTTTATGAATTGACAGCTCTGACAAAGCTGATTAAACCAGTGTCTCTGAATGAGGTGATGCAAAAACAGTTAATAGAGGAAGATCACACATGAGATCATGGGTGATGCCCCCATGGAAGTTGGCAATGAGAGGAATGAGAGAAATGAGTCCTTCAGATGGTGCTCTGAAAGAATAACTGGAGACCCAGAGGAGTACTGAGGCTGAAAAGTCATCAGAAAAGGGTGTGCTTTGAATAAATGCCTGTAACCAAGTGTCTTTAAAACATCTCTTCGTGTGGGACTGTTCCTCGCTGAATGATGAGAGAGAAACCCCAGAACTTGGTGATGTTGGTGTGAAGGGTCATGGTAATGGGAGTGGGCAATGGCTGCAGTGGATTTATTTTTTAAACTAAAATTCACTATGTATTCCTCTTACCTTTTCATATATATTTCTATTAATTTCTTGTTTCCTATCCAAATATTATCTGCCATTGAATGTTTAAATGTAGTTCCTAAGAGATAATCATAACTGTTGAAAGCAGAGGCCTTTTGAGAACTGAGTCATGTCTGATTTGATGTTTCCTAACTCACTTAGCTTTATATTCCTAATGTTTAATGTAATCTGCAAACTGCTGATTAAAAGGTACAGAAATGTAAGTGGGCATGTGGAGATGATAGAATTCAAAATAAAGATTAGGGGTTTTTTTTCCATGTCAGAACAGAAGTCAGTCATTTATTTAGGAAGCCTGGCTTCTGTACACTTGAACATAAACCAGTTCTGAAGTTTTCATTCTTTGTATGATAGCTCTTAATTGCTCATTTAGAAATTGTTCAGGGATGAGGTGCTGTGCCTGGAGTTGGGCAGATAGTGCACGTGGCCAGCATCCAGGCTAACCAGAATTCAGATAAGCAGAGTTCTTGAAAGCATCTAGGACATGATTGTTGGTCCAAATGTAAACAGTTCCACTTGGTGCTCTCTCTTCATTGGTTCTACAGAGGATACTGCATTTCAGTTTGCATTTGATGTTCCATTACCATGGCATTGTTACTGGAAACTTAATATAATCTGTCTGAAAGATCTTGGGCAAGAAGTGTTTTTGAAGGGTGAGACAGCTTCAGCGCAGGGAGTTGCAGCAATTGCTTAGGGTCACTGAGGGGAAAGGGAACAAGGAATAACAGGAGCTGCCTTTATTTGGTTGTACTTGGCATGTCATGGAGTTAGTGATGACTAAGAGTATCAGAAGTCAGGTTTTTATGAAAAAACATTAGAGTGGAAAAGAATCTTTTCTATTTTTAATTGTGCTTAGAATTTGTTTTGTAACAATTTAACGTTTTGGTGATGGTATTTAAAAAATGGCAACTTTGACCGTAAATTCCTTACCTGAGTATTTTACGTTCAGAACATCTAGACTCTTAAACATAACCTAAATGCTTTTAACCACATCCTACTATGATGGATGGATGGAGAGGAAAAAACCTTTTAAGTTCCTGTGACAAAATTGCAGTAAACTGAAACTAAAAACTAGTTTATAATTTCACGAAACCTGAGTTGTATAGTCTGTTTTTAGTATAATTACAACAAAGTGCTGTTGTGTACTTCATCATAAATATTTTGTATGTGGAAATTTGTCACAGAATTTGTCAACAAAGTCACCCAATTCAGTGTGTTCTTGAGTGTTGCTTATTGAGATCCAGATTCTTTGAAGATTGTAGTTGTCAGCCAAGCAAAATTATTACCTGGGTAAATAACTATGATACACTGAGCTAATTTTCTGAAAAGTTTTAAAAAAGAAAGACAAGGTGGCATTTGGGAGTTAGACTTAGGAGTTAGACTTAGCTACAAAGAAAGCAATATTAAATTGGAAGAATACAGTAGATCCTAATTGAGGATCCCTTATATGAAATTGCAAGATGGACACCTGTTCAATATACAGTTTTATTTAGGTATTTATTACTCAGAGGTTGGGTGTGTCTTTTGTTCCAAATGCATTCAGGTTCCTGAAGCCACTAAAGAAGCAGTGGTTTTATTATTCCCTTCCCTTTCCTCTAGACTTGGGTCTCTGCCCTCAGATTTCTATGACTTCTTATCTTACTCAGTAGTTCTGTGTGGAATTTGCATGCCACTGCTGCAACCTGTGCTGGTTTTTCATCATTCAGGCTCTACATTTGCAATTTCGTGGTTGCAGAGTTTATGGCCCAGTGAGTAAGTGGTGACAATGTGGCAGCCTGTAAAAATTGTCAGATGATGATGACGACTGAACACAAAGTTTTGCTTTTGGGGATTGGTTGTGTATGAGAACGCTGGTTCATGATTAAATTTTGGCATGCTTAAGAATTTCTCAAAGAGCTTTCTTGTGCAGCCAAAAGGATCTGGAAAAGAATCCCATGGCGGCAGCAGCCAGCTCTATAACAAGGTCTTTATTCTGTGTCCCTGGTTGACTCAGTAGAAATCAAAGTACAATAATGATATGACAAATTGGACTGTGTCCTGTATTTATTATGTGACTGCTCATACTAACACTTTGTCTGTAGACCTTAGTTTCTGTGGGTAAGAAGTGTCTCCAGACTATCTTGGGTTTTTAATCTGAAATTATTTTGCTGCATCAGAAGGTACTTCAGTGCTGGAAACGCACGTATTTTACATTCTCAGGCTGTTTATTAGCATCTGATGGTGTTTGTGAGTAGAGTGGAAAAAGATAAGAGAAAGTGAGAGCTTTCATAGGACAGAGGTAGGGTTGGAGCAATGTGTCTGGTCACACAAAGTTTGTGTTTACATGATATTCACTTCCCTCTAGTCTACTTTTCTGCAGTAGCAGAAGCACCAAAACACCAACAAAGGCATAATTTGGAGTGCTCTGACTGGCTACTCTATTATTCTATGATTCTAAATGATGGTGTTGCAATGCTACTGAAGATTTTTCTTAAGAAAGGCCTGCTCAGGGTTTGGAAGATGAGAGGAAAACTTGTCATCGGTTTTGTTTTAGTTTTCTGGTGGTTGTTTTGAGTTTGTTTTGTTTTGTTTGAAGAAAAACAGTGTGGGAGGAAAAAGCCTTCAGAAATATTGTTGTTCTCCAGGTACTTATATGGCTTAGAGAGTATGACTTAGCAGCTCTGTTTAGAGGAATGGTTGCAAGCACACAGTTTTACTTGCTGGCTTCCTGAGTCTTTTCACTGCTCTGCAATATACTTCATCTTCAGGTCATGGTTTCTGCTTATCAGTGGCGGAACTTGGCAGGTAGAAATAGAGAGTTATCTGAGATTTCAGCTTATGTTTCAGACCAAGAGCACTCATCCCTGAGAGCCACGGGAAGCTGCAGCAGGAATATCTATTTCCTCCAAGGAATGTGCACTTACTCTGTGCTGCTTGTTTTGCAGTGTCTGATCATTGGGGCTGGACCCTGTGGCCTTCGTACAGCCATCGACCTGTCCTTCCTGGGAGCCAAGGTGGTGGTCATAGAGAAGAGGGATGCCTTTTCCCGCAATAACGTGCTGCACCTCTGGCCCTTCACCATCCACGACCTGAGGGGCCTGGGCGCCAAAAAATTCTACGGCAAATTCTGTGCAGGATCCATTGACCACATCAGTAAGTACAGCCAGGGCTGGGCACAGCAGCACTGCTTCTTCCTGGGGGGAAGAAGGTGAGAGTGTGGGGTAATGGAAATCCAGCCTACACCAGATCCTGCTCTCCAGTTGTTGCGACACCATTCAGCATTACCTTTGCATCATGTATGCTGGGCTGGTCATGAGATAAACACGTGCACTGTTGATCTGTCATCTCTTAGACATTCGTAAGACATAGCTTCTTCCTGTACTGAAAAGTACACTTAAAGCTCTAACTTTTTTTTTAATAGATAATTTTTCTGTGTTTTGCTGACACGTTCCTCCAGCTGCCACATTATTCCATTTCTTTAGAGCAATTGTAAAGGAAAATTAGTGCATGGTTTTGAACTTTGTTGAGAATTTCATTGTGGAGAAAGGAGGAATGGTTTTGGCTTTGTTCATTTTCAAAAGTGTGATGAAGATGCGTTTTGATGAAATAGATGTTAATGTGTTAAAATTGAGAATAATCTTGATGTTTTTTAAATTCTGTTAAATCAGTCTTTGAAAGCTGAATGCTTTGGTGGAGCAGGAGTTTTTCTGTTCTTTTTTCTTCGCCAAAATTGACTATAAATGGCACAACCAGGTGGTGCCACCAGTCCATGTTCTCTCTTCCTTTTTTTTAAATTTAGCAACACATGGTAAAAATGTAAGATTTTAATAACTTCAGTCTCACAGATTGCTTTTTCCTTCTCATTTCTTTTGATTTTCTTTTTCTTTCAGTCTTTATGTATTTTGTCCTTTTTGTGTATCAGCACAGCTAAAATTTACTGTTTAGATGAAGGATTTTTTTCATTTCAGTATCTGAAACATGGCAGTAAGTAGTTTTCCTTCAAATTAATTGAGTTTGCACACTGTCATTTTCATCCTCATTGCCAAGTTACCTGAAGAGGAAAGGTGGTGAGGAACTTGCTATGCTCCCACTAATCCAAAGGTGTTGGGGTGGAGGTGCAGGTCAGTATTACAGCCAGTGGCTCTGCCGTCTGTGACAAGTACAGTCCTGCCTGTGCTGCCTTCCCTCCCTGTCCTGCAGTTCATGTCCTGGTTGTTTGCCTTGTTGCTGATTAGGGGACTGAAACATCAAAAAATTACTACTTATTCTTTGAAAAGGGCTGGATTTTCAGTTGTGTAGATATTTCTAAGCATGCTGTGGTACCACACACCAGTGGTGCCTGGATGAAGTGCTGGGAACACCATGGGAAGAAGAAAGTAGCAACTGGCCTTTAAGTCAGTGTATCAATAATGTCACACAGACACACTTGTACTCTTTTCTTTTTCTTCTATTTCTTTATTATCTGCCTTTGTTTTTTTCCAGGTATCCGTCAGCTCCAGCTGATCCTCTTGAAGGTTGCCTTGATCTTGGGAATAGAGATCCATGTCAATGTGGAGTTTCGGGGGCTTGTTTACCCTCCAGAGGACCAGGAGAATGAAAGCAAGTAGCACTGAAATGGGCAGTAGAGGAGGGGGAAGCTGTGGTAGGATACACAGGCTCCTACTCCTTAACTCCGCTTAAGATGTTAAGTCCTTTCCTTGTGCTCCATTAATAAGAACAGTTATTAATCCATTTTTGCTTGGATTTTTAGTAAGATTTGTTTTTTTCAGTTACAAATCCAAATTAGTTACTGTATGAAACAAAGTCACCAGTACTGCACAGAAATAGACCAAGACATGGTAAATTCTAATTGCTTCTAAAATACTTAAGCCTATTACATAACGTTCAGATAAGATTTTGAAACAACTCCATATATTGCATTCACTGAGGATATTTATATTGGTGAATGATCCTTGTTATTATACTAGTAGTATCATTGTGAAGCCTGTTCTCTCATCACCATGGGAGATGTAGCTGACTTGTTTTTTGGCCTTTTATTAATTGCACAGACAGTAGAGAAGTTTGTAGTGGCCCTTAAAGGAATTAAGGGAGTTTTAGCAGAACTGTGTCAGCCTCTGATTCACATGGAACAGCTGCACCATTCAGAAATAGCCCTGTCATCATTGTAGCTGTCCTGTAGGGTTTTTTGACTGATCATGTGTTGAAGGATAAAACTGGTTTTATCCTTTTTTTCTATTTTTATTGCCATTTATATTGTCATTAACTTGGAGTTTACCTACAGGAATAGGTTGGCGTGCATTGGTCCACCCCAAAACCCATCCAGTGTCCGAGTATGAGTTTGAAGTAATCATTGGTGGGGATGGCAGGAGAAACACCTTGGAAGGTAATGGTGTGTCCCTAATTCACCTCCAAACAGAACTTATTCTTAAATTTATTTGAAGAAAAGTGGCAGCATCTGGAAAGACACATGACATAGGGAGATTAAAAGTCTATGTTAAAATCCATTTGTAGTAAAGACATGGGTGGTCTTTGTTTTCTCTGTCTAGACTAATAAATATATTTTGATAAAAATTTTTCCTACACTCTAGTTGAGTAGTGGTGTCACGCCTGCCTTTAGGTTTGGGAATTGAATGTTACTCTGTGTAGCAGAGAATACCATCTTATTTTTTTAGTGGAAATTGCAGCTTAGGGAACAGAGATGAGAGAGAGGGTGGTGGGGAGGAGTTTGTAACTCATTAACTTCCCTTCTCTCTCTTTACTTTGTGAGTGCACCTGTCTGTGGCATCCTGAGCCTTCTCTGCAGTGTGTCTGATGTTCAGCATTGCAGCTTTATCCTTCCTTTATCCTACAGGGTTTCGGCGGAAGGAGTTCCGTGGCAAACTTGCAATTGCTATCACAGCAAATTTCATCAATCGCAACACCACAGCTGAAGCCAAAGTAGAAGAGATCAGTGGTGTGGCCTTCATCTTCAACCAGAAGTTCTTCCAGGATCTCCGAGATGCCACAGGTTTGTCAGCACTTGATAGATTTGTTGTTTGTCTTTATCATTACAGTTTGCAGCTCAGATTTGCGTGTTTAATCAAGAAACAAGCATCTTGTGCAAAGCAGTCAGTCATGGTTGTCTCTGAAATCTGACTTCCCTATTTTTGCAGCTGTTGTGCTGTACAAAGCAGATGTGTGTCATTTTGGGTCAGAAGTGGAGAGCTTAGTTATGGTATTTTCACAAAATCAGATCCCTAAATGGGAAGCAGTCATGAACCTGGAGTTGTGCTTTTTGCACTCTACATTTGAATGCCAACCCTAGAGTGATAATAAATGGGTTTTTTAAAAGAGGTAGCTTTAGCAGATGGAATGTGCTGTCTGTGGTTTTGTTGGCAATTCAGATTTTAAAGTCACCCAGAGCATGGGAGAAAGTTGATTGGTGTCATTTCTGTCTTTTTCTAGCCATGCAGTTTCAATTTTCTTTCTTCTGGTAGAACTTTGTTGCACATAACTCCCAACTTGTTCATTCACTACCCTGTCTTTTCTCCTGTCACAAGGCATTGACTTGGAAAACATTGTCTACTACAAAGATGATACACACTACTTTGTCATGACTGCCAAAAAGCAGAGCCTGCTGGATAAGGGAGTGATACGGCATGTGGGTATTAACTTCTTCTGTAATCTTTGTAAGCTGAAATTATGGTGACAATTTACTTTTGCTAAGGTGAAAGTAGGAAAATGTGCCTTTCCTCCATCACATAATGTTTTTATGCAGCTTTTATTTTAGAATGTGAATGTAAATGTGTTTTAAGTGGCAGTTAATGCCCTTCTGAAGTATTTTAAACAATCAGACAAGTGTTAGAAAACGTGTCCTTTTCAAATTTGTCTCCCTTTGTAGATTTGGAAGTTTTGTTCATGCTAAGATAAAATCTGCCGAAAGAACATTTGATAGCTTCGTTGAGCTTCCCTCATTTTATGGAAGTGAAAAATGCCCAAAAGTTTGTTAGCCCATTTACAGTCAGAAATGCAAGCAGGACTGATTACTGTTTGCAATAAAAGATTTATAGATTTTCTCCTGGAAGCATTAACACAGATGGGAATTAAAGAAACTAACAAGCAAATTTGAATGAGTGGATTAGTCAGAATTTTAATGCCAACTACCCTATACAGCAATTTCAAAATAAACTTGTGGGTTTGACCACAGCACTTTTACTTGACTGCTTTTGGCAGGACCACGCCGACACTGAGGTGTTGCTCTCACGGGAGAACGTGGACCAGGAGGCTCTGCTGAACTATGCCAGGGAGGCAGCAGATTTCTCCACTAACCAGCAGCTGCCCTCGCTGGACTTTGCCATCAACCACTACGGGCAGCCTGACGTGGCCATGTTTGACTTCACGTGCATGTACGCGTCCGAGAACGCGGCGCTGGTGCGCGAGCAGAACGGCCACCAGCTCCTGGTGGCACTGGTGGGGGACAGCCTGCTCGAGGTGTGTGCTTACTTGCTTGGCTGTGAGCTCCAAGCTTTGCACTTCACTGGAATATATGCACTGTCAGGAAAGCTGCTGTTTGTTACAGGATCAAATGGGAGGTTGGGAGTGTTGGGAAAGCAGAATTTTGAGCGTGGTAATGATCTCTCTTAAGAGAATGTGTGCAGGGCTTTTTCTGGAGTTCTGTCCTATCTGCTTCTTGTTGGGATGAGTTGACTCTCTACAGAACCTTATGTAGGCCTGCCAATAATTAGCAGTTTTGTAGTTGGTTAAAGAGTACTGTCTTGAAGAGAAGCTGTTAAGGCGCTCCAGGCTATGAATTATTGTTGGAAATAGAGGGACACTAGCTTTGGAGGAGCTCATGAGCTCTTCATCATGCATCTGGTTTCCTCTAACCCAGTGGGAGTGGAGCTTGAAGCTAATGACTGAGTTATAATTTCCCAGCAGATTACTGAGATTACTGCCTGAATATGTACTTGATACTTGTTTAAAATTTTCATTAAGTGATACTTTTCCTTTCTCTGCTGCTTTTTTTTTGGTAACCTGTAATATCAGCCATTTTGGCCAATGGGAACTGGAATAGCCAGGGGATTTTTGGCTGCAATGGACTCTGCTTGGATGGTACGAAGTTGGTCGCTTGGAGCCAGTCCTTTGGAAGTTCTTGCGGAGAGGTAATGGAGAAAGTTAATACATATACAGTTCTAATCCAATCCTCCAACATCACATCGTTCATTCCAGTTTCTTTTAGCACGAATATGTAGACAGAATGGGAGATACAGACTCACTGTTTTTAGAGAATGCTTGAGGGTATAATTCAATTGAAGAAAAAAAAATTTCAAAGGCGTCAATAAACTGAAATGTATGGAGAAGTAAGAAATGTAAGAATATTCTTGGTCCTAATTTTAAAAGATTAGATGAGCCATCTTTTTTTTAGGTGCTTATTGACATTGCATGGTCAAAGTGAGCCTGACAAACTATCACCAGCCCTTCAGTGGCAAACCAGATGAAGATGTAGGTACCTTGAAAGTACCAGATAAAAAATTTCTTGCCGTCTCCTTTTATCTTGTAAATACAGTAATTTCACGATTATAAGCCGCACCTCTCGGTAGCCGGGCAGTCCATAGGATTTGTCCATATATAAGCTGCCCGTGAATATAAGCGGCACTTTTTTTTTCCCCCCCCTGCGAGGATCCATGTGTGACAAAGTAACGAATTAGTAACAGAATTGAGCCAGCGCAGGGTTTGGTGTCAGGTGCTCAAGTTGCAAACAGTTTTCATAGACCAGTGAAGCCTTTAAAGGCAGCCCCAGGTGCCCTCCCGGCTGGCTCTCACTTCCGGGTTGGCATATTGCTGGGATTTGTGCATAGATAAGCTGCACCTGAATATAAACCGCACTACTGGGGTAGGCTGGATTCTTCAATGAAAAAGGTGCGGCTTATAATCGTGAAATTATTGTACTTCATATTATTTCCTTTTAAGGAAGCTGTCACCTGCTATTTTTCATGTTGTCCTTGGTCACTTTGTTTCATGTAAGCCAAACAGCATCTTGTCTCTTTTGAAGTATCGATGTTTTAATCAGCTTTGCCTGAATGTTGTTTTGGTGACTCAGGGTGCTCTCTTGGAGATCAAAACTCGGATAATTAGAAGATGGAGTAAGTAAAAGCAATAGTTTGTAGGTCTTATTTTAAACTTCAGCAACTGCAGCTTCTGACCATCGGGAGCCATAGTGTAATTTCTAAAATTGCACAATGGAACAATTCGTACTTAAAATTCCATTTGTTTGAATTTGAGGAAAATAATATTGCTGTTGAAGCCAGATTTCATCATCTTTCCATTAGCCACTTCAGACAGCAGTAAGATCTTGCATGAGCTTTCTCTTCCACATATGAACAAACTTCTCTCAGCCTCTCCTCACAGGGAAAATGTTCCTGTCCCTTTGGTGGTCCCTTTTCCTGAGTCTCTCCTGCGTCAGTGTCTTTATTGTACTGGGCAGCCCCTTCCGTTTCTCTTAGGGTATTGTTCTCTTCCCCCCTTTGGAATCATGAATTAAATTGTATTAAAGTGCAGATTTTAACATGCTTATGCTGACTCTTATGCAGTGTATAAAGTGGTTAGATTTCTGATTTGAATGTTTATCTCTCAAAGTTTACTTAGCCATAGTGATGCATTTCTTAAACCCACAAAAATGAACAGAACAGAACCTCAAACTAGCCAAAACAAAACAAAAAAACCCCAAACCACCACAAAACCAACAACCCAAAACTTTTTTTTGGTGTTATTTTCCCAAGGGAAAGCATTTATAGGCTGCTGCCTCAGACCACCCCAGAGAACGTGAGTAAAAACTTCAGCCACTACAGCATTGATCCTGCCACCCGATATCCCAACATCAACGTCAACTTCTTGAGGCCACAGCAGGTAAATCACAACTAGTGCTGCTCAGTGCTTGTCATTGCAGTGTCTGTCCTCAGGCAAAGCTGTGCCAATGTTTGGGGAGCAGAGAGTGATGTGTGTGTAACATGGAAGCAGTGAAAGGCAGATGCATTAGTCAAGAGTAGACTTCTGTACTTGAACAAATTCCTTTTTAGGCACGTTTGATTTTGATAATTTTAACTGTGATATAATGATACAGGAAACCTATAAATGTGTGGTTTTTTATGTGTGCACGTGCATTTTCTTTGTAATAATCCAGACTAGCAGTCAGTAATTGCCATTTAAGCAGCAGCAGTCAGCTGGACTGTTCAGCACTCATGAGATGATCCTCTCTCTTGTGAGGTTCTTGGGGTAGGATTTTACCTAAATATACTTATCTTCCTTTTTGTACCTTGGGATGTCTCCTTATTGTCTTCTGGTTATTTCTGTCTTCGTCTGGGGTGCATGGCATGTTGATAATCTTAAATGCTTTTGTGCGTCATTTTAGGTACGCCACTTGTATAACACAGGAGACTTGAAAGACATTCACCTGGAGATAGAGAACTTTGTGAACTCCAGGACACCAAAGCTGACTCGAAATGGTAGGCCTGGCTGCTGTCCTACTCCTTTTGGTATTCTGGAGCTGGATCAGTGCAGGAACTAGAAAGCAGCAGGGCTGTAGGGCGTTGTTTAACTAGTCTCTGCATTTAGAAAATTTATCCAATAATTGTTTTGTCAACATTCTGGGCTCACAATTTTTCAATCTTCCATTCCTCTTTGTTTGCCTAATTTCTCTTGCCTTATAATGCTGTTAATTTTCTGAGGCTGTTTGTTTGTATAGGCATTTCTTTTCACCTCCTTTATCTCTAACAATGTCCTTGCTCAAAGTGCACAAGGGTGGACTGAGTTCAGTCTGACAGTAGACTCAGTAGACTCTTAAAAATGTAACACAAGGTATTGCTTGTGCAGTCATGCATGTTCCTGCTTTCCTTTTCCTCTTATCTCTTGACTAAATGAAACCTCACTTTGCTTGCATTATTCTGAGAGCTGGATGCCTTGTGATGAGCATTTCAGTATCTGTCTGCTTGTCTCACCCTGAGGGCTATGTCAGGCTTTTCCTTTTGCACACCTTGTCTTGGATGCCCAGAGTGCTCTTTCCAGAGTGGCTCTTTGCTGCTAAGCCTCCCTTTCACTGCTGAGTAGCTGTGTAGTCTCTGCTCTTTGCCCTGCAGCCATGTCCCTTTAGGCTGTAATCTCATCAGATCTGCTGGTAAGACAAGGTCAGGATAGGTCAGTGCTTTAAAGGAAAGTTTTCAAGGGAGAAGTTACAGAAGTACATTTGCAGTTCTTCCTCTAGAAATAGTACGTTTGAGCTTAGAGAGCATTGCTACTCTGTCCTTTTGATCATCTTTAACAAGCCTTTGCAACTGTTTTGTATTTCCTGGGGCTCTTTTACAATGGCTAGGATGGCAAGTTAGAACTTAGATAATTACTTTTCAGCAAATTAAAAATGCTTCCTTAGATTAAAAATAGATATGATAGTATTTATAAAAAAAATTAGGAATTCTGTCCTCTATTACCCATTGCAGAAGGAGCTTGTTTTTTTATATTAAGGTTTTGCCTGTTAATTCATGGGGTTTGTGTTGTATTTAAGCTGTTGTGCATTTCTATTTTGACGTGTCCTATGTTTTTACAGAGTCTGTAGCTCGCTCTAGTAAATTGCTCAGTTGGTGCCAGAGGCAGACTGATGGATATGCTGGTGTTAATGTGACAGATCTCACCATGTCATGGAAAAGTGGCTTAGCTTTGTGTGCCATTATCCACAGATACCGTCCAGACTTAATGTGAGTAACTGGCTGCTTCAAAGAACTGGGAAGAGTAGGAAATGAGTGGTATTTGGAACTAATAATATGGAGTTGGAGGCAGTGCAGTTGTGACTTAAGAAATGGATTGAAATTAATTCAATTAAACTTGCTAGAAACCAATGTCCAGTGATTCACTAGCAGAGTAGAAGGTCGTGATAGCTTGATGAGTTTGAAAATAAGTGTGCTGTCATTTTCCCTTCTGGATGATTTGGCAGAATTAAGCTTCAAATTAGTACTGCCTGGAAAGCATTATTGACTGAGATTTTATGTGTGAAGTGGGTAAGGAACAGTTCATAGCTTCAGTTAAATCTCTTGTGAGCAAGTCTCTGCACAGTCCTTTATAAATTTGCTGTTTAACAAACCAACTCTAGTCAAGAGTTTGAGGCTGCTCTTTCTAGAAGTAGTGACCCACAACCTAAATAGAGAGGTTGTTACTGTTTGCACTGACTTGTTGATTGGGTGAATAGTGGAGGTGTCCTCTTGAGTGATCTATTGGGTAAAACAGTGCCTAGATTCTAGAATGGAAAAACACTGCCTGAAAAAAGATCACAGCAAAGACTCTGGTACTTTAATCTGAAATGTCTCCAGCTTCCCAAAGGGACACCAGAAAAAGTACATTCTAGAGCTGTACTTGAAGACATAATCCATTGTAAAACATACTGAAAAATTGTGCAGTTATTGCAATCTGTATGCATTGAATTACTACTTTATTGGTGTACTTGAGTTAAACTGAGCTACACAAAGTTTTTAATAGCTTTATAGCTTATGGAGAGTTCAAACAGCTTTAAAAATGGTTCATCTAACTCACTATAAGCTATAGCTTTTTATATAGTTATACAAGTTTTGGTAAGAGCCAGCAGGACAGAAATATGGATCAGACAAGAAAAAAGAGGACAAAAAGTCAAGATTTCATTTGGTTCCAAGAACATGGAAGATTGTATGTGGGGGAAAATGTACCATCTTCCAGCAGAAGAGGAAGTGGAGATGGATTAGAGAGGATAATGCTTTTTAAGAAAAGTCTAGGTTTTTAGGAAGAGCAAACAAATTAAAAAATTTTATATTTGAGCCTAAGTTTGCTGTCATTAAGTAGCATCAACTTTGCTATGTTGGTGGCAAATAAAATTAAGATTTAAAGTGGAAAAAAAAAAAAAGATGGATGTTTGAGTTCTTTGAGAACTTGATTCAGTGCAAGGCCTCTTTTTGCCCTTTGCAGAGACTTTGATTCCTTGGATGAGCACAATGTGGAGAAGAATAACCAACTGGCCTTTGACATCGCTGAGAAAGAGTTTGGAATATCTCCCATTATGACTGGAAAGGAAATGGCATCTGTTGGAGAGCCAGATAAGCTGTCCATGGTGATGTACCTCACACAGTTCTATGAGATGTTCAAAGACACCATCCCCTCTAGTGGTAAGCAGTTTGGGGTACTTGTGTCACATTTGAAGGCTGTTCCAGGGTGAATGTGTGTGCTACAGTTACCTTCATGCTGCTTCTGCCTGAGCACATAGAGTAGTCACTCAGTGTAGCTTTACATTACAAAATGTTACTGGTTACTTGTTACTGGTGCTGATAAAGACCATTTTAGCAGCAAGAACAAAATAAGGAGTTTATATAAATAGTGTCCTCAAAAGTTCTAAACTCACATCAGCACTACATGGTAAGTTTTCTGCTTTCTTATTATTGTTTGTTTGTCTTAGCTAATGTTAGGTGCCTTGCTAGTAGCTGTTGAACAGGTAATTTCAAAGCACCAGCTGAGTTTTATACATATTGAAATCTGTGAATGGTGAGACCTGACTTCAGGCCAATGAGGAACAAAACATCTTATCAGAACTGAAAAATAAAATCACATAACCCAAATCAATATGACCAGCATTTAAATATTGATAGTGTTGTTACAGCTCTTTATTACTGATCATCTTAATTCACATAAATCTCTCTGGTGAGGGGGAAAAATTGGGTGTAATAGTCTTTTAAAAATATAGTATGTATAATGTATTATTTCTAAAATACTGAACTCTCTTGAAGAATACTGACATTCATGTTCTATAAATCACGCTCTTTAAATATAAAAGTAAATAGTGTAAACACAGTATCTGTTATGGGTGGCTGTAAACCCTGAAATAACTGCTTTGGGCAAAATGAAAAAGCAGGGTAGCTGAGAAAGGTATTAATTCTACACATGAGTCATTTTGTACAGAGAATTTAAGAAAAAGACTGCTATGTTCAAAAGAATCAACAAGTCCTTCAGTTGTGTGTTTATTTAATAATAGCACCACAGAAAACACCTTCATGGCATTCCCTTGTGCCTGTTTTCACTAACAGATAGCCTGGACCTGAATGCAGAAGAGAAGGCTGCCCTGATTGCCAGTACCAAGTCTCCCATCTCCTTCTTCAGCAAGCTGGGACAGAGCATCTCTCGCAAGCGCACTCCCAAGGTAGCCAGGCGCAGCCCTGGCCAAGCAGCGCTGCTGAAAATGCAGCTGTCAGTGGTTATTAGTCTAGTTAGTTTGCATGTGTTCACCAGCTCTTGATATGGGACAATACACGACATTTGCCACTGTAAAATTACATCTGTGGTACATACTCTGTGGTGTGTTTCAGTCTTAAAATCTTAGCTTATATTTTCTCTTGGAACATAGCTACTTGCTCAGTTTGCAATTATTTGAATGTGTTAAACAATTATCCTGTTGAAGGTAACAATTCCCTAAGGATTATCTAGGAAAAAAACTTCATTTAAACAAATGGAGAATGAGCACAGGGAATTAAATACACTTAGCAACTAAACTGATTATGTGCACTGATGACACTTAGCCCAGACTAGTTTTTGTTTTGTTTCTCCTACTCATTCCGTTTTCAGGACAAAAAAGAAAAGGAACTGGATGGTGCAGGAAAGAGGAGAAAAACCAGCCAATCTGAGGATGTAAGTATTACAATGAGAGGTGTCAGAGAGCAAAATAAACGGTGGGTACCTTGTTCCCACTTCAGTTCCTTCTTGTTTTTTGTATCCAGGCAGGGTTTATATAGGATTTTTTAGATTAAATTTACTTCTTCAGAAGTAACGCTTTCATGGTATCTTTAGTATAAATATTTTACTAATGTTTGTGAAACACAAGAGATTAAATGTTGCAGTTCCCTGACTTTTTGTTTTAATTGCAAATTACTATGGTTTGATGAGGACATCAACACTCAAAACTTCTTAGTAAAGTCATGCAGTACTGTCAGAAGCTTGATGCATGGTTAAACTTTAACCTTGTTTTTTGCAAAAAAGCATACATTTCCAGTGTGTGCCATAAAGCAATCTTTCAAATTCAGTGTTTATAGCCAAATGGGTACAGGTGAATTAAAATTCATTGCTTTGAGTTTGTTGTTTGAAGATGGGCCTTTGGTTTATATCAACACCTTCACGGGGTTGTTTCAGCTGAGCTCTTTTTGGTAGGTGAGTGTATCCAATAAGGGTGAAAACATCGTAAAGTTTAACAGAACATTTGATGACTTGCCAAAGGAAATTAAAAACTGAGCTTTCAAGTGAGGCTAAGAGATTTGTTATCTATAGTGTAGAAACTTCTCACAGCAAAGGGTTTCGAAGGAAAGGTGATCTGGTTGTATCTTGTTAAATTTTCATGTTAGGAGGACCTCCCACGAAGCTACAGAGAAGAAAGGCCCACACTGGTGAGCGCCCTGACAGAGAGGAGAATTGATGCTGCCATTGGCAATCAGAACAAAGTCAAGTCCATGGCGACCCAGCTGCTGGCCAAGTTTGAAGAGAATGCACCAGTGCCATCCTCCAACTTACGAAGACAGGTAGGAGATGCATGATAAACAAAGGAGTTGTAGAGGAGAATTGTAGAGGAAAACCTGAATGGTAGCATGCAGCCCTCAAGACTGGATGCTGGTGCTGCTTTTCTACTTCAAAGGCTATAGAGAAGAGTGAAGTTTACCCAAAGCTTAAAATATACAAGTACAGGGTGGAGAAGAACTTTCTAAAAAAAGTGTTTCTCTGTTACTGCTCTTATTGCATAATCTTTCACAAACATATTACTAGTAATTTATTTTCTTTTATAACTACTATTGCTGTTTAAAAACTTTCCAGGAATGTTCTGCTTATACTGTTTAAGAGCAACCATTTGATTTCTGATTTGAACATGTTCATATCAGGTTGTATCTGTTTGTTCTTGTGAACTGTGAGTAAGCTTTGTACATACGTGCAGCAGATAAATGCCTGAGAGTTTCTTGGCAATCAGGATGTTTGTGTCATTCCAATTGAGGCCTGTTTGTTATCCAGGATGGTATCTGAACTGCTGCAACTACAGGGCAGTTGTCTTTGAAGTTAGATTGAGTCACTTGAAGCTGCTGCTGGCAGTGCAGTGTCAGCAGGATGAGGCTCAGTGTGGTTTAAGTGCCAGAGTCCTTGCTTTACTGCATGAGTCCATCTCCACAGCTTGTGCCCAGCTCTGTGCTGCCATGGCCACAGAGTGAATGGGACCTGACCGGGCTGACTGAGAGCCAGTTCCAGTTTGTCCATGCCCCACTACTGTCAGCATTAGTAGTGGATCATCATCAGAATGGTGTTGTCTGTCCACACTAGGTTTCTTCAGCTGCTGCACATTGGCTGGCAATGATTTGAAGAAACAATGAAATTAAAGGAAAGGCCCAAAAATGTGAAGTTTTCCATTTTAGATGTTGTTTTTTTTTCTTTTTGTATTTCACTTGCTAAATGAATCCCCCCTACCCTATTTTTTTTTCGTAAATGTTTGTCTGTCTTACTCTGTATTCCATTCCTATGGCTTTCTTGGAGTTTCCTTCACTATTTTATCTTTCCTCCTTGGTCCCACCTTCCCTACAACCTGCATGCAGCAGCCTGTCCTGCCTTACCAAGAACGTGTTCACAGCCAGCCATCCAGCAGACGAGAGCAGGGCCGGCTTGCCCCCATTCCCCAGTGGAAACAGGTAAAGAAACTCATTCTGACTACAATGCATTGCCTGCACCCAACACCACCCATCATAGCTGTGTTCTTAAGCCAGTCCTTTCCCAGCACCTTGAGTCCATTATTTTAAATAACTTTCAGTAAAGTCAGTATCTCCCTTGGATGTATGGTTTAATGTTTCAAAAATATTTAATGAAATTTTCCCTGCCCTCTTATGCTAGTTTTGACTTAACAAAACTTTCCTGGATGTTGCAGCAGAAATTTTTGCTACAGAATTTCTAGATTCTTCTATTAGAAATAAAGGAAGCATGTAAGCATTCATGAGGTTAAAAATATCCTATCTATGATATTAAAGCTCTTTCTTGATATAAATAGTAAAATTAGTTATCAGTTTGCTATTCCTATGTGAAATCTTAGGTGTTCTGTAGTTGCAGGAGACTTGCCTGTAGTTTCCCTTTCTTTAATGCAGCTTTCCATGCCAACTTCTCGCACTTGTTACTGTGAACTCATTTTAGCTTTTCTTCCACAAGGGGTTCAGATTAGGGACAGCAGCAGAAAAATCAGCAGGTATCAAATTTTTTCTCTCTAATGTTTTGAGCCATTATAATCGCTGCCGTTTTTCTTTCAGCCTTGCACTTTGCAAAACTAAGGCTTCTGGTAGATGATCTTTTCAGGCATTTAAGGATATTATCTCACTGGCTTCATCTGCTTCTACTGTTTCCCTGTGCAAATGGCTGCCTCATGTTTCTGAGTGCTCAGAGGAATTTTGCTGATTACCGTAATTTGGAGAAACATCTATTTCTTTCTGGCTGTGTTTTAATCAGAGCATACTTTGGAGTCAAGAGGAAGATGATGTCACTAGTTTGGAAATTCACTGTTCTTGATGAATATGGATTCACAGTGATCCTCATGTATGAGGCATTCAGCACAATTAATGCTGCATGTTGTGACTGGTGTCATGATCCAGAAGATTTCTCTTCAAGGAAGAAGACCTAAGCCCAGGGGAGTTAATGTCAGTAGGACTGTCAGGATGCTTTGGTTTCCTGACTCAGTGTTTGTTCTTCTACCTTTTGTCTCATCAAAATCTTCTTTGTAGGCTAATGAACATTTTGAGATGGATTCACATCATTCATGATTAAGGCAAATTTTATTTCTCAAGAATACTTAGCAAGGGAAAAAAAAAAGCGATGTAAAAAAGCTGTATAATATTAAGAGAATTGATGAGCACTGGTTATATTATCTCCTGGAAAAAGGAAAAGTGGATTGCACTGGCTGTGTCTCTGTTTTAGCACTTGGAAAATACCACATTCCTGCATCCTTGAGATTTCTATTTGAATATGTTACTGAAGGTTAGGAAGGCTTTATAATTAAGCCTTTATAGTGAAACACAGAAGTTCTTATTGTCATCCTTTTGTAGTTGATAGAAAAAGAAAGGACAAAGTTTTATTTCCTGTTTTTATTGAGTTTTTTTCTCCACCAGGGAGCAGATGTTTTTGGTTTTGTTTGTTCTTGTTTATACCAGCACTACTCAACTTAAAAGAAAATTTTAAAAAGGGAGAAAAAAATCCTTCTGCTCTCCCTTGATGTTGGTAGCATCTCTGTATAGGAAGCAATATAGTGCATATCTTTGAAACATCTTTCTGCAACAGTTTTACTTTCAGAGGATTTAATTTTGTTTTTTCAACACTGGCAGTGATTGCCTTGTGTGGATGACTTTCCTCTCAATATTGCACACAGGGATGATCTTTCCTTGATTGGCTTTACTGCGTCAACAGAAGGTAATTGATTCCTGGGTCTGGATTTCTTGCAGGATTTTCAGTGCTTATGTAATGAAGTATAAAACTGGATCTCAAGGATGCAAAATCTGCAGGATACAGAAGGATCAAAACCCCACTGATAGGATCTCTGTTCCAAAGGTTCCTTTCTGTTTGCCTGGGGAAGGGAAGAATCTGGGTTACCTTAATTCCAAAGCTATGGATGTGCACAGAGCCATTGATTCTTGACTGAGCAGAGATGAGCTAAGACAGCTGAGCCAAGCAGCCAGTTTTGCCAAGCTGGACAGAAATCCCTCCTGCAGGAAGTTGTTGCTGGAGCAGTACCTCAGCTGGCTGCTGATAGTTCTGGTTCTGGTTGCTTAGGCAGGCAAAACCTGACAGCTGTGACTCTGCACCTTTTGGTGGTGCTGGACTGGCTTTCTGGGCTGGCATTGGTCACTCTGGCTTCACAGCTCATCCCTGGGTGACAGACTGCTAGGAGGGCAGTGCTGCTGAGCACCGGGACCTGTCACTGAATCACAGAAGCACACAGAAGAGTCACCAGATGGGAAGAGACCTTTAAGATCATCAAGCCCAACCCATGCCCCAACATCTCAACTGAACCATGGCACCACTGAGTTCCACATCCAGGGATGGCGACTCCACCACCTCCTCAGGCAGGCCATTCCAGTTCTTCATCACTGCACGTGCTGTGAAAGATTAGTATCGCTTCTGACAGGTTCCTTAGGGAGGATGCGTGTTTGGTAGAAAGAGCTGTTCGTGAAGTTTTTGGAAAGGTTTCTCTTTTGGTACAGGTGTTGAAGTTCATGAGCAGGAACTTCTGCTACTGACTGAATACATCAAACAGCAAATAGCTTCTAGTGGAGAGTGCTTTGAAGAGGAGCAAAGCAGCTCCTAAGGGGATAAAAGCGGGGGGTGTTACTGAGAGAAAACATAGGTTGCCTAATGTTTTTACTAGTGCAAAATGAACTTCCTTCTTTGGGAGAAGGGCAATATGATTGACAGGTTTGGTTCTTCCTGACTCTTGGAAACTGCAGGGAAGAGGAAAGTATACTGCAAAATGATAAAGAGTGGTTGCAAGGAAAAGAGTTGCAAAGGAAATGGTCTGAGTTGGACCCACAGTTGTGATGAGGAATTGGCATCTGCCTTGGGGTATTTCTTGCTGGTGTCTGACAGATGGAGTTCCTTAGCTGTACTTGCTTACAGTTTAAATCTACAATCTTTCTTTACCATTGAATTAAGGTATTAGCTGAGCAATTTCCATGAGCTTGTAAGGCAGGATACCTGTGTGTGTTGTATAGGTAGGGTGGAGTGCTAAGAGACAATTCCTAGAAATAGTGACATCCTGGCAGAATCTGTTGTGAAGCAGTTTTTACTTCCATCACAAGACCTTTAATGCTATGTCTCTTGAAAGGCAACACCTTCCAAAGAGCAAGGGGGTTAAAAACCTCACCAATCTGCTCCTCACAGCATTCTGTGTGGCCTGCATTCCTTGTGAATTGGATTATAAATCTGGATTTACTGAGTTACACTTTGAGGATGTTGACCTGTCTTGTCAAAATGGGTTTTGTGTTCTTATGAGCACCACAGCAACATCTAATGATACACCAAGATATTGTGAAGTGAATGTGCACAGTGGAAATGTAATTCTTTTTTTATATGATGGTAATATCACCTAAAAAGGCTGGATTATGTTTCATGATGTGATTAATCTCCTCAAATGAAGGCCTGCTTGTGTAAGAACATCTTCCATCATGTGCTCTATTGCTTTTTGGGGCATTTTGGCTGCTTTTGGGATAGAGCATCTCACCCAGGATCATTAAGCCATTGAAAGCAATATGGTCTCTCCAGAGGAGGTTCTGACTAGACACATGTGAGAGATAAGCCTTTGGAACTGAATTTTCCCCTGGATTTCCAGACTCTCAGCTTGTAACCTTCAGCAGTCTTCTGCTCTTGTACTCATAGGTCTCTTGTGAGCAGAGATGGAGATCCCATGTCTTTTGGTTGCTCATCTTTTCTGCCTCTGGAAATCTGCTGCTTTTTCTTTTGAGACCATTCCCTAAAGTATGATAAAGGACAGTGCAAACTTTGTTGGAACTGAAGATGAGCGATGACTGAGACGACCACAGACAGCAAGAGCTGAAACCTCAACACCAGTGAACTTAAAACACCAATGACTTCTGCAAATACTGCTTTTTTACCTTAACCTTTCAATTTAAATCTGTTGGTTTTGTTGTCATTCTTTTCGTTGTGTGCTCAGAAATCGATTCTACTGGAGGACTGACTGAGCACGTACTTCATGCATTCATCCAATATTATATTCTGAAATTTGCCTTGGAAAAAGAAGCAAGTTTGTGACAATTTTAGCATTTGAAATGCAAACTTGGCCATGGACAAATGAAAATCCATGAGCAGCTTTGTGGTTGAGAATGTTGCCATGCTTTCAGCTAGAAATTAGTGACTTCATAGCTAAGCCTTTTGAAACATCATATAAATGATCCTCATCTACTGCAGTGCAAAGTCATATGCTTTAGTTTAAGCTGCTTGTAGCATCTGTTTGAGATAGGAGTGCGTTATTTATTTGTTTTGTTGAAAAGAGAGCACCCAATCAGATGTTGTTAGTGCCAGCTCATCTGCAAGGGCAATAATAAACATCTGTAATATCTCTATACCATGTGCAGTTTTTAGAGCTTTATCTAACAGTGGCTTTGGGTACACAGCTTTTGTTTTTTCCCAGTGCAACCATTTCCAGATATGCTTTGGTGAGAACTCAAAAGGAAAAATCAAGAAGGCATATTAATAAACAAGAAATGGTGGAGAAAAGACTGTACCTAATAAGCAGATGCAGCAGTAGAAAGGCATGTTTTCTGGTGTATTGAATTAAGGATATGTATGTGCATTGTGTAATATGCAGACTATTAGAAACAGCTCAGTTTTATCTATAAAGCAGCTGGATTTCTGTTCTAGTAGAATGTAGTACATTTTAGCTTGCCTGAGGTGATGTAATGTCTGTAAGTTAGAGAGGAAGGATCTGAAACTGGGAACAGAGCACTGAGACTTGAATTGTATCAGTACTGAGCTGCAGGCAAGAGTAATTAGGTTAACAGGATGGATGTTTTTAAGCATTTTAAGGCACAGCAATAACTATTTTTCCATGAAGCAAAGAGAGCGGTCTAATTGTACTATTGAGAGTTCCAAGTTTTGCCTTGAAATGATTGTCAGATCTTGACTCAAAAGCTGATGCTTTAATTGCTGATTGATACAAGTCTGTGTTCACTGACTGCTAAATATGATGGTGTGGCTCTGGGTACAAACTTGTCTCTCAGCTTCAAATACACTGAGCTTTTAGCTTATTTGAGAGCGGTGTGAACTTAGGATCATGGTCTCAGCTCATGCATTCTGGCCTGTCTCACCAAACCAGTGGTAATGTTACTTCTTTTCTACCATTATTATGATTTTATTTTTTTCTTTTTCTGTTTTAAAAAAAGATGAGGCATAAGGAACGTTCTCGGACCTGCCCCAAAAAAGTGATCATGCTCTCTTCTTCCACTCCATCTTCCTCTCCACCGTATCCCAGGCAGCAGGTGATTGATTCCCTCTGCATGCTCTGTCCCTCTCTCTTCATTGCTGCTTGTACAAGTGACTAGCTCACTTACCAAATAGCTTATTTACAAACACATTTCCAGTTTTCTTTCTTTCTGGTGCTGATAGGGGTCCTAGGTTAGGAGGATAGGGTAGCATTCACTCACTGGAAGCATGAACAGTCTCCACTGGAGACTCTGAGATTTTGCTGTTGGTGTATTTTTTATTACAGTAGCCTTTCTCACTTTTGAGATGCGGCAAAGTAGAAATTAAATGTTTGGAGTAATGCAGGCAAAGAAAGTTTAACTTTGTTCCATCTCCACTCTCCACTTAAATAACTATGACTGAAAATTTGCCCTTGAATCTATGTAACTTTTTTAGGATTGCTTATCTGAGGTGTTTCCTGAGTGTTTAGTGGCCTGCACATGTGCCCTGTGGTTCTTCTGTTTTTCCCACACCAGGCTCTTGTCTCAGTCTGCCTTTGAACCTGTAGCCCTGAGAGCTGTTCTGAGCACACTGTATAAATGTGCATCCATGTGTTTGTGCTGGTGTATTTGTTGTCCCAGCTAAACATTACCTAAAATCCTTCTAATATTTCTGTCTTCTTGTATATTGTCTTTGTGCTTCTTTGAGTTGTATCCTTTTAAATTATTTATTTTGTTCTCCTACTTTCAAATCCACTTCTTGATCAGTCCTGAACTAGAGGTCCCTAAAAGGCAGTTGCAGTTCCATAGAGCTGTCAATCACAAAGGGATTGTAGATAAGAATTTCCCCAGAGGAGGAGCATGTTTCTTTATTGAGCTCTTTGATGCCTCTAAACTGTAAAGGAGCATTACCTTTCAGCAGAATAGACAAGTTTTATTCTTTGGCAGAAAGTGTGACTTGCCTTATTGCTGTGATTTCTCAGATTTTAATTACATGTTGCAGTTTATCTGGTCTAATTATTGCCAGCCTCCAGGACACACATTGTTTGCTGCCTCCATGGTGTCTGTATCTGCAAGACAGATCAGCTCTGCCTACTGATGCCATTTGAAACTGTCCTAACAAAATAGGGGGTTGGTTTTCTGCTGCACTGTGAACAGCAGACTTTTCAAGAAGGATACAGGAGAGGACATACAGGTAGAATGGGTGAGGAAAGCCCTTTTCATTAGCAAAATCTACATTGAAAATGTAGTGTAATGTTATCAGATTGTGATAGCCAGCTGCCTTCCTCGTGTCAAAATGCTTTGAAAATTTTGTTGGATGCATTTTATGCAAGAACAAAGGTTAATCCCCAGTCTTACAGATAGAGAAACTGGCCGCTAAATGCTAAATTTTACTTTCTAATCTATAGTGTGGGATTCATTTTCCATGTAGAGAAATTTTTTTCCCTCACTAATTATCTGATAGCTCTATATTTTCCTTCCTCTAAGTGTTTGTCCTGTGTCTTTTTGGTTGCCTAGTTCAGTCATGAAAGCCAGCTACTGCCAAGTGTATGTTGACGATTTTCTATGTTGTGTCCTATAGAAGTGTTTCTTCTTTTAAAATTCTTCAGGAGTTGTTACCCTCTGTGCTCCAGAATTGATGTTAGACTCAGTTGTGTGGTCTGCTTTGGAGGCATTCTTTTTCCTTAGGAATGATTTTTTTTTCCCCCTGGAATTGTCTTGGCCCAGGCCTCATAGCAAGCCAGATGGATCTCTATCCTTGTTACACTGGTGTATTTTAAAACCTTTATTTCTACTCTTCCACTGCATTTATTCTGCCACTTCTTTTAAACTTTCCATCTCCTTCCTCTGAACTAATATCACAGTATGAGTTATACTGAGTGCCTTACCATCTTTATTGCACTAATTGGATTACGTTGTGGTACTGTTGTTTGTTGACCTAATATGAATATATACTGATTAAAAAAAAACAAAACAACTCACTACAGGATCCATCTTGTTATTACCAGATTTAGAATATTCTTAATAAACTTCTGCTCTTGTTATGGCTTCTTTTCTGCCTGCATCATAAGAAAAATCAGATGAAGTGTGTTGTGATGAGGAAGTTGGTGTGTGATTTGTTTTTAAGCTCATCATTTGTTGCCTGCAGAGATTCAGGGAGCCTGGTTCCAGCTATCCCGGGGCGCCGAGTCTCAGACAGGAAAGGGTAAAGAGCATGAACAAATGGCATGGGTGCTGATGACACAAAGCTGTGGTGGGTGTGTGCCATACAGAGGTCAAATACAGGGATGGTGAAGCACACTTACCCTACTGCTGCTGTTAACACGCTGGAACTGCTGAGAGTGTCAGGAGCGACCCTTCCTGTGTGATACCCACATAAATGCACAACAAGCCTTCAGCAGCAGATTGCTATATGCTTTTATTTTGCCCTAGGTCGAGCACTTGAACTCTTCTCATTCTTCTTTTTCTCTTCCACCTCTTTAGTGAAGTATGTTGTGGCTGCAGCAGAACAAGAAGAGTTGTGTTTGGCGCTAATTCATGCGAACATGGTTGCATTGTGTTAACTGCTTGCTTTCTGGATGGTTAAACAACTGGCATTCCATCTTCCCTCCTACAGGCCAAAGTAAAAGGAAAAAATGATGAGACGTTATTTAGTGTAGAGACTTTGAAGCCTTCTTAACAATGAAAAATTCAACAGTCTGTCTGAATGGCTCAGTATTATACAGAAGCATGGGAAAAGAAAAGATAGGCACTCAAAAGGACTGTTTGATTTGAATTCATATTGACAAATTAATTTACATTCCAGTTTAGGCTTTGAATGAATTAAGTCATAAATGAGAGCCAACAATAAAACTGTTGCAGCTTCCAGAATGTGTTCTAACAAAAGCCTCTTGTGGGCTGAATGTTTTCTGACCGGCAGTAGAAAATGAATACGCGTGTCTGCAATGACACAGAAGCCCACAGCTTTATAATAGGCCCCAGTTTTAGTGAAAATGATCTAGTAGGAAGGAGTAGGTGGAAATGGAAAGCAGCTTGAAAGTAAAGAGTATTATTTAATGCATCTGAAGGGGAAAAGTTTTTATTGTGAACTGGATGTGAACCCAATTTTCTGTTGTGCATTGGAGGACCATTAGTAATACATAGCAACACCCTGGCATTCTTGACAGATCAAGTCTCAGATTTCGTGATGCACACGTTTGTAGTTCCTGGTCCATTTACTTTTGCACTCTACAAACAAATTAGCTGAAGGCTGTGTGATAGTGCAGTGATAGTCCTGCCTTATATAGCAGACCACCTGCCAGGTCTTTTTTCATGTCACCAAGTGCACCACACAAGTTTAGGAACATTGATAAGAAAGACCAGAATAGCAGAGGTGTCGACTATTGTGCCTGGGATGTATTGACATGCTAGTGCAATAAGAAAAAGTAGGACAGTGAAGTTGCATAAGTAAAACTGGCAGCTTCTGTGAGTTGGATTTTGCTGTTCTTGGCTTTATTTAGACAGGCTCATTAAACATGCTCTCACTGGCATGTAGAGTATTTACATTACACCATCTTTAAGAAATGAATTCTTTCTTTATGAGAATTGAAGTACATTACCCTAAAATGTGTTTCTGTACACAAAATCTAAGAAACAAATAAGTACAGGTTGAGATAGTTAAAGGAAATCGTTGATAATGGAGAACTCTGGGGAAATAAACTGACCTATAAGGCTCTTTTTGCATGATAAAGCCACATTTTAAATTTAATTTTTGATGGTAATGCCAGAGAGAGAGGCCATGTGCTTGTTTGATTTTGGCTGCAGCAGTCCTAGGAAGAGTTGTGAATAATAATTAATTCAACTGTTTTTTCCTGCCCCTTTTTGAGGGTCAAAATGTGGCACTTATTTAGCAAAGTAGATACTGGGGGGGAAAAAGCCTCCAGTTTTCACATGACAGCTTTTGTTACTGTTGTGCATGTGAATGTCTTACCTTTTGGCTGGCACTTTGGTGTCTCTTCCTTTGTGTGCTGGTTTGTTTATCCCTGCCTCCTTCCTCGTCTCGCAGAGATCTCCTCGTTTATTTTCTCGTCACCATGTGCCCATGAATGTTGAGCAAAGGGCATGTCAGCTGGCTGCCCTCCTGGAGTCCAGACGTGCACTGAGGCATCAGGTGACTACAGCCCTGCCTATCTGCTGTCCTGTAGCAGGCTGGGATTCTGGTACAGGTGAAATCTTGGGTCAGAGAGAGGAAAAAAAGTCACTAGAATATGATGACCACATGGTTAAAACAACTGTCAAGGCTGTTTTGTGTCATGTCTTTATGCAGCTTGCCATTTCCTAGATGTCTCCTTGTTTGGTGAGTGACCCTTTCTGTTCCTCAAAACAAAGCATAAACAATGAAGTAAAAAGCTGCCTCTGAACTTCACAGTAAATGCTGAAAAGCAGCTGGGCTCTGGATCAAGTCATCTCACAATGGTCATTTAGCAGTCAAAGATTTTGCTTGCTTCTCGAAATGAGAATATTCACATTTTCCAAGCTTAGTTCCTGGCTCTGTAGTAGTATTCGTGTCCATCCTTCCTGTGCAGTTGTTTCCAATGGTAGAGCTGGCAGTTTGTGCAGATTGTCTTTGACTCCAGTGTGCACTTTTGTTTTGGTTTGGTTTTGTGCTTAATTTTCTCTCCAGTCTGTTGTCTCTGGGTGTGGGGCCATGCCAGTTTGAACTGTGGTTTCTTTGGTTGCTCTCTGTTTTCAGTTATCTTCAGCAGTGCTTGGCAAACTGCAGTGCTTTTTTGGAAAGCGCCATCTACAGAAGTGAAGTTGTTTTTTTCTCATTAACTTACTGTTTTGAGTTAACCATCCCAAATCAAAGCTACCTTGTTGAGCTGCAGCATAAACACACAAGAAGTTTTGCTGGTGGGCATAACTTTGGCAAGTGCTACTAAAAAGAATTTTGTGACATACAGGTCACTTCCTGTGTTGCTTGTGGTTTTTGGGATGCCATCTTTTTCTGACAACTAAAATCATGGAAGCTGTTCTGCAAGAAGGAACAGCAAACCTTTGGCTAGATTAGAAATTTTGGGGACAAGCTCTGAAGGCCTGAATAAGAAGAGTACTTTAAACATAGTGGCACCTCTTTGTTAATGGGTGCCATGACTTAATATCTCAAGCATGGTCCACAATGCTCGTATGCATTTCGTTATTCAGTTAAAATGATGATACAGAAATTAAGATCTAGACCAAATTATTTTGCTTCTACCTTTTATAGTGCTCTCTGGTATATTTTAAGCCCCTTCAGAGGCTGTAAAGGATTACAGCATTGCTATGCCAAGATGAAAATTGTTTTTGAAATTGTATGATTTCTGTATTGAGAAAGAGGAGAGACTGAGAACGCAAAGTAGAGGAAAGCATAAAGTGGGTAGGGCAGAGAGGAAAAAGGAAACAGATGTTGGAACACTGCAAGCAATGATGGATTATGATGTAGGATTTAAGGGAAGAAAACAAGAAAAATACTAAGAGAGAAGGCTTAGCAAAGTAAAACATTTTCAGAGAAGAAACTCGATTAAATGTTGGTGTACAGAAAATCTTTTATGAGCAATTGTATTTTCATAAATTGGTGAAATTGTGAAAGCCAAGGTCTTTTGCATTTTGATTAGTACATTTAATCTTGAGGTTAACCTATTCCAAGTGGCTAGAAGTAGCTTTTTTCATGGGTCATGTAGTTACATGACATTTAGTTTTCCTTTTTATAACTAAAACCACAATTTATTTTTCAAAGAAAAACAGTTATTTTTAATGTGCTTATTTTTTACTTTCCAGACTAATTTTTAGGAATGCAAAGTTACTTCCAGTGCTATTTGTCTGATGCTTTCAACTTCAGATTTTTTCCTATTTATATGAAGTATTTCTTGAGAGATGGGTGTAATCAACCATAGAGATAATGACAAGGCTATATTAGAAGACCCAATTTTGGGATCTGCTGTGAGGAGCCAGTTTCAGAAGGACACAGGTTCTCAGTCTGATTTATTCTTTACCATTTGATAATCAAGATGTGATTATTTCATATTGATTCATTCTCTTTTTGGTTCAGTGTTTCTAATCTGCTTACAGTAACTTCTAGGTTGGAAATTTGCTGGTAATTTCTGGAAATGCATACAAGCTAACTTCTTTTTCTTCTGTCCCCCAGGAGAGCAGACTTTTGGTTTATATAGTTGAAATGTAGAAGAGGTCTCACATGGCTTGAAAATATTATCTTAGTGCTTTGGGCCAGTAATAGGGAACAACTGGAGAAACAGAGCAGAGGAAATTGATTTGGGCTCTTTGCCAGTGGCTTAGGTGGTTGGGTTACAGAAGGTTGGACATCTGTGGAAGAAGATAACTACTTCCAAATAGTCCAAAATGATGCAAAACCTAATAAAGATCAGCCTCACTAGGGAGAAAGTCAAGATACACTGGGTATTTTCCTGTAAGTGTTCCTGTAAGAGTCTTAAAAATACTGTTCTTGATGGCAGCCAGAAAGGCCTGCATTGTTGTTGCTTTTTTAATATTTTCTCTTCTTTCCTGGAAGAGAACGTGTATGATTGTGTTGCTGTTTATTTTATGTTTTAGCCTGAGACTGAGCCGTCTCGCCGATTCTTTGTTGACCAGTGGGAGCTCTCCCTGAGCCTCCGCTCCTCCAACCGCCCTTCCTCACCCTCCTCCGACTCTCTCCGACAGGTAGCACCTCACCTGAGCACTCCAGGTGCACTCAGCTGCCTTTGCTTGCCCAGGCCACCCCACAGGACACGGCCAGGCTGGCACTGCTTCACCTGCAGAACCTCTGTGCTTCCCCATGCACCAGGAAGGAGCCAGAGGCAGCCTGTGCTCGGCGCAGCTCAAGTGTTGCCAGCCATAAAGCAGTCTGAAACAAAATATGTTTAACATTCAGTGTCCTTGAGAAGTTTGTGGTGCATCTCACACTCAAGCCAGGATTTTTGAGCACTGATAGTCCTTCTGGCTTTGCAGTGAAGCTTTCTGGTTTTGCTTGCTGCTTTTGTTGAAGTTTTGGGCTAAACAACGGAATGTGTTTGTGCATATGTGGTTAATGGACAGTGTGAAATAAAAGGGGCTTTGACTTTTTGAAAAATTACTGAGGATTTGAGCTAGCTACAATTGTCCTATATAAACAGCAGGAACTTGTTTTGACGACCTAAACTGGAGCAAGTTCTTTACCTCCTTTTGAAAATGTTGCAGAACATTGTATGTCTTGAAGACCATGGGAAGAAGGATAAAATGCTTCACTCAATACCCACAATTAGATGTGATATGTAGGCAAAAAGCAAAAAAAAAATCAGAAATGCACAACCCTAAATGAAAAATTCATCAGGTAAATTTCTCACACCAAATAGTCCAAGGTGTCGTGAGTTAGCATACTCATTTTTTGAGCACGGAACTTCTTAGGTGCTGGTAGAAATTTAAAGATACTGAAGGATTTGCAGTTGAAGGTTTCAAATCAAAACTTGATCGGGGAAACCTGATTCAGCTAAAGTAAAGTGTTTCCCCTGGGAATGCTTGGTATCTCTTTTAAGAAAACTTGAAAAGCATCAGATGTCTCTGATCATTCAGAGGACATGGAAGACTCTTGGCCGAATTATTATGGTTGCCAGTTAAAAATCAATGCTGAAGAAAGTTTTAGAAGTGAGCACCATTTTAAATGTAATGTTAGACAAGATAATAGGTGTCCTTGAAAAGCAGCTCTGCACATTGTTATGTGGAATCTGGAAAACTCTGGAAGAAAAATAATTTGTTATTTCTTGCATATAGAAACACTTCAAGTACTCTGCCTCTAGGAATGGAATCAGTAGACAGGTATAAATTCTTTCTGGGCAGAAATAAACCCTCGTTACTGCAGTGACAAAGAGCTTAAAGAATTAGGACTGTAGTGACAGCAGCAGTAATCTCTGGCTGAGCACTCGATTTTCACTCCATAATCTTTTTCCCCAAAGAAGTACCCATTCTGTGGTGAATTTCAGTTTTTGTGATGCTTCCTGCTGTTCTCATGCCTGAACTTGTGAAGGTTTTAAACATTTCTAAGAGGCTAATAACCACACATATTAAATTAGTTATTAGTTGTGGAAAATAACTACTGTGCTTGAAGCAAGTTCTGCTAAACAAATGAAGGGGGTTTTAAGGTACAACTTTCCTTTTGTTATCCTTGGCATTTCACACTTGCTAGAAGCTGAGTGGCTCTCTGATCCTGTATTAGCTAAGAATCCAGCTAGAAACATTCATAGTGCTGCTTAGTCAGGAAGAGGAAAGTTGCTTGGCGTGCTCTTTGCTGCTCTGAGTCAAATCCGTGGCGTTTGCAGTGACTGAGCTAACATGGATGTAACCACTTCATTTGCTTAACCCTGTAATTATTGCCAACGGTTGTATTTCCTGTGAAAAACACTTCTGCTCCTGCAGTGATGGAACTTGGCTTGCAGATACTCATTTGGTACCATCTGAGGTAACAGCCAACTTGCCTAGACTGCTGAAAGCACTGGAGGGTTTTTAGATATCCTGAGTTATGCAGTCAGTCTGTGCCTGTGATGGAGAAAAGCCAAGTCATAAAGCCACGTTCAGGGTTGAACAAATACAAGTTCCAGGTGTATGCAGGTATGGCTTTAATGCACTGGGTGAGGCTCTTCCATCTTTTTCCATCTAAGCCTCTGTGTATTTTTAGCACTGAAAGAATTAATATTTTAGAATCATTCTTTCTTTAGTTAAGGACTTCTCCCTGCTCTGTGAATGCTCTGTAAATTAATTCTTTCCAGGTGCAAAGCATACAAATGTACTGTTGTAAATCAGCATTGTTGCATTAGACTTGGTAACATACCTTCCAAAAGATCTTTATTTCTCATGTCAATTTTACCTGGAACCTAAGATCTTAACCTGTATTTAGTCTCATCTTTTACAACTGTCTATACTCAGGTTTCCAGGGATAAAATATCCCACAGGTAACAACAAGATCTGCTCTTTATCATCATAGTATTTTTGGAACACTTAAAAAATGCAAATGCAAGCCTTCCTGTCTCTTCCTACAGGTGATTCTGGACTGTACTGGTGATTTCTGATGACACTGGCTTTGCTATTACTGCTTGTCACTTAATTTTGTCCACTGTCTTGGCATGATTTGACCTCCCTTCACCTTTTCACCCCCTAATCTTTCATCATTCTAGTTTTGGTTTTTTTTTTTTTTTAAATTTGATTCTTTTTTTCTTTTCTCACATCACTCTTGTTTTATTCCACCCATCTGATAGAAGTACATAAAGATGTACACAGGCGGAGTGAGCTCATTGGCTGAGCAGATAGCCAATCAGCTTCAAAGGAAAGAGCAGCCCAAAACCCTTCTAGACAAGAAGGAACTGGTAAGATGATGTGCTTCAGATGATGGTGTGTTTGTGATTAGATGTCATGTAGATCTCAAGTTTTGTGTGTCCAGTTGTTACTCCACTGATGGAATCTGTCATAGCTTTGTGAGAGATTTTTGTTTCCCTTTCTCCATCCACCCTCACTTGTGTCCTCCTTTTCTTTGCCACATATTTTTAATCTAATGCCAGCATCCAAAGATTGTACGTAATGAATTGAGAAAACTCTTCTGCACTACTTGCTGGAGGAGACACTGGTTTTGGTAACGTAGGTCTAAGAACTGCTGTTTGAGGGTGTTCTGATGGTTTTACCTTGCTTCTTCATATGCCTCCTTACCTCACTGATTTCAGGGTCATCACTAACAGTACTGGTGTCCATTCATCTACCCAGAACTTGTTTTACTCCTGGTAGATGTGGTCATGGCATCCTAGAGCCCTTCTTTTTGGACAACAAAGTCAGTTTTTGTGTCCTGGTTAAAACTGTGAGTTGTGTCTGAGAACCTGCAGCAGCATCCAGGTGCTCCTGTATCCACAGAAAGGAGGAGATAAACCTTCCTTTGGTCCCTGACCAAATTGAGCCATCCTTGTTTGTGCCCAGGGCTCGCTGAAGAAGGAGTTCCCCCAGAACCTGGGAGGCAGCGACGTGTGTTACTTCTGCCACAAGCGCGTCTACGTGATGGAGCGGCTCAGCGCCGAGGGCAAGTTCTTCCACCGCAGCTGCTTCAAGTGCGAGTATTGCGGCACCACCCTGCGCCTGTCCTCGTACGCCTATGACATCGAGGATGGTGAGGGATGTGGGAAATGGGGGCTGGGAGCTCTCTTGATGCTTAAAAATTATTTGGTGAGGTAGGGAAGAGAGTAGTCAGAGCTGAGAAACCGGTGAGTTCTGAGCTTTTTGTGCTTTCTGACATGCTGGAGAACACTGCTTGGGACCTTGTCTTGGAAAAGACTTCCAAATTTGGGTGATGGAGTTAGTCACAGGTGTTGTCCTGGTTTAGAGGACAGGTGTCTGCTAAGAAAGGCAGAAGACTCTCTTTGAAATGGAGAATGTAAACCCCCTCCCTCCAAATCATAATTTTGAAATCAAGGGGCTCTCAGGCAGAGATGGGGGAAATAGGAATAATAGTGCTTTACTAGGAAAATTAAAATAAAAGCACAGTACTGCAAAGAACAAACCCCAAACACTGACAAAGTCAGAGTCCAAGCTGACACCCCGTCAGTCAGGGTGTTGGCAGCAGTCCCATTAAACGGTGGCTGCATCTTCCTGTAGTGACAGATGTGGTTCAGTTGAAGCAGTGCTCCTGTAGAAAGGGTGCAGCTCCCTCCAAAGGTCCAGTGATGATGTGGAGAAGTCCGGTTTTCCTCTAAAATCCTGTGGAAAAAGGGCTACTTGGTGTCCCGAAATCGCAGTTTTTATCTTGGTAGGAAAGACTTGGCTCTTCCTTCTGGCTAGAGCATCTCCCAATGGGATGAAGTAATTTTATCAGTCCCACACTGGGACTCAATGGGCCATTAGCAGACTGATATCTGCCTGGAAGAAGGATGGGTTGAGAAAAGGTAAAGAACAGTGCCCCACATGGTTTCAATGGATGGCCCATTAGCAGAATATCTCCCACAGAGATAAGGATCACTGCCCCACCTGGTCACAACAGAGAATAGATACTTTTGGCAACATCCTATATTGCCACCCAAGGCAGGTGAATAGTTAAAATAAAAATGTGTAATATCACTTGATGAAGGGTTTGAATTTGGGGTTTTTAGAATACAGTAATAGGTATGAGACACATGGAGCATTTTGCGTGTTGTCTCTTTCTGCCTTCTTCCTTCTTCATGGTTTCAGGTAGTAATTTTTGGTTGGATAGCTAGTCACAGCTGCTGTGACACTGCAGGTCACAGGAGTTTGGTTACTGGGTCAAAAGGATAAATAATATAGGTGTTAATTCTCTGTTTGACTGTTTAGCTTTAGAACATCTTGTAGGTAGCTAAATTCACCTCCATTTTGCTCACTTGTAGCTGGTGGCTAGAAGTGTTGCAGAACTTTGTATTTTTGGTAAGATTTAATAAACAGCTATGCCTGACCACGACAGATTAATTTCCTTCATGTTTTTAATCCTGACTCTGAGTGAAGACAGGGAAAAAAAAAAAAGACAGGCCACTGATTAAGTGGTGCAGTTCAGCCATTTATAGGTAGTAACATCCATTCCCTAGACACCAACTCTCAAGCTGTTGGAGCTCCATGGATTTCTTATGGTCAGGTCATGACAGCAGCAGAGCAGCCAAACTCATAGGAATTAATACAACAGCATAACAGCTGCTGGAATGCAGAGAAACAGGTAATAACTGAAGGCTTTAAAAACCTGAACAGGTTTGAGGGCTAGACCTTTTGCTCTCCTCATTTGACAGTACTTAAATAAAACTCCTGTGTGCTTAATGCCACTTGAAAGTTGGAGAGAAATGCATTCAGCTTGTTCTTCTTGAAGATACCACAATTGTCCAACTCTGTATGTTTATTTTAGATATAATAAAATAGGGACTTGATAATCAAGGGCTGGGATAACAAGTCATTACAAGCTAAGTTCTGTTTATATAGACAAAATGGAATATCAGAGTTGAGTAGAGGTAAGTCTGTGTTGGATAATGTTGTTGCAGTAATTACTGAAGATTCAGTAATGACTTATTTTCTGTATCTGATAGACTAAGGAGAAAAGAATATGATTACATATGCTGATGCCTCAGGAAAATCTAACATGCTAAGAATTAAGGGAAGCTTCCGATACACCTTACAAGTCTGAGAAACCAGACAATAAGGCAACAGGTGAAACTCAGTTTATCAACAAAGTGTGCAAATTCAAAGCAATAATTTAAGGTCATCTATTACTTGTGAAGTGTTCTTCTTGTAAGGGTAGCTATGAATTACAATCCTTGTTTGAGCAGTGATTGACAAAAGTCAAATCTTCTGAAGAGAATGTATGAGAAAGTATTTCAGTTAAATGTTGATTCACATCAGCAGGTATTTTCTTACACAGCTGCCTATCTTTAGTCCAGTCTCAGTAGGAAAATAAGTGCAAAATGGTGTAAAACTAGTGACAAGTAAGTTGCAAAGGATTCTATTTCAGACATGATGGTGTAGAAAACAAAATAACAAAAAGCTGCTAGTACCAGTAGTTTTCCCCACTGATTGAGGCAAAGATTAAGTAAAAATTTTAAATTTATGTCACAGGATGACACTCCAAGGTATTTTACTGCAGGTTGAAATTGATGGGTATCCGCTCTGTATAACTAAGAAGAATGGCAGTGAAAACATCATCTAGTTTAACAGGCAGAAAGAACTAAAGCTGTGCATTCATAATGCATTTTATAATGACTTGAAGTAATGGACTTGCTGGTTTGTGAAGAGTTGAGGAAACTTAGAGTCATCAAGCCAGTCTGGAAGGTCAGCAGACTTGGCATGCAAGTTTAAAGAGGCCAGTAGTAATTTTGAAATCAACATATAAAAGTAACAGCTTTGTCAAATCTAAGTTGGGGAAAAGCATTTTTTGAGCTTTGCTGTTCTTTTGAGCAGTAATTGAATATCTGTCTGTTAAGCAGTAAGACTGAGCTCCTGTTAGCTGTACGGGCTAAAACAATTTTTACCACCAGATTTTTAGTGATGCCTTCTGCAAGCATGCTTGGGTGTGCAGTTATGGCCAGACAGTTCTCAGTGAAGCCAACAACAAGCTTGCAGTTTGAGCAGGCTTATAGCATTCACTCAAATATTACATGCCTAATAGCTGTGTATATGCAGATGTGGCTAAACAGAAATCTGTGATATCCTACCTAATGTAATTGTTGTGAAAATGTGGATTCAATTTCATTCTGAGTTGTGTTTGAGAGGGGAAAAAATCAAAGCTATTCAACACATTGTCACTGTTCATCTAGCTGTTTGGGCTGACAAGCATTCTGCAGCCTTCTGCAGTCCATGTCTGGTTTTAGGCTTCAGAGTGAGATTTTTTTATATAAGAGCTTTTCAGTTGTTGCTCATTTCAGGCAATCTCAAAAAACAGGTTTTGACAAAAGTAAACATTAAGAAATGCTTATTGAAGTGAAGATTTCTAGAAAGATGTTTGTCACTTTTCCATCATGAAGCATTTTGCAAATACCAGCAGAGAGAAACTAGAGGAAGAGGCAGAGGTCAGAATACGTGTTGGAATGCACTGGCAAAGCTCTAGGATAGCAGTGGAGGGAGGGTGCTATGGGCTGCATATGCCAAGCAGGATACACTGACAAAGATACTGTGAAGATAATTAGGAGGCATCAGTTTGCTGCTTTTATTAGTACCCGGAGTATTTGCATGATGATACTTCTAATGCTACTTTGTCTTCCTGACAGTGCTCAGATACTAGGGAAAAACCTTTCTAGACTTCTAGGGTGGTAGTAAAACCAGCAGGATCACAAAAAGTCTTATTTGTGAAAATGAATCATTGTCCTTTCTACAAGTAGCCACTGTGCCTTTTGAGAAATGGTTCTTTGGGAGTTAGCACTGTCCTCTCCCACTTTCCTCTGCTGGTTGCATTCATTCTTGCTTTTTCCAAAAGTGCTTCTGCCAGCTTTTCATGTGATGATGTCTTTGTTCCTCACACACTGCTGCATTGTTAGCATGTGATGCCACACAAGCCTCACAGCTTTGCTTTGGTGTTTGATAGGATTTTAAACTAAATGGCTGTCAGGCACCCAATGGAAAGGAGGCTAGTTACAGGGGGAGAGAGAGCACGGCTGGAGCTAAAACTTCAGCCAGTGTTTGCCTCTGCATGTAGTGAAGAAATCAGAGAGAGAGAGAGAGCAACAGAAATGGCATCAGAAAATAAGTTGCAATGAGATGGACATTTATATTGTGCTGAATTCCTGTGTTGCTGTTGCTGACCACCTGTGTTTTATCTGCAGGTAAATTCTACTGTAAACCTCACTACTGTTACCGAGTCTCTGGTTATGCTCAGAGGAAGAGGCCAGCAGTGGGTCCTCTGTCAGGAAAGGTAACTCATTATTTTCATCTAACATGCTGTGCTAATAGATTTGAATTCTTAATATTGAGAATATATGTGTGATGGTTCGGGGTTTTTTCAGAAAGTAGAAAAATTCAGAGTGCATTTAATTGCTTTCATATCATGACAGCTTGCAGTTCAACTAAATCTTATTCAAAAGCAGCTCCTCTGCCTAGGACTACCCTTTTCATGGTACTTATTATAAAATCATGTGCTATCCAGTTCAAATAGAATTTTGATTGTTTTTCTTGTCAGCTGAAATGCTTTCTCAGTCCATGCTGAGACTAAATGAATAATGTTACCAGTTATGGTTTTGCTTTATTTCTTCATGTTTTTACTTCAGTTGGAATAAATCATTTGCATTTCTTTTGAAACAGAAAGTTCTACCCCCCCTTGAATAAGCTATGAAAATCACGTGCCTTCATTTCTGAAGGTCTACTGTGTGTTAACAGGAACCTGCATGAAAAGGCAGGATATCCCCTTTCCTATACTATCATAACAGAAGTATTTGTGCTTTAAATGTAGGGTGAGGAGACACTGTGTAATACAGAAAAGTCCCTCAGCTTTTGTCATTATAATCCAAGGCACCTAATTTTTCCCCTCAAGCCCCTTTTTGGTATTCTCAAATACACTGAACAGGTTACATGCTGGTTTATTAAGATCTGTTCAACTTGCATGCTGCAAATTGCTCTTCTCTCTTAAATTATATTTTCCTTTGTGCTAGCAGTGGGGCCTGTCCTTCTGCCTGATTTTGGGTTTTATTACTACAAGCTGAAGCTGTACTCTCTTTTTGGAAGGATCTGTCCCAATATGTGCTGAAAATAAAGTCTAAAAATGGTACCTGTTTTATTTCCCAGAGGAGCAGACTTGAGGGATCTTAGTGCTTTGACTTTCTTGGCTATCCAGTTTGTTTTTCAGAGCTTTAATAAAGCTTTAAAGTGGGAAAGAACATGCTTGCCTTATGTGATGGGTTAAAAGCTAGCTCAGTTCCTTGCTTGGTAGATTCAGTACACAAAGCAATTTCAACTTTAGCACGAATTTAACTTGCCCCATGTTGTTGCAGGACACCAAAGGACCTCTGCAGGACACCATGGCCAGCGATGGGAGCGGAAGGGCCAACAGCATCCCCAGCTCAGCAGAGAGAGCCCCAGGTAGCTCCGCTTCCTTCTTTAGCAGGGTGGTGCAGTACTCGCTCGGCCTCGTGGGCAGAGTTGGGGTGGTGAGCCAGCGCCTGCACAGCACACTCTCCTCCATTGGGCACCACGTAGCCCAGAACCCTCTGGACTCCTTTTTCATGTGTCAGCTGCTGGCTTTTGGGGTTCCTTTTCTCTATGTCCAGTCAGAAGTTCTCGGGCAGATCCTAGGGGAATTCTGTGGGCAGCCTGCTGACCAGTAAAAATTGGTGTGAGCCAGCTTGGAGCTGTGTAACTCGTTTGGTTTTTTTTTTTGCAGTGCCTTGTGAATTTTGTGTGTGTTACGTGGAAATCTCAATATATTATTTTGCACTGTGGCTTTGGGGCCTAGATGTCCTCAGTTCTTTCAAGGACATTATTTGAATGAATTCCAGGAAAACACAGATGCTCAGTTGAGCGTCTCCTCGGAGTCAGCCCTGTGATGTATGCAGCTCAAGGGCAGTGAAATTAAAAGTTTTTGTGAAGCACTGGAATAGCTCACAAACTGGATTTCTGTGTTTTCCTGAATTCCGGATGTGGTTTCTCATTCTCCCAAGCTTCTCTTTATTAATCTGGTACTTGAATGGGAAAGATCCCATTATCTTGGGATTGTGTCTCCTTTGGAATTCTGGGTGTCTGACAGCTAATGGGATTGGGATTCCTTAAACCCCTCGAGTTTCATGGTGCTGGCAGGTCATGGTGCTCTTCCCTCTGCCAGCATCTGTGCTGCTCCTGGCCGTGGCTTTGGAAATGGGGTGGTGAATGCGTGTGTCTTACTGGGATGTAGTTTTCCCCTTTAACTTGAAATTCTAATTCCTTCTAACACAAGAGAAGTGTCTGTGCTACAAATGCTCGTTTGCCCGGCCCTCAAGTGCTCATTTTGTGACTTCACAAAAAGGAAGTAATATTAATTTCTAGTACTTGTTCCAGAAGACTATGAATAAGCTAAATCGGCTGCTTTTAGAAAGAGAGCATACTTAGGGGAATATTTTGAGAAAAGAATGTTTTCATAGTGCCAGTTGAGAAGGCCTTAACAACACAGGAGCAGATAAAAAATCATGGTGTTCTTTGACTTTTCACATTTTTATACAAGTGTTTCTAAGACTGCAACAGAATGTGATCTGACAGAAATTTATTCCTAGTGTGTTGGTTCTTGTAGTGTAGTTACTTTCAAGATTTCCTCCTATATGTGTGCAATTTCCATATGGCAAAAGTGAGAAGAGGGTAGGGAAGAATGATATTTCCAAAATGCAATGGACAGATGTGTGGACTACAGATTTTTTGCATAATTGGATGGATTTAAAACTGCTTTCTCTGAAAGTGAAAAGACTTTATTTTTTGTAGCTTGGAGCATTTTCTTAAAGATGAACAGAAAAAAATATTTATTGATGCGCAGGGCAGCTGGTGTGACCATAAGGTGTTTTGTGGAGTGAAGCTGTAGGTGTTGAGAATTGGAAGAAGGAGATTTTAATTATGTTTAGCAATTAGTTTATAACTGCAACTACGGGCAGAAAATCTCCTTCGATTTAGTCCTTCCAACAAATAAAATTTAATTGCTTGTGCAAAGGACCATTCAGCAAGTAGCACCTGAATGATCACTAAGCAGATAAAAATCCGCTATAAATCAGATGTCTCCTTCTGTAGTGGTGGCACAATCCTGTAGCAGCACTGCAGTACTTCCAGAGGACCAAGATGGAACAGACACCACTTTGCCTAATGGCAAAACATGAAATCTAGGGCTCCTTCTGTTTGCTTTCTGCTTTTTTAAAGCAGTGTTTAACTGTAGCATAATGTTGAGAGCTTTTGAAGCTTTGCCCCTTGCGGTGCCCAGAGTGCATTAGGACATGTTCAGCTTGGCTGGGTTCACCTTTCAGGGAGGGTGTTGTGGTGCATCCTTGTGTGTGCATGGCAGAAGATGTGAGCAGGGCCTCTGTTGTGCTAAAGAAATACCATTAGTGGCTGAGTTTCATTTTCTTTGTGCAGTATGACTGAAGTAAATCTTGGCACTACTGACTTAGCAATGGTTAAGAAGCAGGAGGAAGGTTTTAAAAACAAGACACAGTGGCATTAAAGGCAGGTCAGTTTTCTGTTAGAGTAACAGCCATGTCCCATAGGTACCTACCTTCATCTCCTGTTCTTGCTGGGTAGTTAGGTCAGGAAAGCTGGGATGGGTTTTACAGTTATTTATGGTTTGAAAAAAAAAAAAAGAACAAACCACCTTTTTGAGCTACCAAGCTTACCTATGCAGTAGAAGAGCAGGATATTATTCCTGAACAATCAAAAGGAGTCTGTAAGATTTAATGTCAGTGTAAATCCCGGATTCAAATTATTTGCATATGTGCTTTCTTGCAAGCTTTCACTGTAGACTGCACAAATATCTTGAGCAAAAACCTGTCTAAGATGGAGGCAGAGGCAGAGCTCTGTTTCCAAGCCTCCACTTGATCCATCTGGTCACTCAGCTGGTACAGGTCATACATCTGAAAGTGTTTTACTTCCTTTGAGGCAAGACCACCAAATGGAATTTGGCAATAGCAATTTCAGGCCCTGAGTTCTCAGCTAATCCTGAGGTGTGAGGTAGGTCTTGCTATAGAGTGTTGCCTCTAAAAGGATTAAGTAAAAGCAGAAAATGTGTAACATGCTTAGGTTTGATATTGGGACATGTAAAGATAGAAGGCAAAGGGAAGGTGTACAACAGTAACGTCCTTTGTGGAATATATGAAAAGGCAGCCATTTAGAAATTTTATACCCGAGAGTTAAATTCAGCCCTGAGTTACCAAAAATGCTTGTTTCAGGGAGCTTGATGGTGACTCATGACCTTCTAATAGTTGTCATGAAATCCCTAATGGATGTAAATTGCATGGGTTTTCTCTCTACATTCACTGCCCCCTTTGCTTTAAATATATTCAACCACAAAACAGCCTTGAGTAGGTTTAGTCAGAGGAGATGATATTGGTCACAGCAAGCCCTTTCTTGACCTGTCACTCACCTGTTTGGCACAGGTTACCTTTGCTAGAGATGTCAATCCCTGCCTGGGTGGATTCAGTGAGTTCTGTCTGTCCCTTGTTACAACAGAGGTTGCAGGGCACAGTCTGAGCAAGCTGAGGTTTGTCCAGCTGGAATCACCCTTTTTGGGAGGGATTTGCAGAGAGCCCACGTGACTTCTGCCCTGGTGCTTGCAGGGAAGGTTGTGGCCCAAGTGGCTTCTGGAACCCTTCAGTGTGGGAAGTGGCAACAAGCTTTTGAGCAGTGGCTGCCATCCTCTCTGGGAAAGGGGAGCTGGGGGCAGCTCTTGCTGTGCTTTTGGTCCTGCTGAACTGTGGCATGCTTGTCGTAGATTCTGTAACTTTCTCTGTACCTTGTCTGCCTGTTTATCTTCTGCATTTGCCTTTGTGCCAAAATGCTGCTATTGCCAAGAAAAAAAAGAAAAAACAAACAAAAAACTTTTGCTTTTTGACTGTCTCTCCCTTTGATAATCTGTAACTGCTGTGTCTTCGATTTTTTTTTTTTAAATATTATTTACAGTACTTATATGGTTTTAATGTGCTTTTAATGCAAATGTTGTTCTTCTGTTTGTTCTAAAGGTCTGTAAGAATGTTTCTGAATTTTCAGCTCTTTCTTGACAGATGGACTTGGAACAGTCTTTACCCCTGTCAGCTTTATGATATGCTCCTTGGGGTGATGTTAGCCAGCAGTGTTTTGCTGTACAATATTTCCCATGTCAAGCTCATGTTTTTACAACAATGCATTTCTGTCCCTATCAGCAATAGGAAGTTCACAAAGTAAAGACTGCTTAGGGAAACTCGTACAGCAATAAAAGGCAAGTTGTGAGATCTTTTGCTTTAGTTACTTGACCTGTGAAAGATGAAGAAAATCAAACATACATGATAATATGAAAAACTGGAAAATGCAGTATAAAGTAGAGGTACTAGGACTTTTGCTTTAATAGCACATAAATATGTCACGTATATGATATAAGTATGCAATCTGAAAAGTTAAAATCCTCCTATGGATGTGCCTTAAGTGTTTTCAGGGAGAAATATTCAGAGTTAAACCCTTCACAGTAGACCCTTAAACAAGTACTGTTGTATATAGCGAGCAATATACACGAGGAAGTTCTTTTGCTGACCCGGAGAGCTAGCAAAGAGTGGCTGTTTCCTCTAAATGTCCTTTAAAGTGAATCATCTCAGCCACATTTGGAAAAGAATCTTAAGTGTCTGTACAAGTATAAGGAATGCCAATATTATTTGCACACAATTCAATTTTGTGACTGAAAAAAAAGCAAATATATTTCTATTTAGGAATAAGCTTCTTGTTCATGAACATTGCCTCTGTTGTTCAGAAGCATTTTCCCCTTACCTTTCTCCATACATTGAACATGCCTTGCTTGTGGAAATGATTTCGCTCGAAGCAATACTGTTTGCTGTGCAAACAAACATGTGGATGAAATCCTCTACTTGGTCACTTCATTATTATTCACCTTTGGGTTTTTTCTTGTTTTGATTTGGTCTAGTTTAAGCATTAAATTACAGAAGGTAACAGCAAACAAATTCTGTGCCATGACCTTCTGTTTGACGTGCCTTCATTTTAAACCACTGAATATCCTGCTATGTCCTACTCTTTTCCCTGCCAAAAAGAAAAAGGAAAACATTCATGTTTCAGGATGCACCACCAAACTGGGATGAAAGCTATTTGCTCTACTAGCGTGCCTTGAGTGTTGTCTGTTTGGAGGTGGTGTGTTTGGCAGGACATGGCACATGGTACTGAACCCTTTTTTGGGCTATCACACAACTGCAGAGAGGTCTGATGCAAGATTGACTTCTCTCCCTGACATTTACCATACAAACTTAAGACCCAGACCCTGTATTTTTGGAAGCTGAGGAGGTTGTACTGGCTGCCTGATTAGAATCAGGGTTCCGTGCCCAGTGAATCATCCCTCAATAACAAGCCAGGAATCTGTTAGAATAAGTGCTTGACTGTTCCCAGTCCATCGTGTTCCTTTTCAGTGTTCTTATCAGGATTTGGGTGGCTTTGGCAAAAAAGAAAGGAGAATGCTAAAGGATCAGCAATTTGAAACCCAGAAAATTTGGAAAGGAAAAGTCATGGTGGGAAGGTTATTTGTTCCTAAGAGTATGAGATGCAGCTGACCTGATGTAGTCTCACTGAAAAATCCTGAGAAACATTTTGAGGACTGAGGATTTGTACAGAATAACAATGTGCTGAGTTTGTGCTCATGGCTGGATCCTGCTAAGAACACTTTTCCTTGGGAGTTCCTGGGCTCCCAACTCCTCGTCTCTCTCTAGCTTTCAGACCTGTAGACTTGTGCCACTGGAATATTTGTTGTTTATGTGTATATTTTGAAGGGTGATATGAATTTTTCTGGGCACTTTAAGAGCTTAATTGAATGTTTTTGTGTCTTAGAAAAATAGCATTAAATTTGCGTGAAAGAGATGGATTTTTCTTGAATTGCAAAATTAAAATGTCTGTTTTTTTGAAAAGTAGAATCTGAGTAATACTGTTTTTTGAGATTGTTTCCTTCAGAGAAAAGGAGAGACTGTGCATAAAATAAGTTCAGTGACAGACAATGTTCAAGTGAGACAATTCAGTGCTCAGAAGGGCTTCATGTCTCCATTGTTTAGTCCCTTTAAAGACTTTGATTTATGCAGTTATTTTTAACGTGTTTTTGCTTTGGGTGTGTGGTCTCTGAATTATGTAACATGTGGTTTCCCTGTTGCTGTGAACTTGAGATATTTTTTGTTCAACTGTGTGAAATGTTCAAGGGAATAAATTCCAAACAAACTTCAGGTTTCTGAGTTTTTCTTTGTCCTCCCCTCATCACCCCACTGGTTCCAGGTAAGGGATGCTGCAGGGAATACAGAATTGGGGACAGTGGAATGCATGGAACTAGCAAACTCAAATACAGCAGCAATTTGGGGAGCTCCATGGCATGTGTCATCTGTCACTGCCAAGTACTACTTTTCAGGTTCTTTCTGTATCGTGTGTTTTTTTTTTTTTAATTTTGCTGTTATTTTATGGTTTGTTCAGAGTGCAGGGCACACATTGCACAGACAGCATGAGCTGCTGAGGAACTCCTTACTCTAGATATCCTACTGCCTTGGCAAAGCTGACTTGGGAGAAATGTGCTCCCAGCATTGTGGCTTTGCAGAGTTTGGTGTCTGTGGAGGTTGTTTTGTGTGGCTTGCAGAGGTCTTTGTCATGTTCTGGGAGCAGGGACACGTTGGGTGACAGGTAAAAGTCTTGACAGGCTTTGGTTCCTCTGCTTGGTGTAGATCTGCTGCAGTGGTGGGATGCTTTCGTGTGATGAAAAGACAGAAAATGAGTAAATAAGAAGCTCTGTAGCCGAATCCTCCATCTCATGTTCTTGCTGGACTGTTGTCTATTCTGAGGACACAAGGAAGTGAGCTGCCTTGGTCAAGACCCTTAAGAGCCTGTTCTGTCATGTTCTCACCATGACAAACAGACCGGATCATAGTTCTGAGATGCCTTTTCCCGGTCTGAGAAATACAATGAATTGGCCTACATTAGGGACTTGGTCTGTGTTTTTTCCTCACATGCTTTTCCTGCTTCCTACTGCATCACCTGCAGCTGAAAGTTTTGTTGTGGCAGATGATTTTTGAAATTTCAATTGCGAATGGTATTTGGCCAGAGTAGTTACATTTAAATGGTAGGTCACACAACTAGAGCCACAAACCAGTTCTCTTAAATGTAATATTTCCTTTTTTTGGAGGGAGCTGATTGCTTTATACCTTGGAAATTGCCTGTAGTTTTTCATTGCTGTGTTAAGCAGTGCTAGTTTTGAAGTTAAGATGGGCCTTCGGTTCTGAGAAGCAGCCATGAGCATTCCGTGTAGAGCTTCATATGCTGGTGCAGAAGCTTAAAATGTAATTTTGATGTACCACTCCAACAATCTATACTGTTCTGCATCAGGAAAGCTCTGCAGCTACATAGATGCTCTCCGGAAATCAAATGTTTGCTTCATTAATTAAGAAAAAAAAAAAAAGGATGAAGGGAGGTACATTTCTAGAGATCTCCCCATCAGAGTAGAAATGAAAATTCCTTGATGTAGCCATATAGGAAGCCATGTTTTCAGCTAAAACTTGGAGTAACCAAGTGTAGGAGTGGTAGGGGACAACCCTCACCTCAATTCTCTTTTAAGTCTACACATATACCTCACACTTTCTGTGCCTGTGCTTCTTCTCTAGTCATGACTTATGTAACAGGGATGGAAAAGTATAAGAAGGTACTTTAAAATAATGAGGGAATAAAAATTAATAAAAAATGAAACAAGAGACCTGTAGTTTTACGACCTGCTTGTGATCAGCAGTGTAATCTTTTACAAACGTAGTTCGTGAAGTATCTTAAAATGCAGGAAATAAGAGGAGAAAACCCAATTTAAAAAAACTAACAAAAACCCCGCCACAAAACTGCCTCCAAACCAAAAATAACAAAACAAAAAGCCACAAAACCAAAATAATAGAAATTATCTCAGGGGAAGGAGCAGGTAATCCAGAGTCAACATCAAAGCTCTTCTCCTGCTTCTTTGATGTGTGTTGATCAGGGAAGGTGAATTAGATTGCTGAGCTGATCCTGATGTTGTAGAGTTCAGCTTGGGCTTTCCAAACAAAACTGGGTAGATGCTCTTTAAGGATGAGATGGCACTTCTGCACCGTGTTTAGTTGCTTACATCTTCTCTCAAAAATGTATGTTTAGTCTGACATTTCTCATGTTTGCTGTCATCCCAGAGGGCTGTGTTTGCTTTTTAAGGAAAAATCTCATAATCTTCCTTTCTGCTGTTATAGGCATTTATCTGATGGCTTGAGGGTAGAAGTGTTTAAAAATAGGAATTTTTTGTCCAAGAGATGTTTAGAATGCTTGCAGGCTGATGTGAAAACACATCAGAATTGATGTGTAAACTATTTTTAATCAGTAATAAGTTTTTTGGTAGCTTTCTTCCTGGATTTGTGCCAGATTTTTCATATAACTATCTACATATATAATTACAAGACTTTTCCTAGTTTTAGGACAAGTCTGGAGCACTTGCCAGTGAAGATTCCACTGCTACCTTTAGGTGGAAATAGCCTTGGTTTGACTTGGTGTGATTTGCACAGTGGGGATCACCTATCTGATCCCTCACAGTGAAATGGGAGATGGCAGTGGCAAGAAGTTGATGCCACAATGAATAAATTATACAATGTGTAATGCAGTAGATAAGATAGCAGAGGCTCTCTTTGTGACAACATGAAAGGGGTCACTGTTTGGATTATAACTGGACAATCAGTCTTAAATATTAATTTCTAGGTTACTTAACAAAAATAAAGAGGATATTTCACTCAAAAAGTGGGAAACCTCATTAACCAACGTCATGGTGATGCTAAAATCTATTGTAGCCTTTGCTTTTTTTCATTTTTCTCCCTGCCAGTCCCTGGATGTGCTTCATCCTAGGTGGTTCTTTGAGGTACCACACCTTGAATAGCTTCCAGAACAAAATTTATGCCTGCAAAGTAATGTTATTTTTATCCTCTTTAGCCTTCCCACTCTCAGCTTCTTTTAGAAAGTGGAAATGAGGCCAGGCAACATATGATAGAACTGATCAAATTACCAGGGAGAGCTCTGCCATCCTAGATGATACAATAAAAATGGAGCGTGGTTGGTAATATGGAGTTAGCAATGCTCCTGAGTGATTAACAGGTTTAAAATACCTACATACCTTATATTGTATCACTAGTACTGGGACAGCAATGAAAGTGAATTCTGTACAAACATCAAGATTTTCCTGCCAGAAGAGATGTAATAAGGAGTGTTGAGCTCAGCAGTGTTCCCTGGGGCTTGGATTAAGTGACCTAATACCTCCTTTCCCCTGGTTCTTCTCCCCACCCACCAGTGACAACTCTGGCCACTTTCCAGGAGTCCAAAATAGCCATACTCCTTGGATTATTCTGTAGCTCTGCTGTAAGGAAGGCAACTTTTCTGTATTGTTAAACCATACAGTGAACTCCTGACCTTCATTGCATAATGCTGCTACTTCATGAATCTGCATATGGGGAACCCTATTCCTCAAACATAACTCATACTGTGAGTTAGATTAATTTCTGTTTGTGTAAATTATAGATGATCTTGATCTTAAACTGGGTAATTATATTCAAACTAAAACCAGAGAAAGGTCAGATCAATGCCATTGCCAGCTGTTTCTAAGCTCAGCCCTACTGATGCACTAAGCAACTGTTTTATCAGTGTTTGGTCTGGGAATTCCAGAAATCTGTTTCAACCAAAATAATGGAGAGAGTGGGGCAAAACATTTCAACACTCATAAGATAAATCTGTGAGTTTTCAATTTCATTCAATAGTCAGTCCTGGTGGTTTTCACTATCATGAAGAGAATGAGCTTCCACATTTATGGATAGTGTCTGAGAATGGAGAGCTTAATTCTAGCTGGGTGTTGTGGAATGTGTGGAGGAGGACTTACACCTTCATGGGTTTGTTTCTGAGGAGTCTGTTTCAGAATCCCTTGAGTGTTTTAGCTGTCAGCTGTTCCTATACCCATTATCATGGTTTGAAGGGGGTGGGACTTTCTGCTCTTCAGTGCTTAGGGGACCAGGAAATATTGACATCTCAGTGGTTTTTATTTCATGTGCTGTTGAATTAAGGCTGTAAAACTTCTTGGCCAGCACTAGAAATGATTCTTTGATAACTCTGTTGGGTACTTGTGCATCAGAGGGTTTTTTGATTAAACACTTTTCTGTCTGTACAGCTTAATTTCCCCATTTCTCTTGTTTAGGTTTCCAGTTTGCTGGGGAGAATTTCTAGACTGATGGTGTGAGGATGGAGCCTGCCATGGTAGCAGAGCTCTCGAGAATGTTGATTGCTTGTCCATTTCAGGACAGTTTTATTGATCAGGTCCAGCATAAGCCAGTTTGCATTTACAGCTCCCAAGAGCTCTGACTCAGTAGAGCACACCTTCTAGAAAGCTTCGTTATTATTTACTGTTAGGATTGGTATGTGTGCATTCAGAAGAGTTTCAGGAAGGCTGTCTTCAGGTTGGAGTAAAATTTGAACGCTGGTGCATGGATGCTGGCTATCTTGCTTCTGTATAGACTTTTTTTTCTTACCATACTGTCCTCTTTGATTTCAGGCCTTTTATATTTAGCACAATGTGTTATGGATCAAATGGGAAACATCAGAAAACTCAAGATGTAATGGCTTCGCAGTACAGCTGAGTAATTCAGGCTTCCTGAGGGCTTGGGAATACCCTAGGATATTAAGAAAGTTGAGGCATTGTATTAAAATAACATTGACATTTGATGACTGCTTGTCATGGTTTAACTCAGCTGGCAACTAAGTACCACACAGCTGCAGGGAGCAGAGCCAGAAAGAAACAAGTTTGATAATTGAAACAAAGTAAAATATAATAACAACAAGGATAATAATGGTAATGAAACTTAGAGGAATAACTGAGGCATGATACAATTTGCTCACCACCCACTGATTCCCAGCTGATCCCTGAGCAACTCAGTCCCTCCTGGCCAATTCCCCCCAGGTTCCATGCTGGCCATGATGTTCTATGGATGCAACATCCCTTTGGCCATTTGGGGTCAGCTGCCCTGGCCATGCTCCCTCCCAGCCTTTTGTGCACCTGCTCCCTGGCAGAGCATGAGATGCTGCAAAGCCCTTGGCTCAGGGTAAGCAGTGCTTAGCAACAGCCAAAAACACCAGTGTGTCACTATCACACCAAGCTCAAAACACAGCGTGGTACCTGCTGATAGGGAGAAAATTAACTCTATCCCAGCCCAAACCAGGATACTATGAAGTATTTCAATTCAGATAAATTTGTTGTGTCTTTTTGAGGAGGTGTTGCATTGCCTCTTTTGTCTTTGAGGATGTGTTTATCTAAATTCAGGAAATGTGCAGTTCTGCAGTTTGTGGTGTGAAGCTGTGTGAACAAGTACTGATAAGAGTGCAGCAGGTCTGTTGAGCTCTTGCCAGGGGTTTCCTGGATAAATTTCCTAAAGGAGAATATAAAAGGGCAGATGAATCTAGGTTTAAAACTTTGAACTTCTTACTAACCCTCGAAAATCCATTTTATTTAACACTCTTCTGCAGACGGTTTATGGCTTATGTATCTTTTGCTGTGCAGTACAAAAATTAACAATGTCTAGATAATAATTTTTGAGAGGATTAAGGAAAGGATTTCAGAAGAAACCAGCTGTAGTTATTTAAATGGAATGTCTTAATTCACTTAGTGTTTGCATGTGTGCAGCATCTAACAATGAGCCTCAATACCAAGATTTCCTTTCTTATTGTGCACACAGTGCCAGGCACTTCCTTACATAAAAGTGCTTTTTTCTTGACTTGGAGTGAAGTTGAGAGTGAAGTGTGCATTCTGGATCCTGTTTTTGACACTGCCACCAGACTGTTGTGAGATTGCCTTGCTGGTATTTAAATCTGTGTGTCTGGACTTGTGCACGGCCTCTACAGTGCTTACCTACTTCCAAAATAGGTTTGTTTTAGTGTGTTAGTACTTGTAAAGCATTTTGAGGCCCTTGGATCAGAAGTGGAGTTGGAATACAAACAGGCAGTTAATGGAACTGAAGTGGGTGAGGGTGAAACTTCCAGGAAAAATCCTGAAACTCAATGTGACATGAACACAGTTGAAAAATGAGAAGCTAAAAATACTGCTGGGTCTCGTTTGGTGCCTTCACTATACCACAGTGATAATGTTTGCTGAATTGATAGCACACATCAGGAACCTTACTCCAAAAGGTATTTCTTCGAAATTAATTGCAAGGGAGTATGAGAACTTGCAGCATTTCAAACTCAGAGCTCACCACATCACTTTTAAACTCCCCTGGAAAAGTTCCCATCTTCAGTACTTGGTCATAGGCAATAGGCTACTGCTTCTGTAGGGTTTGTTTTATCTGACACAGTTCTCCGACAATTGTGTGGAGGTTGAAGTAATAGAAGTCTTTGGAAAAGACAAGTGAAAACGAACAGGTACAGTGTTTCACATTACCACAAAACCACAAGCTTTGGGAAATCCATAATGAAGATGTGTATTAATTCCTTCCCAATTTGCATGTGTTTCAAAGTAGACTCCTTTATTTGAATTTCCATAGTTCCCCCAAGGCCATGGGTAAGTCTGTGCAAAATACTGGACAAGAGATGGCATGTATCTTAGTCAGATATTAAGACAGCAAACTGAGAAAAGCAAGTCTAGAGGTACTGCATGGTTATTGAAAAATAGCTTCTAGTAAAATAGGTATTTTCCCTTTGGGAAAAATTCATTGTTCTCAGATTCCCAGTTCTCTCCTGCATCTTCAGGAGGGAAGTGTTGTGCCAAGGAGTAACCTTGACGGGATTTCATGGAGCCCGTGGGAATATTGTGTAGATTTTACAGAACAAGGTAATACTGGAGGTGAACTGAGATAGGATCCTCTCTTAAGAGGAACTTCTCAAGCCTTCCAGGAATTGCCAGAGTTGCTGGAATAGGACACACTCCTGCAGGCAAGGAGCAGTTATGTTAGGAATGCTATCTCTGATCAGACATCATTTCAAGCTCTGTCAAAGCTGAGATAAATGAAGGACTCTGGCAGCTTTCATGCACCAGCTCAGCAGCCTGTCCTCTTAGAAGAAACAGCTTCCTTCAGATGATCTGTGTAATGTTCATGGCACACTGACTCTTCCAAAGTAAAGAGTCAGATTGTAAAATGTGTCCTATTTTGGACATTTGTGGATTTTTAGCTGAACAGTTGATTGTTGGAGAAGCTACACTTGGCTCTGAGGTAGCTTATTTATATTTTTATTCCCATATTTATATATATATATATATATTTATTTTTAAATTGTAGCATCAAATTAATGGGTGTGAACTTTTGAGCATAAAATGGGTAAATTGTCCATCCTTTGAACACTTCAGTGGTACCTGTATCTCATAATTAATTTATCCCTTATACAAGTTTGTGAAGTGCAGTGCTTTTCCTTCTGATAGTTGCTGGCTTCGTGGGGCAGAGAGCTGGCCATCAGCAGCGTTTCCCTTGTTTCATATTTGGTAACAGTGGCTTTGCAGACATCCTGACTGGCTAAATCTTTTAGAAACAACGCTAATACATGAAGTAGACTAAGCAATCTGTGTAGTGCAAATTCCTAGAAATTCCATGCTTGAACTGGTGGTCAGTGGAGTTTCTGTATCTCATTCTGTGATGCAGTGCTGTTTTCTTGGCAGAGTGAAGTGGAGGGATGTGACCACTTTGACATCTCAAGTGTACAGATATAATTAATAAGGGAAAGTGCTGGGAATGCTCTTCTTACTTCGAGATTATAAGACATGGGGTGCTTGTCAAGCTCACAGGACATCTTGGCTTGACCGTGTCTTCTTGCATTAAAGTTCAGGCTGATTTTCCTTCTGTTAAGATTTTTAACACAGTTGCATTGAATCACTCCCACTTAGAGTTTGTGCTGTGATGGGACTTGTTTGATTCTCTGTGTACCAGGTACACTGGGTCTTTGTGATGAGGAGGGCAGTGATGATTTGTGTTTTGAAAAACTTTTCTGAAGGATCATATGTGTTCATGGTTTGCATTTAAACAGATGTCAGCTTGATTTTCAGTCCTTCTCTACCTTACAGTGATTGCTGCCAGTTTTTCTCCCCACACTAGATATTGGAGTATTGAAACAGCCTTATTTTAAAAGAACTCTACTCCATTTAATTTAATTATATAGCAATTGTTTGTTTGTTTGGGGTTTTTTGGGGTTTTGTTGGTTTGGGTTTTTTTGCTTTGAAAAGGCTGACACAAGCCCCTAAGATGGTTAGAAAACAAAAGAAGTGAAATAATATAACATCAGATGGATTAGAGTTCTTTTTCTTTGGTTTTCATAATTCTTTTTATTGTGACCTTTGCAGCTATGTCAGGATTTGCATCAGAAGAGAATGAGCTAAAAACAGCTTTGTGGAAAGACATTCCTGTTCAAGTAGCTTCAGTGATGGCTTTGCATGTATAAAGAATTCTGAGCAGTACAAAATAGAATTTATTATTTAAATTTTTTGAGTATATTCCTTGTTCATTTCCCTTGTCTTTGGTGTTACTGCAGAGCAAAATTTGAGGTCATTTCCCCTGTTAGTGTGAGCTCGGAGTTGGGTAATGTGACACAGATAGCAAAAATAGATTTAGCCAAGCTTGTGTCACCATTGAGAGAGGGAATGAAATGTGAAAAAGTGAAAAAGGCAGTTCAGTTCCACTAAACTTTGCAAATCAAAGCTCAACAGAAGCTTAGCAGCAGGACATGGTGGAGCCACAGCATCCCTGGAAGTGCAAGGCAGTGTTGCCACTTGACCAAGGTTATTTGTTTATACCATGGAGAAGCTCTGTAGTTCCAGCTAAAGGCATGGCAGCCACTTTCCCACATCATGGACAGGTTAAATCATATTAAGAAAGAGAGAAAAACACTTCTGACAGTTGTCTTTGAGATTATATCTTTGAGGAGAGGGATTGGAAATAGATGCCAGTAATTATGTAAAGACCTGTGTAATTTCGTGTGAAATGTGAAGGTGGTACTGAGTGAGTAACTGTCCTGGAAAAAAACCAAAACACCTGTTAGGAATAAAGTGAAAAACTACAAAGGATGAAGAAAGCAAAGAAAAACTGTCTTGGAGGTTAAACTGTGTGAGGATAAAGTTGCCAAAGCTCATGCTGGGTTAGGCTTTGCAAAGGATGGCAAAGCAAAGAGCTCTCTTTGTTAAGCATGTAAGTAAAAGCAAAGTAAGAGAAAGCAGAATTATGTTCATAGTGAAGATGGAGCTGACATAAAATGCAATTTTATGTATAGTCAATCAGATAGACATGGGAATAAAAGATTGCTGTGCAGCAAGGTTGGGAAATGAAAACTAATACAGTGAAGCAAATAGTCTTGGTCTCAGAAGAGTTGGAGAAGAATTGAATGGAATTGTGAGCTTTGTGGTAACAATTTGTGATTCAATCAAGCTGCGCTTTGACTGTCTCATTACGGAAATACTATGTGACCACTGGGTAACAGATAACTAAAAAGAAAAGAAAACAAAAAACTTTAAAAAATTATCTGAACAAGTACATATCAGTCAAAGAGTAGGTGTAACACTTTCTTTTAAGGAATAACTAAAAACTGCTAGTTCTGCAAGGGAAGTCCTTTGATCTCATGCAGGTAAGTGCTATAAAACGTGGCATGGGTTCACCAGAGACTGTGCTGGACTGGCTTGACAGCTTTTATTGACAGCTGATACCTCCATGAGGGAAAATGTAGTGCATTGGAACAATCTGGACTTGAGTAAAGCACAGGAGTGCTGACATATGGAAATAATTATTGTAACTGGATAAAATGGGGGAGTGGTACATGAAGTGTGAGTATCTAAGAAGTTGGCCTAAATTAGAGATGAGAGGTCAAAATAAAGGAGGAAATAATGGGGTTGGATGTCACCTACAGACTGTGCAGTGTCCCAAAAAGTGGTGTGGGGACTGATCCTTGTAATTCTGCCACTAAGGTTACCAGCAAACAAAAAACAAACAAGGAAAAACCTGCTAATGAAATTCACTGGTGAGGCAGACATTTCCACCCCTCATCAATGCAGAGGAGGACAGGCACGTCATTCACTGAGAACTGCAAAATGTTGCCAACTGCAGAATTAAACTTAGCAACGTAATAGTGGAAAGTACTGGGTCATGCACTAAGAGGATGTTGAGAATTTTGGCTACCAGCAAAGTGGTTATCAGTTGAAAGCAAAGAAGGAGAAAGATCTAAACATCATAAAAGCCATCAATATCATGTGGCATAAAAATAAGCAGGTGTGTTCTCAGCATGTATCAGATGAGAGATTTGTGGTAGAGATTTGTGTGTTATACTGATAAGAACTCATCTGGAAAGCCACCTTCACTTTTTCCAGGTTCTGGAAAGATTAATCCAAGCTGGAACAGGTGCAGAGACCTTGGGGAGGATCAGTGCACTGAAGAGCTTATCTTGAGTGAGAAGAAAGCTTGGCTTGTTTAGCAAAGCAAAACAAAAGCATGGAAAGATTGGGCTCTGGGTCAGCAGTGGCATGGTATTCAAGCGAAAATATTTCTGTTTAAAAAATAAGTGGATGAAAGCAGGATAGAATAAAATTCAATGAGTTCTACAGTGGATGAAGCTTCTCAATACTTTCCTACAAAAGTCTGGTTCACGTATCCTTGCAATTTTTGGGGATTTCTGATATTTTTGCATACAACTGTCTCTCTGAGATTCGTTCATGTCATCACAAATTCTGATTGAAAAGTAAATTGATTCAAATCTATTAAAAGTAGTAAAACTTGGCCTTTTTCATTCCTTCCCTCATTTTTCAGTAGTAACAATATTGTCTTGCTCCTTAGTTCTGCAGATTTCCCTTGGCTAGTGCCAGTTTAAACATGAAGCAGGGTTGTCCCACAGTATCCCTACCGTGTCTGATTATACATCCAGCCTTCCTCAGTACTTCCCACATAGACTCCATTGCATCTCCAGTTTTTGCAGCTGAAATGGCCCTATTTCCTCTCTCAACTAGGACATTTAACATTCTTTTTAGCATCTATTAGCCAAAACCACTAAGATTCCCTTTTGCAGTCTGGCTTCCCAGTAGTGGCGAACCGGGATAATGACGTAAGGTATTCTCTTGCTATATTTACCTCCCTCTGCCTCGTACCCCTTCTCTCCCAATGGCTCAGTTTTCTTAAAAAGATGCATTTCTGACTGTTGGCCTTGCTGTTTGTTGCCTGGCTTGTTCTCAGGTGCCAGTGTGAACGGGCTGGAGGAGCCCAGCCTGGCCAAGCGGCTGCGGGGCACTCCGGAGCGCATCGAGCTGGAGAATTACCGGCTGTCCCTGCAGCGCGAGGAGGAGCTCGAGGAGGTGCCTGAGGAGACCCTGGCAGAGCATAACCTAAGCAGCGTGCTGGACAAGGGGACAGAGGAGGATGTGCCCAGCAGGTCAGCACACACTGCCCATCAGCTTCCTCCACACCCATCCCAGCAGATTTGCCTGCCTTGCCTTCTTTCTTTAACCATTTACCACGTTGTCCTTTCTGAAGTTTTTGAAGCACACAGACATTGCATCTTCTTTCTGTTCTACATAGCTCCCTACTATCAAAAGACACCTATAGCACCATGAGATTAAGTTCTAAATTGGAAGGGGTTTTAAAATTTAGTTTTTCGGTTGTATCAAAGGTGAGTCTTCTGAGCATTCATTCAAATGGAAGGGGGTTCCAAAGTTCCCTTCTTTTCTGTATGCTTTGCATTGCAATTCAAAGCCATGTTTGGTTTCAAGATTGAGGCTTGACACATATGTAAACCTGACTGAATGCTGGTGCAATGCCTGAGAGGTATTAATGGGAAGCAATAGCTGTGGCTGTTTAAAAATGTGTTGTACCTTCATGAATTTCTCTTTATCTGCAAAATTCTGTGCAAGCACACCAGGATCCATATCCATGCAGGTAGAGGTACTGGAAACAATTGTTCCACAAATTGTTGAGAAATAGATTGAGAGAAAAATCCTTGAGGAGGAATGCTCCTGAAGTTTATAGCCAGTCACACATTTGTGCAGAGTCTTGGTCTCAATACAATTTCTTATCTACTTGTTTTTGTAGCACTAGCAGCCCTTACCTTTTCATCTGAATCTGTCCAGTAGTCTTGAAATAAACTCAGAAAATGTTGTTTCCTGAAACTTAGATTCTACAGTCATTTTCTGTGTATGCATTACCTGCAGATAGAGATCTGTATGAGAAATTGAATAATCTTGGCCTATTTGTGGGAGATGTAAACTATATTTTCTTAACTCATCCTTCCTTTAGCTATCTGCTCAGGTTAAGGAATTATATCAAATCAATTATGACAATATAAGCATTGATGATCTCAGGGTGTTTTACTCCTTTATGTTTCTACCTCTAAAACAAAAGTGTGGAACTATGGACTGTTGTTATTCTTTGTCTTGACTTCAATAAATCAGGACACCATACGCCTGCTCAATAAATGGCAGAAAACTTTAAAAAGGCAAGAGTGACTTGAAAAAAGAGTGGAATTTCAGCATTTTGGCATGAAGCTGAAGGTCATCTCTGAGGGTGTTTGTGAGATTCTTGAGATGGAGGGCAGTACACTATTAGGTTAGCAAATTAGATTTTTGTTTTATAGGGTGTTACATTTAGTTCCTTTTGTCCTACATTCATCCCTATAACTTGTTGTCAGTATGAGTATTTCTGTCTGTAATAGAATGCATTGTATAATTTTGAAGGTGAGAAGCAGTGTGGGCAACTCATATTGTGTCAAAAGGAGAAAAGAGAAAATGCATCAAATTCCCTGTCAGTTTGACCTGGAAGAATTTATATTCCAAATGCAAATGTGGAAAAGCAGGTTTACTCAGAAAATGGACAAGGCTGTATGGGCCAAATACCAGAAGGAGAATTTTCTAGGGGATGTAGAGACTGGGTTTCCTCTGTTCAGCTATATCCAGTCCATGGATAGACTGCAAAGACAGACTGAAAAAAAAGTGGGGGGATGGCAGGGGGGGAAAGGAGGAAGAAGTCTGACTAAAGAACTCTGACTACTTTTTCAGCTACTACAAAATAAACTGACTGCTGCAACAAGCCAACCAAGGCCCTGATTTAATCATCTTCACTGTCTTGGTGCAGTGCTGCAGGGTTAGGAGCAGGTGGGGGAGATGAGGAACTCTTTGTTCCCTCAATGTCTTATGAAGGATGGGTTGGTCTTTGAGGGTTCACTGAGGTGGCTGGTGGAAATCAGGCAGAGACATCAAATTTTGGTGCACAGCTTCTCATCACGCACACACTGCAGAGGAAGTTTATGGGGAAAAGTACTCAAAGTATATTTTTTCGAAAGAGTTCTTATTTAAGTTTCAATAAGAAAAAACGATTAAGCAACTAAATCCAGACTAAACGGTAATCTGAGGTGTGGGAAACTTTTTATATGCCTTATTCATTGCCTTTAAGTTGCAGTAACCCCAGTGCGCCATCTCCAGTTTTGGTGTTATGCCCTTTGAAAGGAGTGTTATAGGACAGCTTGTGCTGGATAGGTCTGTATGGGAAGAGAAGAGATTCATTGCCACAGTTTAGGCTCCAGTTCCTTTCCTCAGCTCTGAATCTGTGTACATACACTTTTTTCTAATGAGGTACACGATTGCTTGTGCAAATTCTATAGAGCAACCTACCTTGAGCTTTGATTTCTGCACTACAGAAAAATGAAATTTCAGCTGTTGAATTAATTCCTACAGCACAGGATTTCCATGCTGAAAGGAATGCTCACTATAGCAGGCCATCTCTCACTGCTGTCTTTCAGCTTCTCGTTTCTCAGTATTCAAAGGTCAAACAAAAGCCAGGAGATAAATAAAATCCAAAGAAGGTGGAGTGAGCTGTGTGATGAGGAATTTTTGTCGTCACTGCTGCATGCGATAAGCCGGCTGGTGGAAGAGCAGCAGCTCACCCAGCACTCATGGCAACAATTGGAGTAGCAATAAACTTTATTGACAGCAGCCCAAGCCCCCAGCATGCAGCACCTGTCAGATTTATTTCCATACCAAAGGCTGGGACAGCAAAGGGAGAAGGGGAACATCACTTTTTTTCTCTGTGGCAGTATCTGCATAAAGTCTTTGGAGTATGGTCTGGTCTCCATGCACCAACCTGTGGCTTGAAACAGTGTTTGTGTTCAGTATTTCACCTGTGAAAATCAGGCAGCATGTTAAAAATAACTCTTGGGTTTATGCTGTAAAAAAGCAACTTGTAATTTGAAAATAATGTCATTTGTATGCAGACCAGTGAGGAGAATTTGAGATCCTATGGACAGAAGTGTGGGACAATCAGAGCGTGAACAAAGTGTTTTCCTTATTAGGTTTGCTATGAAAAATAGGCTCTCAGACAAGTAGATGAATAAAATTATGTAAATATGATAGTACAGAGGTACAAATTGTCTTTTATAGACCTACATGAAGTGTAGTGATAGTGATAGAAATACTATTCTCAGATTATTCACCTAAACTTTAATTTTTTTCAAACAGTTTTCTCCTTGAGTCAGATTAATTTGGCCTTTTAAGATTTATCGGGGAAGCATCCAACAGTTGCTCTCATAAATGCAGCTCTATTAAGGTAAAACAGAGCTAGAGCATCTTTTCACCCTGCAGAGAGGATCTGTGAGTGTGTTGTAGTTCTCATTCATTTCCCAGTGACAAGTGCAACCATCTTTCTCCTCAGTCCCTCTAGGTAGTCTGGCATGTAAGAGTGAGTTAGATTAAATGGCATTGGATAAGTGGTTACATTTCCTGCCCCTGCTGCATATGCTGAGCAACTCTTAGAATTAAAAAGAGGTGGCTTCTAAAAGGCACTGATGATTTATTGCTTTGCATGGTTTAGACTTTGCAGTGGAAATAATCTCATTATTGTAATTATCTTTGCTCAGCTTCCTGCAGTTTCTTGCCAATGTGTACACTGTGTACTTAATTGGATACATTTTTCTGTCTGTGATGCAGAAAACTGAGGAATTTTTGGGTTTTTTCCTCCATCTCTCCCTAGTTCACATGCTGTATCCTCTGCCTGATGTGTTTTGTGTTCTTTCTACTCCCAAACACTTCTCTGGTTCACAAGAGCAAGTACCAAAATTATTTCAGGTATTTTGGCAGTAGCTGCTGTATCAAAAGACATGGCCTTCTACATTGTGTTTCTGTGAAGAACTCTATCACCAATTTATCAAGAGCAGTGTGATATGAAGAAAATAGTTTTTCTGTTGTATTCAATTGTCTTGTACTGTAACAATAAATGCTGCACAAATATTTGGACTTGGTCTCACAGGCACTTCTCTGCTGCCTCACCTTGTTTGAAAGAAGCAGGGCAAGGAGCATACTGCAGCCCACAGGTTTTGCTGAAAGGCCTAGGAAACATTGAAAGCTGAAAATCAATGTCATGGTTTAGGCTTACGTGTGTTGAACTGAGTTGTTAGTGATCTAGGATTAATCAAGCCAACATTGACTTCACGTTCTTTAATACTATTTATTATTAGCGATATAACCTTTTTTTTTTCCTCTAAAACCTTACAGTAGTTCAGAATCTGAGATGGAGGAGGAAGATGAGGAGGAAGATGATGAACTACTGCTGCCTCAGCAACCCCCTTCAGACTTGGGGGGTGTGCCTTGGAAAGAGGCCGTGCGTATCCATGCCCTCCTGAAGGGAAAGAGTGAAGAAGAGATTGAGGCTGAGCAAAATCATGAGATTGAGTACAAATATGATGATGATGAGGAAGAATACGAAGAGGAGGAAGAAGAGGAGTCAAGTGAAGGTTAGCTTGGTTTGCCCTATATTTCTGCCAGCAGGGAAAAATGTTTTGAGTGTTGCCCATGCAAGAAGGATTTGCCTTGAAAAACTTTACTTGTTCTTTCACTTCTTTGTTGCTCTGATTTTTGAGGGGCTTATTGTCAAGGAAAGCTCCAAGTGGTTATTCTGGATACTGAAGGACTTTACCCACAGGACAATTTGGAGTACTAACACAATATGCTTGCCATACATCATGCCAACATGCCAATTCACAGCCCTGTGCTGCTGTATTGGCTGATGGTTGGTTTTTATTATTATTTGGAAGTAGATTTGAATGTGCCCTTTGCCCTCTGACAGCAGGAACTGCAAACATTGTGGTGGCAATGTTTTCAGTTTTAGAGTGCCTCACTAAGGGGTCACTGTCAGCGGGGCCTTCCACAAGAAGGTCTTTGTAGCTCTCCCAGGTTAAAAGAAACTGACAAATAAGGGAGTTGAGGTAGTTCCCATTCTGGCATTGGAAGATTTCTGTGGAAAACCTTAGGGAAAAGACTCCTTCCCCTGTGTTTGTCTCAGTCATCAAAATGCAAAGTTTGTGCTCAGAATAGACATGTTTCCAGTGTTTCACCACCATGCCAAATTTCTCACTGCTCTTGTCTTTGTCTTTATACTCACATTTCCTTTTTGAGGAGACTTGTAGGCTCCAAAGAGCTTTTTCTAAAGGTCTTTGGCTGCCTACTGCCAGCAGGGGTCCAGTTTTTTGAGTCTTAGTGGCAGTGTTGTTGATGAGCTCAGCAGGCTCCTTGGCTACTGTCTCAGCTTTGGAGCTGAATGTCCATGAGTGAAATCTGTGGAAATCAGGATGAAACGGTAGCATGTATGTTGTGCTTTCAGTCTGCTGAGCAGTGGTGTTGTTGGACAGATGTTGCTTCATTCAGACAAATTTCCTGTCAGGAACACAGCGGGAGCGCGGGGAGTCGCAGCATTTCCGGGCAGTCTCTCTCTCTGATCCTGTCCTCTGTGTTTCTCTCTTTCCCTCTCTCCATGGCTTGTGTGTGCACACGCGTGTCTGGTGTTAAATGTGGCTGTGTGCTTCCCTCTGCTGTAGAGGGGGAGTATAACCCTTGGGAGAGAGAGCTGCAGCAAGGACTCTGGCTCCAACATCTCTCAGATGAAGAGGACTCGGGTACAACCAAAGGTACCCAACACTGCCTCCGCTTCCACTGCCCCCCAGGAGCGGGGAAGGTTTCAAAGAGCAGGTCCCACATGAAGAGTTTCTGTGTCTTACTTAATTGTATCACCAGCTCCCTCAAAACTGATTGAGTAGCCCTTGTTCATCTCCTGGTTCAGTGGTATAAATCAGATCTGTTGTTGCCACTGGTTTTAGGAAGGTGATAAAGCTGGCAAGTACCTCAGGATTTCTAGAAAACCTGGACAATTTGCATGAACAGTGACTTCCAGGTAATGAGGAGTCAGATTTCTTCTGTATGTGCAGACTATGTGCACCTGTGCATTATCTCAGACACATGGGACACATCAAAAGTACTGCCTTTAGACTGCTTGTGTCAGCAAATTTGCTTTTTTCGTTGTCCTCTGTGTGTGTCTGTTTGTGGGGAGAGTCTGGAAGGAAACTAATCAAGCTACAGCAATTCCTCAAGATTCTTCAAACAGTTACATAATGGCCATAAAATCAATCAGACATTCAAATCTAACTGCTTGTGTCATTTTCCATGATGCATTCTCTTGCAGTTGATTTTTGATAGTTGTTTTTTTTTTGTAACACTTGGTTCTAATAGATTGTTAATCCCTTATTCCCTCAGTGTGGTTCGTTAGAGCCAGAATATGTAAGAGGAAAATGCAAGTGCCTTCCTGCATGTAAGGGGGAATAAACAGTTGTCAAACTGCATATTTTACAGTTTATGGTTGTAATAACAGTAGCTCAACTTCTGACTCTTTTTTTTTTTCCCAAGAGAGAAAAAAAAAGTGGAAGAAGTGCTATAATTTTTTACTATTTAACTTTTCTGTGCTAAGAAGGAGAAATATTAGTAAGGTGGCTGAAGGGCATACTTGAAGAAGTTTCCCCTGTTGCAGTTGCTGGGGTGTAGGTGGCTCCTTACTCCAATAAAGTGAAAACTTTGAGCCTGGCCACAGGTTATAAAGTGCTGGTGGGTGCTACAGGGGAAATGGAGGAAGGCTGCCATTCCAAATCTAAGTGCAATTAATGTTCTGTTTCCTGCAAAGTTTAGCAGGCAATCCTGAGGAAAGCCTGTGCCAGGTGGTGTTGGAAATTCTCATGCAGCTAGACATTGAAGAAGTGTTAGGTTTGCCTCTAAGCCAAGCATCAGCCCTTCATGTCTGGCTGTGCTGCTCATGATTTATTGGAAAAGGTGAGAGGGACAGACAGGCTGTCCAGAAGCTTGTGGAGAAACTAAAGGTGTGTGTGTGTTACAGAGGTCTAAATCCCAGAGCAATCCACCTTAAAACATGCAGATCATGTGGGACCTGCTCTTTCCAAGCCTTGCTGAGTGACTCTGTACTTCTGAGCCATTGCTGGCAAACCTAAACCTATTAATACAAAACTTTGTGGCAGTGCAAACGCTAACTCTACTCATCCTGGGGCCTGCATGTGCTTGGGTACAGAGTGAGAAAGGTCCTGTCCCTGCAGGATGGCCAGTGCCTCTGCTAGCCCAAGTTGTGCTAATTGGTACAAAAACTCTCTGATGAGGCAACAGAGACATAAAGCTGGGAATTCTTGGCTACACTGACTCCTGCTCTGCATTTGAGTTTGTGCCTCTGAGCCCCTTTCCCTTTAATGACCATCTGCTGGTTCTCTCCTTCCTGCAGTTCCTTCTGCCTGTTTCTTCTGCAGGTTTTTATGCCAAATCTCACACATAGTGACTCCTGAAACAGAAATCCCAAACACTGTCATATCTGGGGAAAACATGGCTGGGAGAGAGGAGCTTGTTAAAATGAGACAGCAGGAAATAATGAGTGCAAGCTCAAAGTGCTGCTAATGTGTCTTGTTTCCTTCAAACAGTAGAGCACCATATGAAAATCTAACTGCTTTTGAGGTTCTAAACTGCTGCAACAGTGCTTTGCCCTACTCAATGGTAATTCAGTTGTGAAAATTGACTTTCTACTTTATAAAGTAAGTGGGCATTTTCCTTTCAAAGTTGACACATTTGCTTTTGAAGACCACTCCTGCAGACAGCATACAGGTCAACACCTATCCCCGCAGAGCCAGTTATTTTATTATGGGTAAATGAAGCCTGAGTTACAGAACCAGAGCAGACAGCAGCAGAGACAGGGTCTATAAATTTAATACCTCAGAGAAAATGCTCCCAAGGCAAATGTTCTGCAGAATTTAAACAAGCTCATCAATTGCTTTAGGTGCCCATTATTCTCTCTGACATCCCATAAGTAGCTGGGCATTGTGTAGGCAGGTAATTGAGGAGTATTGCAATTTCTCTTAAACAGAGTAATTTGTAGGACAGGAATTCCCTCCTGGGGAGCTGTTAAGTTACAACCAAAATGCTGTTACCCTTCAGAAGAAAATTTCTCTCTTTGAACAAGTCAGTACAAAAGAGCCAGGAGTAAACAAAGTGGTGTTTTAGGTGCTAAAATTAGTATGTGCCCATGTGTGCATATGTACATACACATGTGAAACTCTGAGATCCATCATATTATTTAATTCACAGCGTGTGTACCCAGACTAGAAAAAGTGCTTAATCCAGTTGTAGGGAATGAAAAACCATTTGTCTTGGTGCCTCAGTCAGATGGAGGTCATCCCTCACCTTTAACAGCAAGACATCTTTGGCAATGATCATAACGAATGGGCTGAAGGAGCTGGAAATTGCTGCTAAATTGGTATTTCCATACCACAGACTGTTGGCCCAGAGAACATCCTTCATTCCAGCCAAGCTTCTTGCAATACACATGATGTCTAATGATGTCTAAGGATGTTTTAATAGCATCCCTCTACCTTTGGAATGGCCTTACTGAGCTTTGATGGGAGGTGTGAGGAGTGCTCTGTTGGTGTATGTGTGCGCACACAATGCTGAGCTTTTTCTCTCTGTCTTGCAAACTGACCTCAGCCAATAATATTTTCTTTTCTTATTTCCTTTCTTATGATGTGCTACCTTTCCTTTCCACTGTTGTCCCATCTTTTCCTCCCTGCCCTTCATACACCCTGCCTACAACCTGCTATGCCATGCCCTCCTCCCACTAGCTGGAAACCTTAGGCTGCAGCAGATTGTAAATCCGGTTGATCCTCTGGAGATCCTGGCAGATGTGCACTGGACACACATCCGTGAGAAAGAGGAGGAGGAAAAGATGGTCTCAGCCTCAAAGTCCTCCACCTCCAGAGGTAATCTCCCCCAAGCCTGTCAGTTCTTGGATCCAGTTGCAGCTGTTTTAACTGTTGCTTCTGCGCCCTTCGAGAGCAGCGACTTCAGCAGGGGCAGCAGTGATTGAAAGGAGGTGCTTTCAAATTGTGCTGAAATTACACTTATTAAACATTTTGCTTTTCAGGTCAGTGTCTGTTTAAAATGGCTGCTTTCTCAACTCTGTGACTGTGTAACTTCTGACCTATTTATCTGCCTGCTTTGACTCCATAGCTTTTTTTTCTTACCACACATGATTTGGTAGTGCTGGGAATCAGCCCTCTGTAACTGGCTAGGGATGCTAATAGCAGAAGTCTTGTGATTTTTGTGGCAGTGAGGAGTCTACACTTGGTAGGGAAAGCTGAGGAGCTGTGTTGTGTACCTACTAGGGCAAAGATTGAACAGGGTCAGTTTCTGTACTGAGAATATTTCTCTGCTGCTTCTTTCACAAGTATGGAACTGCGTCTCGTATTGGCAGGGAATGATGACAGTCAAATGGATTGCAGATCTGATCAGTTGGGGTTCAACTCCCCGTGTTTAAGAATTGATAGTGTACCTGCCTCTGATGTGAGATGTGACCTTTGCAAGCTGTCAGTTACTAAAAGGAAAACTTTGGGAGGGGGAAAATGCTCATAGTCTAAATCTCATGTGAGCACTGTGTCTTAAGGTAAGTGTGTCGTAAGTGCTTTGTCTGTGTGCTTAAATAAAAGTTCACCATGCAGCTGATGAGCAGTGGTCTTCTCTCAGTCTGCAACCATGGTGACAGAATTGTAGAGGGAGTATGTCTGCTGTGAGAAGGGGTGTTTTTCACAGAAAAAATGAAACTGGTTAAAAATCTGGTGCTCTGACTCATGATACTTGATTCTGTTCTATTCCAGATAATTATTTTTTCCTTACAGTTTCAGATCTTTGGTGTAGGGCCTTTTTTAATCCAGGTCTAGGTTGCTACCCAATTCCAGATCAGTTTGTATTGTATTTGCAGTTTGTAGAATGCACTGGGATTTTCTGGTGTGAAATCAACTCCCTACAAGTAAGAGATCGGTATTTTGTTCCCACTGCAGCCACAGAAATAGGCTGTGTTGTACTGTCTGTAACTTTCAGTATTGCTAGAGTGGTTAATTGATGCTCTAAAGCATTAAGTGAAAAACTGTTAACAGTGTTTCTTAAGTTTACAACAGTTAAGGTTACTTATGCTGCTGCTTGGGAGTCTGTCTCACTCTAGTTCCCAATTTTTAATTTTAATTTGTATTTTATAATCCTTACTTTTCTGTGGCGTACTATTACAATTGCCAGCAACTGGTGATCTTTCCAAAATTGATTTTGTGGTCTTTCCAAATTCCTTTGGGAAAGAGTCAGTATTTCCTTTGTGTCTCCTGAAACTGGACTATGTTGATTTATGATTAGCTGCTTCTGTTGCTGTGTCATATGGTAGAGGTGTGTGCAGGTGTTATCAGCAGTTTGGGTATTTAAAAGGCTGTCTGTGGACACATTGTAAGTGTTCAACCTGACTTGAATGGACAGATTGCTCCTGGCCAAGGAGCTGTGTTGTGTGATCCAGGTGTTTGGAGAGCCCATTGGCAGCAGCAGTGATGAGGTTGGATGTGACAGCCTGGGACAGTGCCACAGTTCCCAGAAGTCCCTCTCATTCTGCTTTGGGAGCTCTTGTTCATCTGCTGGGCAGCGCAGGTTCTGGGACCCCTCTCCCATTGCTCAGCTCTTCCTTCTCTGTTTCCTTCTTCTGCAGAGTTCCAAGATTTAATTCTCAAGCCTGGAATCAGCTGTTTGAAATTTCATAGGTTTTATTCCTGTATTTGCCACTGAAAATTTTCCCTCTGTCACTCTTCTGTTTTAGACACTGTCTGATGGTCTAATTTTGACTTCTTACAATTTATTGTTTTTTAAATTCAGCATCCGACCTTCCCTCCGTACGCCATGAGGCAGTACAGGCGTGGCTGGAGACGGTCCCTGGAGGTAGTTTGGTGATGTTCTATGTCTTCCAATGCACAATAACCCTGCCCCTCTCTTCTCCATGCCTTCAGCAGCTGAGCTGGTACTTTAACCCTGGAACTGACAGCCCTGTCGCTACTGCATGGGGGGACGGGGAGTGTGCATGTCCGCCTTGCTCAGGGAGCCCCTTCTGGCATGAATCCCCCTCTGACTGAACCCTCCGAAGGACAGCTCACCTGGGAGTGCAGGGATGGAGCAGGGATCCCCTGAGCCCTTCCATTTGCTTTGTAAGCTGAAGATGGGGTCACTTGTTCTTCCCTCAAGCCTTAGACTAAGAGAGCATTTCTCACTGTTAAACAGAGAGTGCTTAAAGCAATTGCACTTCTCTGAAGCAACTGCAAACTGCAGTTGTGTGCTGAAGAATAGAGGGAAAAAAGGATAAGTTAGAGCTAAGATCTTTAGAAATGGTGGTTGTAACTGGTTTTTTTACCTGGTGTTCACATTATTCAGGAAAGCCTCAGAAGTGTTGAGGGATAGTAGAGCTCAGCTGATTTTTTTTTGTGTGGTCCTCTTAAGCTCTATTACAAACCAGTGAGCCAGAAGATTCTGGGATGGCAGTGAGGGAGTTGTGTAAAGCTGTGAAGGTGTCTGAATTAGTGGAGCAGTCTGTGCTAGGTAGTTGATCTACAGCTGAGTTGCTTTGGCACATCAGAACAGCCAGCTTGCCTTAAAAACTTTGCTTCTGCTGCTGCTTTGGCAAGCCAGCAGTGTTTACAAGGTGCCTGCACACGATGCAGGCTGCTCACAGCTGCCAGCTAATACCAACCAAGTGCTGATCCCAGTTTCTGGCTGCTGTAACTCCTGAGTTATTGTGTGACAGCTTTTGGCCTCTTGCTCCTTATCCTAACTGCATATATGTATATGCACAGTATATGTATGATATAATCAGCCACCTGCAAGCTTCCTGTGTCCCTCAGAAGGGGATCCACCCTTGCACCAAGTTGTTACTTATTGATGCATCTTTAATCTTCCATTGATTTTTTTTTTTTTTTTTTTGTACCAACTATTTAAAACCTGGTTTTCTCCTCTCTCTCCGACACAATCTGTTGTGTCACATCCATTCATGAATTCTGGATCTGAAGACCCACACATACATAGTGGATTCAGATATTCTTAACATCACTCATGTTTTTTGCAAGCTTTTGATTAAGATTACTCACATTTGCTGTTACCATGAAGCCATTCCATGACATTATCATTTCCGAAATAGCGTAAGTTGTTGCATACCTAAGCAACAATCAAGACTGGGACATGGTTTGGTTTTGTTCAGTAGATTGATAAATGCCCCTATGGGCAGTCCAGCCTATGCCACATGATTCAGTGTGCCTGTGCTTGACATCAGTAAGGGTCTGGATTTGATAATCCTCTGATGTAAAGGAATAGGCCAGTACGTTATCACAGGAGTGGAACTGCCTTTCCGTGGTAGCTGACAGAAGATAAACTAATCCATACATTTATCTGTCTGAATAATGCTACAGAGCATGCCAAAAAGGAAATTCTCAGGTGGGAGGAAGAAGACAAACCACCTGCTGAGGGCTGTCTTTTGAAATAGGTGAAGAACTGTATTAAAGCAGAGGCTGCAAGACCTTAATTTTAGGGAGGGTTAGTTTGTTTTCAAGATTGTCTTAATTGGCAATGCAATGACATGAATAATTTCAAGAGCCACATGGTCACAAGCAAATATAAACGATCAGGAACTGGAGGTGCTCACTTTTTTTTTAATATTTAAATTATGTTTAATGGAAATGTTTAACCAAAAAAAAAAAAAGGCAGCAAATCATCCATTGCACAGTTGTTTGGGTTTTCTTAAGTTTTAATAATCTCATTTAATAATGAGATTTATACTCCACACTTTGGTCTAGTCTCGTCCTGTAATTAAATCCTGTCAAAAGCAGTAGTGTCAGTTGTCATAGTTACAAATTCAAGAATCTCTTCTTTACTTTGACCCAGCAAATGAAATTGTGGTCTGTAAATGAAGATAGGAAAATGTTTTGAATATGTAATTGAAATACTTAAAAGTGACTCAATTCATGATCTGTAACAGAAAAAAGCTTTTATATCTATCATTTTAATTACTTGAAAGTATCTCAGTTTGTGCACTAGTTGCTTATACAGCATATGCATTTTCTTAGACCTTATTACCAAAGCTGCACGGAGTTAAACACTTTCCAAGTGTTCAATCAGTAATGTTCAATCCTATACCTAGACTCTGACTTGCCCTCAAGGCCAGTTTCAATTTCAAGATGAACAGTCCTGGTTAATTGTGACCTAACAAACACATCCCATCAACTGGTGGTAACTGTTCTGTTGTGGTGAAGAAAAAACCAAAATCTTCTTGGAAGAACAGTAACCTTTATTCTGGTTTGATGTCCTCACAATCCCCTTCTCTTTGAATTTTTCACAATGTCCATTGCTCAGAAGAGCCCTGGCAGCTTTCACTGCAAGTGCCTTGGAGACTCCCCAAGGGCAGGCATTCCTTGATTGGCTGAGTCTGGAAGTGTCACTTCACCCTAGATGTCTCTCCAGGTTACACATTTCAGGGTTTCTTGTTTTGACAGCAATTCGTAAACATCTCCAGTATAAACTGTTGGTACAGTTCAATACAGAACTTTTTCACTGTGTAGTGTTTGTTTTCTTGTCTTTTTTTCCTCAATGTTTGAATATATTCTAGCTCCATATGAGGAGGATAATGTGGAGGATGAGCTGGGCACAGAGCCTGCTGACACAGAAGGGCAGGCAGGTGAAGAGGGAGACACGGGTGCAGAGCTGGACGATGGTAGGGTACCACTGTGCAGTCTTTAAACCTGTTGTGTGAACAGAATATATTGGCAATGAACACTTTGCATGAGGGTACTTAAACCTGGTCTTATTTTTAGAGGTGTGGGAGTTGGTTTCAAATATTTGAGAGGGACGAAAACCAAGAGAAGAACTTCAATGTCCTGGATTATGTAATGAATTTCTCATGTCCTCTCACCACATGTCTTGTATCTGTATTCCATACTGATCCTGATGAATAACAGAAATACAATTAAATTTCTGAAAGTATTCCATAATACCGTCAGAATTCTTCCCATGCTATTGTAAAATTAACTGCATATGGCAGAAAACATGGAAAACTTTGCAGAGAACTGCTAAGGCAGGACTTCAGTTACTGATTTAATAACTCCTTGTACTAACAGTCCAATCATGTACTGCTTACATTGCTTAAATGACTAATTATAACACCAGAAAAAGGAGTGACATTTAAGTGCTCAGGTCATGAAAGTGCTTAGCACCATGTGAATAGAAAGTATTATGTCCTGATGGACTTGTATCCAAATTCTCTTGTTTTTTTCTATCCATGATCAGACGACATTGCATCTGATGCAGAGGCGGAGTTTCGCCTGCGTCAGGTTGGTGGGGAAGGGCCAGAAATAAAAGTCTCTGAGGATGAAGAGGATGAAGAAGATGAAGAAGAAGCAGAAGGTGCTTCTCGAAGTGTGTCAGAAGGTAATCACTCCATGTTAATTGATTTGGGATAGTCTATACAGGGGATTTAGGAGATGAGTCTCTTGGATTTGAACCATCTCACTACTCTTGAGTGGCAAGGTCTGCCCTTGCATGAACATTTTGAGAAGAATGTTCTGAATCCGTTAATTACAGCTCTGTAAAATGTGAGGACCCTTCTAACTGCTTTTTCTTATAAATGTTGTTATTAAAAAGCTTGTACCATTTTGGACATGTAAAATTTTTTGTTGTGTTCCTGATGTCCAATCTAAAACTTGTAAAAAGCTGAGAAATGTCACTACTTGCTGTATGTAACATGAAAATATCATACAATATTAATGGTTAATGTATTTTGGAATATTTTTTCTTTCCCTAGATCCATGCAAGCCATCAATCCCTACCCAGCCCTCTAGTGACAGTGTTCTTCCTCTGTCTCCAGCTGCTAGTCCCAAAGCAAAACAAGCAGAGGTAAGAAAGGGAGGCTTGAACATTTTCTACTTAGCACTTGTAGTTCAGTAAAACAGTTTGTTGGATAAATTAATGAGGGCTGACAGCAGTGGGCTCTCCTTATTTCCTGTCTCTAATATTGATGTTAATCTTGAAATCTGACTTCATTAGGCTTAAAACAAAATGTGTACTATCTTTTTTTCCTATCTTCAGAGTGTAGGGGCTCTGTCACAGCCACACAAGCATTACTTCTTTATTCCAGGGTTCAACATAGTTCATCTTAAAGAAGTGAGACATGTCAAAGTTGTACTGTCATGTTGTCAGCCCTGGGAGGCAGCTTGCTGCAGTGTGCAAGAGCTTAAGATGTTCAAGTTTCCCTTCCAAATGTTTCGGAGTTTTTTTTGTTTTTGTTTTTAAGGAATTGCTAAAGTATTATCTTGGAGTGTTTTGGCATAGACCAGTTTACTTTTACAGTGGGCTAAGTCTGGTTTGCTGACAGCAATTGCTGATAACATTCACTTTCTATTAAAATTAATTCTGTCAGACACATCTATTATTTTTATAGCAGGCAGTCTTTTGGACGTTAAATTAGTATTTTGATACTTGGATGGTTTCCTTATTTCTAGCTTTGTTAAAAGAAAAAAAAATAAAAAAGAAAAAAAATTGTTTTCTTATGTGCCCAGTGATTGTTAATATTCCCATCTTTCATTTTTTTGTAGGATGTAGAAGATCCCCTGGCTGAAGTATGCCGTGCAATAAAATCCCCAGAGCCATGCTTTTTACCTGAGCCCTTCATTCTTGAGGAAAGACCAAAAGATGAAATTCCCAAAGACAGGAAAGTTAAGAGCCTTTTGGTGCCACCATCTCCAGTGTTGTCCCAGCCAGCTGCATCACCAGAAGCCATTGCACCCCCACCAGCAGCAGAGTCTCAGCCAGGAGCACCAGCACTGCCCTCACCCCCCGCATCTGCTCAAACACCCATCTGCTCCCAGCCTTTGCCTTCTGCTGAAACATCCATCCCATCCCCAGTGGAGCCTCCAGTGTGTTTCCAACCTGTCCCAGCCTTAACATCTACTCCTTTAGCCAAATTGGCCCTAAGGGGCCAGGATGGTGAGGTGGAAAAACTGAGGAGCCCTACCACTGCAGAAGAAGCATTGAAAAGGAGCAGCCTCGTGGAGGAGTTCTGGATGAAAAGTGCTGAAATCCGCAGGAGCCTGGGGCTCACCCCCGTGGACAGAAACAAACGCTCAGAGAGCAGCTTCACTGTGTCTGCTCTGGAGACAGCTCCTCAGAAGACTTTGAACAGCAGGAATATTTCAGGGGATGAAAGGATCCATCCTGTGAAACCCCAGCCTGCCCCAAGAAGGCAGGGACTGTCCAAGTTAGAAAATGAGCAGATTTCTCTGCTCACTCCCAAGTCTCCCTCAGAAAAAGAGCTAAAGATTCCCAATGAAGTACGGGGAGATGTATCCAGCAGCTCTGGACTTGGCCTTCAGGAGAGCTCATCTAACATGAGGACTATGGCCAGCCAGAGCTTCAACACTTCTGACTCCACCATGCTGACTCCTCCATCGAGCCCGCCCCCGCCGCCTCCTCAGAACGAGGAGCCAGCCACGCTGCGCAGGAAGAGGTACCAGGCACTGTGGCACAATGAGGTGGAAGCCAGGTCACCTCCCACACCAGCATCAACCCCTCCTGCTCCCAGGCACCAGGAGCCAGCCCCTCCTGCCAAGGAGTCCCCCCCAGCCCGGAGAGACGACGTGAGGAAATCGTTCGCGGAGAGTGTGGATGAAATTCCATTTGCTGATGATGTAGAAGACACCTATGATGACAGGACAGAGGACTCAAGCCTTCAGGAGAAGTTCTTCACACCTCCTACCAGCAGGCCAAGGCCAGAGAAACCACATCTTTTGTCCTTGGTCAAAGAAAATGGTGGTCCACCCTCCCTGGAAGGAGGGGTTCACCAAAAGAAGAGAGTGTTCCCTGACATTTCTGTGGAGGCCAAGGAGCTTGCTGAGGAAAGAATGAGAGCCAGAGAGAAGTCTGTCAAGAGCCCAGCTCTACGTGATGCCATGGCTAAACAGCTGAGTAAGATGAAAGATATGGAGATGGCTGCTGCTGCTGCTGGGACCACAAGGGCACGAAAGGCATCTTCCATGCCCTTGAAGACCAAAGAGTTGTTTTATGACTCTCCAAAGCATTTGGCCTTGAAGTTAGCAGAGGGATCCGCACAAAAACATAATTCTGCTACTGAGAAGTTCTCCACTCCTCCTGCTGATATGGCTGGACCTGAAGGGTCTGTCAGCTCTTCAGAAGGCTCCAGTGGGAAAAGCAAGAAAAGAAGTTCCCTCTTCTCCCCTCGTAAGAACAAAAAGGAGAAGAAATCCAAAAATGATACCAGACTTTCTGACAAATCTAGTGGTGGGACTGAAGAAGCAACAAAGCCTAGGTCGTTATGGAAGTCTGTTTTCTCTGGCTATAAGAAAGACAAGAAGAAAAAGGCTGATGAGAAATCCTGCCCAAGTACTCCCTCAAGTAATGCCACTGTGGGTTCTGGCAAGCACAAACCCTCTCCACTGATTACAGCTGCAGGTATTACAGATAACTGCCTCTGCACAGGCAGTTTTCCTACTTTGCCAAGGTATCCTTGAAAGTAGTTTTGGTTTGCTTTGTCATTCAGCTGCTGTGCTGGATGCTGCTGCTCCCCAGTGACAGAGTGGGGTAAGTGTTAGGGACTAGATTTGTGTGTCTGCATAGTGACAGAATCCACTGGAAAAAAATAGAACCCTAACTAAAAGCTTAACTCTCAATATGTAAAAGGCATTTCTATTTTATCTCTTAGATTTGAGAAATAAGCATTATTTATTGGAATTTGTGATATTTCATCCTACTTAAAATATGATCTTCATCTTTGGCCAATCTCTTTTCTTTCTTTGGCTCTATGGAAACTGAAGACTGCAGAGATGCTGTTAATCCTTTTTTCAGTAATCTGGTAGCTTATCTATCCTAAGAGCATTGATACAGCACGAAAACAGAACCATGGCTATTATTTCCAACAGCATTTGAAGAAAGTGATGCTCTCTTACAACAGCTCAAACTTATGCTGGTCATTTTGTGGAGCAGGGCTTCTTTGATCCCTCCCAGGCAAAACAACTGACACTGACATGAAAGGACTGAGTAATTTTGGTGCTCAATCAGCCAACCTACAGCTGAGCTCTGAAAGGTTTGCAGAAAGGATTGTTACCACTTCTCTAACTTGCCCTTTTTATTCCCAACTTGACAGACTTACAGCTCCGTCAGCACCTGAGTTTCTCAGAGGACTCTGACCTCTCCAGTGACGATATTCTGGAGCGCTCCTCCCAGAAATCCAAACGAGAGGTATGTGGGTGGGAAATGCATTCTGGATGAATCCAGCACCTTTCAGGTCACAGACTCAGAGAATTACATCAGCAACTTAGATGATTAATGTTGTTGTTTTTACTCTTTCCCATGGAGCAGGTTTTCCCGTAAGTTGGCTGACTGTCCTATGTAAAATAAGATGGTTTCACTTGTTTTCATGATGACAATCTACTCTCCACTGTTATTATAAGAAGGATCCGTTGTCTCGCTGTCCCATTACTTTACTGGGCACTAAAAGGAGACAGACTAGCCTGTATTCTCCTGGGTATTCCTTTTTACCCTTTTCAAAAACGGGATTTTTTTTCCCCTTTTCCAGTCAGTGGGAACTCCACCAGATTGCCACAGCTTTTCAAATATGATGGATAGTGGCTTAGGTCCTTTCTCTGCCAATTCCCTCAGAACTTGTTCACCTGTAGGTGCCTTAGATGTTCTCAAATATGACTTTTCTCCTACACAGGCGGTTGTTCATTTTCCCAACCCTTTCTGTGACTGGGATGGTGTGGCTGGAGCCACTTGCTGGTGAAAATCAAAGTTAAGTTAGAGTACCTCAGCTTTTTCCATATCCTGGATAACCAGGTTTCCAGTTTCCTGCTGGGGAGGGCCCATGTTTTCCCTGGTCTTCATTAATCACTGACATACCTACAGAAACTTTCCTTGTTGCCATTGATGTCCCTGGCAGATTCAATTCTGTCAGGGCCTCACCTCTCCTAACTTGATCCCTGACTGCTTGGAGAATTTCTCAGAATTCCTCCCAGGCTACCTGCCCTTGATTCTGCCCTCTGTAGACTTCCTTTTTCTGTTTGAGTTTGTCCAGGAGCCCTTTGTTCACCCACACATTTTTGCATGACTTCCTCTTGTTAGGATGCATTGCTTTTGAGGTTGGAGGAAGCAATCCTACATTTTTAACCAGCTTTCCAGGGCTTTATCCCATGCCACTCTGTTAAACAGATCCATGAAAAAGCCGTAGTTTGGGCTTTCCAGAAGTCCAGGTTAGGGAGCTTGCTGAGCACCCTCCTTACTGGCCCAAGGATCCAGTATAAGGATTTAGATTAATTGCACACGTTTATATGTAGAAAATGTACAGTGAAAGCAAAATTTCAAAGCTAGTTGTTTTTAAACTATTTGGCTCAATTTTAGAATGTTAGTATTAATGCAAAAACAATGTGTCCTGCTTTAGGGCAAATAATTTAAGCAAGTGTTTGGTCATAGTAATGAAGAATGCTGCTTTCATTCCTGAGAGCCTCTCATCTGTGCTAGGCAGAAGTGGCAAGGTTTGGAGGAATACACAGAGATTTTATTGACCCCATAGTAAACTAAGGCTCTTCTGGTACACAAAAATGAAAATTGTGTTCCCACTGTTCTTTGCTGGTGGTGCCTGGTACACGTGTTACAGTGGCCTGTGCCTCCTGACTCAAACCTGTCACCCCATGTGCACAAATCTGTCCCAGATGCCAAGTTGATCCTTGGTTGAGATGGCAAAGATGTGGAAGTACTGCAACTTGAAGTGTCATATGAATTGTTTTCTAAATATATATAACAGAATGAACTAGAGTAGCTAACAAATTAATTTAAGGCTGGTGGAAGAAATTGATGAACTAAATAGGAATTTCCTGTATTTACTTATCTCTCTTTTAATCTCTTTCCCTAGTTGGTCTAGGTCTCATCTGAGAGGAAGATTATTTTGTTTTTATTTTATTCCCTTTTTTCTCTCCCCCTTCCATTCCCCCTTGCATGCCCTCAAGGCGTTTCATGAGAAATTCTGCATTTTCCAAGAGATGCAGAAGAATGAGGTACCTGGGGCCAGCAGAGGACAGATAACCAATACCTGGGGTTCAGATAAGAGTTAAAGAGTTTTTAGTCATTTTTTTTCCTATGCTGGGCCGCTTAGATTTAAAATGGCTTTTGCAGAAAGATCACATTTCCAAGCAGAGGAGGGGATGGTAGCTGACAGTTGCAGATGCCTGGACTCCTCATACTGAAAATACCTCACAAGTTCTTCCAAGGGGTGTGGTGGTAGTGTCTAATTTTTGCTCATTTGCTTCTTGCTGAAGTTACATAAGAATTTAGTCACTCAGCATCTGCCTCTTTTCTTAAGAAGAGTTTTGAGAATGTATTTATTTAGATTATATGGATCTGAGAACTTGACTTACCTCATATTGTTGCATCCTATCCAAGGATGTAGAATATATGTGCAAACACTGGAATGCCTTGCTGTCAAAAGAAATGTAACCAAACTTGCAGTCTGATCAAGCTGGGTTTGTACTGGTTTGGGGTGGGAATTGTGTTTTTAAAGTTTTAACCTGCCTGCTACTTTATATGGGTAAGAGCTGACTTACTGTGTGCTACTTAACTTTTATGTGAACCCCTTCTCCAAACTAAAATCCTGTTCATGCTGCTTTTTTGGTAATGTAGTTAGCTTGCTTCCCAGACATCCTGCTCTATTTAGCCTGTTCTTTGTGATCAGCAGTGAATTAATTCAGTGTTGCTTACTGTGGTTTCTTTGCAGAGAAGCATCTTGTAAAGAATTGTTAATGTGAATGCCCTGTGGGTTTTGTGTTTGTAGGTGTATTGTCACCATGTGTGTTTGTCATTGTTCTGTACAGTTGGGGTGTTGTGCTCAGGTGTTCACCACCACAGGTAGCTTGCTTTTTCCTGGAGCCTGCCAACATGCTGGTGTTGTTCTCTGGCTTCTCATTTGTGACTGGTTTTAGTGAATTGAATGTGCAAGTGCAAAATGCTGTCTGTTTCTCAGAGTGGCACAATGCCTTCTGGACTTGATGACATGAAGGGAAATTTACTTCTCTTCTTAGCAAATAAAGCTAAGTGCTTTACTTGCCTTATATTTGGGTACAGGATAGCATAGAATGTCCTTAGCTAGAGTAAGCAGTGACTTCCCCCTTCTTTTCCTGCTCCTTTCCCCCTGCAGTTTTAGCTGCTCAAAGTCTTGGGAGGCTCTCCTTTTAGACAAGGAGGTTCCATTACTGCAGGACACACAACCCACTCTGAGCCCATCTGATATTTCTTAGTTCACAAAGCAGTGAATAAGATTTATGATGCTAGTTAAATGTCAATTATAATTTCTATGAAATAGAGACAATTTAAAACCATGGAATAAACAGAACTCCTAGAAGAGCCTGTAAATCAGAATGTAAATGGAGAGTTATGTGACAGAGTGCTACATGGTTGGCCGAGCCAGTTCAAACCAAATATGTTTCAGAAATAAGCCATTACTCCAAATTTTTAGCCAGAATTTCATACTCATACAGGTAGACAAAGGCTAAATACTACCCCTAGAAAAAGCTGTTTTCAGGTTGACTGTATCTTCAGGAAACTCCCAAAAATAATGGCCTTCAGGAAACTTCTAGAAACTTGATTTTGTGGCCAGAAGTTTCATTGTGCTTCATCAGTCTGGGTCACATTCAGCATTTGCACAATTTCGTTTCATGTGAAAACCACTTTGTTTTATTACTGTGCATCTGTTTTCAATGTTGAACTGATTTTTGCTTCATTTTGTGCATTTTTTATTTTTCTCCCTTTACCATCCCCCCTTTAAAGTCGATCTATGTACCACACGCCTTGGCATTCAAGAGATCATACTCGTCAAAGGTAGTGTCTCCATTCCCACTAGTTGGCCATTGTTGCATTGCATGTCCCCCTGTACATTAACCCATTGAGCCCATAGCTCTGCACCACATGTGCACTAACATCAACACTGACTGTGCATGCCTGAGATGTTAGCAGACATGGGCAGCAAATTGTTTGTAGAGGATGTCTCCCAAAAATGCATTAAGCTCCGAAATGTCTGGTTGGAATGCATGTGTTTATTAGTGCACCACTGTGCAGTGATGTGGATGATCTATGAGCTTCAGAACAAATTGGTCCTCAAGGCACTTAAATATGTTTGCATTGTTTAATACTTCACATGTGGATTTAAATGAATCATCACATTTTAATCAGCAGCTTTCAGAATTGCCTCACTTGGCTCAAGTCGCAGTGAAATTCTGTATCAAGCTAAAATCAAGGCAGAAATTGCTGCTTTCTGAAGTTCTTATTGTCTTGTCTTTGCAGTCACAATAGTGTCACACAGGATAGAAAGGTCATATGCTCTGTCACTTTACCTTCTCATTTGAGTACCATTGTAGATTTCTGTTGTTAAAAAAGAAAGAGTGAAGTGTCAGATTTTTGAAGCTTTAACAGCAGTGTTTGTCAATGACCTACCCTAGGGATTTTTAATTAAGCTGTGATCCTGCCTTAAACTCGGTTCTCTGAGAACCATCAACAGAGGTAGACTGACCAATGTGGCAGTACAAAAACTAGATCAAGCGGATTTCAGGGTGGTCTGGAATATCGTTCTGTTCTTCAAGTTTACTATCCATGGAGGAGTTACCTTTCTAGAAGTGGAAGACACAAGTTTACAGCAGTCCCTTAAAGCTTAAATACACGTACATGACAAAAGAGGCTTTTTCTTCACTGTAGTTTATTTAGTGTAGTTGTCAAATTTTTTTGACACTGTTAAAGCTCTTTGAGAGAAGGCCTTTCTAGGCTATGATATAGCCAACTAGTGTACCTGGAAAGATTCTAAACCAAATTTCAGTCATGTTAGAAAGATGTATTCTTAAACTAGTTTCATTGACGGAAAAGAAGAGGAAATGCCCTTCTATAAACATTGGTTTTCCCCTTTTGGATGGTTTCTGATGGTGCAATATTCTACATTCGTTTATAGTAATTTCTTAGCTTACACTGCTGTAAGTGTTCATGTAGGCAAGCCTTTACCCTCTTGTAAAATGAGATCAAGGGCAGCCCTATCAAGATGAGCCCTCTATATGGTACTCACTGATTTAGCTAAATCCATTTGGCTAAGTTGATTGAGAAGTGAAAATTACTGAGAACAAAAACTGCTTTGATCTTTAGGAAGGGGTTTCATGTAGCAGTGGAAGGCAGGGGTGGGATGACATAATCACAGTTTTGCAGCTGGCTTAAGTGCTTCTTCACTCCTGATTTGATCCTGAAATTGTTGCTCACTGCATTGTGAACACCTTTGCCTACAGAAGCTTGACTTTTGACACAGCCATGGCAAAGACAGAACACCTCCCTTCTGAGATTTTTTGGAAGAGAAAATGGTCATCCCTGCCCCCATATCCATCTCTGAGCATGTCAGTGAGATCTGCTGCTGTTTTTCCTTCCTTCAGAGGGCCTACACAGAAGAGGAGCTGAACGCCAAGCTGACGCGGCGAGTGCAGAAAGCTGCCCGCAGACAGGCCAAGCAAGAGGAGCTCAAGAGGTTACACAGAGCCCAGGTAGTGTCTTGTAAGCCTCTTGTCATGGCACACAGATAACTGTGTAAAAAGTCCTCTCTTTCTACATGAGCCTCCTGCTCCCTGTTCCAAATTTCTTGTCGTGCCACAGAGAAGTAAAGGATGGCTGAAACCTGTCAGGAGAGTTTTACAGTGAGAAAAATCATGCCCATTACACCTTTCTAGCTGGGCACAGATGAACCATCATGCACTGAATGGAACAGTGATAACTCAGATAATGCCTAGTGGAGCTGCACCTACCATTGGTTTGCTAGGTGACATTGGTGGTTGATCTGATATAAAATTAACCTTTAATTACAAGAGTCTGCTGGTGATGGGATTTGCCAAAAACTCAAGGCAGAGGCGCAGCTGACTGAGTGGCATCACCTTTCACTTCAGTGTTCAGAAAGATGATAGGAGTTGTAGCAAGTAAAAGAATACCAAGGTGTTTGCAGGTGTAAGAGTGAAGATACACGAGGGTGGGGAGGACGTTGTTACTGCAATCTGTGATGCTTACTGTCAGAGCAGGGTGTTGTTGAGTACAAATAGTTGTTTTTGAAAAGGCAAATCTGACTGAAGTCTCTGAGTGCTGGATGTGTGCTGCAGACAGTGCAAAAGAATTGTTTTGGTGAGGTTCTGCTCACTCTTCTCTGCACAGATTATCCAGCGGCAGTTGGAACAAGTGGAAGAGAAGCAGAGGCAACTCGAGGAGAGAGGAGTTGCTGTGGAGAAGGCTCTTCGAGGAGAAGCAGGTATCCATCACCACTTGGTCTGGTTTCCCATGTTTTCTTACCAAGTGCTTGTGCAGTAATCGGTAGCTGTTTGGATTTTAGAAGCAATTGGACCATTATAGCCTAGAGACTGAGCCCAGTGTGAATCCATTCTCCCTGTTCTACTCTCTTTTTGAGGCCTTGTTTTTCCTATGTTTCTTTTACTTCTGGGACTTCCCTACTGGCAAGAGACTTAGTTAATTTACCTTAGCCTGAGGCATGGGAGGTAATTCTCCAGCTACTACTACTGGCTGTCTTTTTCTGCATATTACTGGATCCTACAGCTAGAAAATTGCAGGGGTTTCTCAGCTGCCATTCACACAAAGTTGTCACAGTAAGACAGCCTTGTTTGTATGTTGAGGAAATAATGTGAAACTGTGTGTGCTTTCTCTATTGTGTTAAATTATCAAGGTAGTGTCCTTACAAGGGACCATCACAGAACATCTTCCTCACTGCACAGCCCAGCACACTGGCTGCTTCTGATAAAGTTGTGCAGAGCAGAAATGTACACGTGTACTGAAAGGTGTCCATGTCAAGCTGTTAAAACAAATGTTGTGTGTACTTGAAATTAAATTAAGTATCATTTGATCTGGCAAGCATATGAGTGAAGGAGTACCTGGTTCAGAAAATGCTGATAGTAGTATAATGATTTGGAAAAAAAAGTCCTCAATTTGCAAAGAGTCAAATATCCAACAGGCAAATGCAGTGTGTGACAAGGGCAGGATTATGTGTCTGATCACAAGGGTCAAAGTTCAGAAATGGCAACAGCGGAACAGATATTTGGAAAATGTTTGCTTGAAGAGCCTCATCTATGCCTCTGAAGGAGAAGCTTGATTAAGCAGTGAGGGTGCACCAGAGAAAAGTCTGTGGTGCCTTCCGCCTGTTGCTGCTCAGCCAGAGTTACCTATGTCTGGTGCTCCATAAGGGTGTGCCGAAGAAACAGGGCTGAGTGCTCACCAAAGCAAATAGGTACTACAGATGTGAAGAACAGTCTTGAGGACTTGAATGTGTTTATGATAAGGCTTGTCTTTTTTCATTTGTGGGATCAAAAAATAGGCTTGTGCAAATGCCTGTCTTTGCAGAGCTGCCTCCTTCCTTATGCTGTGTGTTCCTGTGTAGCCCCACTCTGTTCTCTGGTCTGCCAGTTACTGCACTTAGTAAACCCACCTCCATTGCTTCTAATGGTTCTTCTCATTTTGCTTCTTTCCATCTGGAAGTCCAAATAATCTTGATTATGGAGCTGTTGAATGGCTTTGATGTAGGACATGCCAGCACAAGTGGGAAATCTTAGCAGCTGAGAGAATATTATTCATGGTAGAGGTTTCTCACCGAAGAATCATAGAATGCCTAAAACATTCAGAGAGGACAGACTATGACCAAGAGTAACAATTACAGTTTTACGTGGGAGACTGCAGAATAAACCTTTGGATCAATAGCTTCTCACTGACAGCTCTCCTAAATGGAAGCAGTCTAAGATGAGCTTGTGTATTTGTGAATTTCCTAGAACTGTGAAATTGTGGGTCCTGCTTTTCAAAAGCGATCTCTTTCCTTCAGGAAGTCTCTACAGTATGCTTTGCTCTTGAAAACTATTTCTATCAGCGTTATGTAATGTTTGCAGAAGCTTAACTCTGACATAAAGAATTCACCATCCTAAATTCTTCCCCTTATTTCTGGGGATTAACCAGAAACACATTCTGCTGGGGTGGGTAAGAAAAGCATGTTCTAATCTGTGTTGACTGAAACACAAGATTGTAAATGAATTCCATGCTTCACCTCTCTAGGTCCTCTTTCATGGTCATTGAATCATTTAGGCTGGAAAAGACCTCTGAGATCATGAGTTCAACAGTTAACCCAACACTGCCAAGCCCACCATTAAACCATGTCCCTAAAATGCCACACCCACATGTCTTTTCAACACCTCCAGGGTGCGGACTCCACCACTGCCCTGAGCAACCTGTTGCAGGGCTTGACAAACTTTTCCATGAAGAAGTGTTTCCTAATGTCCAAGTCAAACCTCCCTTGGCACAGCCTGAGGCCATTTCCTCTTGCTATGTTGCTTGTGAGGTGGGAGAAGAGACCAACTCCCCACCTGGCTACAACCTCCTGTCAGCAAGTTGTAGAGAGCAATAAGGTTTACCCTCAGCTTCTTCTTTTCCAGATATTTTAAATAGGCTTGCAATCAGAATAACTGAATTCCTTCTTTTTGATATCTGTGGTGTCGCATTCCATGAAGTTAATTTCTACCTGCAATATTCACTGATTATTCAAGAGGGAAGTATCATTTTTCTGTCATCTGCATTGTGACTTGACAGTGATCGCTACATCCAGCAAGGACTGCTGTGTCAAGGTGTGGAGTCATGCTCTTGTCTCCGATCAGTCCCTTCCCAATGAAACCATGAAAACAAAAGTTCAAAAAGGGAAAGGCAGTGTGTAGAGTGTGATTGCCCTCCAAAAAAAAAAAAAATCTCTTTATAAGGTTGTACAAGGAGAAAAAATGGAGGCGCTTGGGAGGTATGTCTGCTGTGCACTTAGTTTGTCTACATAAATAGAGAAGGATTGCAGTACAGCATCAAAATAATGGCTCTTCCATAGGCAGCAGCTAGGATTAACTGCTCTGGGACTATGTATTAGGCTCTGTAATCAGTGGGATTTTCAGGTTACTTCCCTGTAAGGAAACAAAAAAATGACTTGCTGATCAGCATTTAGATATGAAGTTTTGGGTGATGTTAATAGTAGTTTCTTACTGCTTAAAAATCCAGACAGAAGAAACAGAATTCTGTAACGTTCAATGATTCTTTTCTTCTTCTATTATGGGAAAGATAGACATGACCATCTGAACTGCTTCTCTAGGTAGTTTATCATCTTCTAGCATATCGCTTCTTAGTCATCTTTCCTGTCTGTAAAGAATTGCAAATTTTTCTTTTGTAGAGGTCTTCTGCTACCTTTAATTCCTCAAATCTCACGTCTGGATCATTTGCCATTTTTAGAAAAAAGTATTTTTCAGTTTGACTGGTAAGAACTAAAAACAGTTCAATAGATAAAATTTTATTGACTTAGAAAATTTTTGTTACTACTTTCTGTCTGTTTTGCTTCACCTTCAATATGTTATTGGCAAGTAACTTAAATTGAGAAGACTGTCAATAAATTCTTTACCTGCTGAGAGGTCACAGCTTTAGATACTAGCAATAGATACAGGCAGCTCAACAGTCTCTGCAGGAATTTCACACCTTGTCTGCTATTTTTCAAGGTGGAATATTTATAGGGTGATACTTGCTCTTCAACTAATCAAACTCAGAAACATTTTGGAGGTCCCCATCAACTTTAATTCTGAATGTACCTTCTGGACTACCTCCTTGTCTTTTCTTTTTTTAGATTACCTCAGCCTCAGGCATGCCACATTTGGTCTTTTATTCTTTTAAAAGCTGAATGCTCAATCTAACATTTAGTTTCTGATTCAGAAAGCCTCACAGCCTGTGATGACATAATTGTGTTCTCTGTGAGTATCTTTGGAAATCTCAGTTGCATTCATAGCAAGCATGAATGATTAGGAGCTAAGCTCTATTTCAAGTGGCAGTGTAAGCTGTTTCAAGGACAAGTTTGTCACACACAGGTGCCTAAGCTGCTGTCATTCCTTGTTTTCCTTCCCTGCCTGCCCCCTTCCTATTGCATCATGGAATTTCACTACAGTGGTCAAGTAGGATCTATCTCAATGAAGAATTGTCTCGGTTTTCTGTGGTGTCCCAAGAGACACCTTGAGTGTGTGAAATAATGTTATACAATATTACTAATGCAATAGTACTTTGTATTATAGCGCATTCGCCTGTTTGGACATGCTAATGACTTGGATTTCCTCTGTGAATTTTTCTTTTTTTCAATCATTAACTGAAAAATATATAAAATCAGAAATTTCTAGAACCTTTCTTTTATTCCCTCTAGCATAAACCTTAATAGTCATGTTTAAGAGCTTGGAAAGCATCTACCGTCAGATCAATACTGGAAAGTTTTGAGCCACCTCTTTACATCAAATGAATCATATGCAGTGAGAAATGTTGCTCTCGGTGCTTCCATCTGTCTCCTCCTAGCAAAATGTTCCACAGTGCTAGACTTGCAGTGCACCTGTCTCTAGCAGCTGTGGAAATGCACATCTCTGTCCTGAAAACTGCTGTGCAGTTCTTCCCTGGCACAGAGAGTGCATCAGCAGGAGCACACAGTCCCATCTTCCTACACCTGGGTGTTTGCCATTCATGTCAGGGCTCAGTGTGTGCCGTGCACCATCCTCCACTCACTCACCTCCAACAAATCAACCCTTACACCTTTCCTGCAGCTGTCCTAAGAAATTGCACTGTTTCCTTCTGACATATTGCTCAGCTCCAAAGCAACAGGATTAATTCTGCTTTTCTCAGCAAGAGCAGGAGAGACATCAGTGACAGGTACTGCTGCAAATACAAATAGGTCAAGTGTCTCTGTGTAAACTTCTTGATTTTTTTTTTTTTTTTCCCCTTGGAAGTCCTTGCCTGCCTGCTGGAAATTTTCTCTTCATCTTCCTAATATATATGTTCGTGATATATTTGTGTGTGTACATATATGTCTATATACAGAGAAAGAGACATATGGTGTTTGTATCTATATATGTGTGTGTGCCCACGTGTTATAGTTGCCTGTCTCTTGTTTGCCCTTTTTTTGTTTCTGTGTCTTTCTCATATATTGCTTTGATTGTATGGGGCTAGGGTGGGTATCTGACTCAATAACTCTGTCTTCACCAATTCCTTGTTGTAGACTATTGGGGAGAGTCTTATTACAGTGACCTCATCGACTTGCATCTGGGTGGTATGTATGGCTGAACCTCCTGCTGACACTAACCCTGCTGACACTCCTCCCCACCCTCCCTTCACCTACTTCTCCCATCCTTGGCTCACAAACAAGAAGAAACAGTCCTTGCACATGACTGGTGATAGCAGAACCCCTTTTCCAGCTCAGGAGCAGGAGATCCTGGCATGTTCCACATGTGTAAGGCTCCCTCTTCCATTTTTCACAGTGCTGATTTTTTCTAAATTTGCTTACTGTTGTCAGTCCAGTCACCTTCCCTGCTATCAGTAGAAGGTCATCTGTTTTTTTACTTCTCCTTTGAAAAGTCCAGCTCTATCACTTTCTTTAGGAAAGTATTTTAAGAGGGAACAGCAAGAGCAAACAGCACTGTCATGGATTAGTCATGCTATTGCCTCCGTCTTGCCCTTCTGAGGCTTGATTTTTTTTCTTCCAAAAAAATTATCCAGAGTGTGTTGTTGATCTAACAAAACAAAAATGCTCCCTCAAGAGACTTTGAAAACACTTGCAGATGACAGATATGTCTTCTTTCTTGTTTTCTTACTGTAAGGTTAGAAGAGAATCGGCTGTTAAGAGTTCCAGTCATTTTTGCTGGAATCCAGTTTGCATCATTGCACAGCTATTAAGCTCCTTGCTGTGTTACTGCTTTAATACCCCATTTAGTGCTAAACACACCTTAGTGTTTAGTTCTCATTTTCACTTAAGTATCTGGTCATCACTTTATACCATGGTTCTGCCCTTGCTTTAATTAATGTTACCTCCTGAGTCCCTTAGATGATAAACTTTTGGGTTGCAAATGACATTTGATTAGCATTTGCCTGTCTTGAAAATCAAAATTTCTTTAGCAAGTTTAACCACCCAAAATCTATTCTTAGGAAGTGAACGTGTCTGTCTGTCAGCAGATCTAAAGAGCAAGCAAACTGCTCAGTTGCCTTGTTATCTGAGGGTCTTACTTACTTAATCTTTGTGAGTAGAAAGTTGATGTAAGCTGTGTTTTTTTGAGGGACTGCATTGCAGACCAGCTCTGCAGATGGAAATATCCACATGCTCTAGCCCTGATCCAAGACTCATCCCTGGAAGTCTTCCTTGATTTCACTGTGTTTTGCATTTGATCCTCCAAATATTATCTTGCCTGGGTTTTTAACAGCCATTTTTTTCCTGCTCCATGGAGGCTGTCCCACATAGTCTCCACTTGTACCTATCTGTTGTGAATTACTTGTGGCACAATTAGACTTTAATTGAAGAACATCTACCTGAGTTCATAATATCCACCCAAGTGCAAGTTTCAGCATGGAAGGCTTTCCTGTTTTATAGATCTAATTTGTTGCCCAGTTCCCCTGTGCTAATTTTGATGTGGCAGTCCTCTACTAGCCCTGTGCTTCATTCACCGTTCAGTCCCTCTGGAATTCTTTCCTGGGTTGTCTCCTGCGGAGAGACTTGGAAACCCTCTTGCTGGTTTTATCCACCAGGGCTGGCCTGTACTCACATGTGTCTAGAGTAGGAGCTGTAAAAGGGTTGATGCTGAGTTACACTTAACAGATCCTTATCCCTGTTTAATGCTATCTCCACTACACCGCTCCCTCCTCCTGCCTCTGCTCCTAATGCCTCTTAGAGACAGCGATCCCATCCAAATCACTTGTAGTGGCTTTAAGAAGAGCAAAATCATCTTCACTTAAAGGGACACTGTCACTTCAAAAATGCACTGTGCTGCAGAAAATCTTAATTGGAAATGGAATTTACTGTTGCGTGTTTGCTCTTCCATTTCTCTGAGCTCAGTCATCTCAGAGCAGTCATTTTTAAACAGGCTGCTTTTTTTTATATGGTGACTCAGTCGCTTGGAATTCCAACAGTCAGAGGCAATGTTCATGGTTATTTTTCAATAACTTAATACATCTTAAAACTCTTTCAAATTTCTGCTCATCTCAAAAACATTTTTCCAAACAAATGTTAAAAAAACCTGTATTTGGCAGTATCCCTTTAAATGCACTGAGCCAGTATAGCCTGGAGTATGTGGCTTTATAGTACTATTTTGTTGCCTTTGTAATTTGCTTTATATTTGCTTTTGGGCCTGCCAGAACACTTCTGCCAGAAGGGATACATGGCTCTGGTGATACTTGTCAGCTCAAGAGCTCACCTTCGAGATTAACATGTCTGTGCAGGATGCTGCATCTGAGTGGAGTGCCATTAAAACCCCTGGAGGTCCTGCTGAGCTCTGCAGGCAGCTTGGATGCTGCACAGTTGATTATTCTATCTGCAACCTGTGTCTCTAAGGCATGGCCATGGCTCTAGTCATGCTGTCATAGAATATTAACAAAAATTGCAAAGCAGTTTGGAAAGTTATCTGTAAACTGGTAATAGTTACAACTTCTGCAAGGGGAGTGATAACTTTGGACATCCTGGTCAACTTGCAGTGTGTGGGATTACAGATTGCTATCTTAGCTCCGTTGCTCTGCTCAGATGTCATAATCCTCTCTTCCTGTTCTGAAATGTTTTGTACTGTTGCTGTAACGCAGATGTTTCATTTCATGCTACAGATGGTCACATTTCAATTCTGAGTAATTCCTGTGTGTATATTGTGTGCGTGCTGTGGTTAAAAGAACATTACAAAGGTTGCAAAAGCAACTCAAATTAAGACTTTATATTATATTGATATATCAGGAGATTCATGACCTTCAGAGAGCTGTCTCATGTCCTTATGGAATAATTGGTAACAACACTAGATTGTAATCTTCTGGGTCCTTATGGAGAGGAAATAGGACACAATCAGTGCATTTTATAGATATTTGTTGACAGCAGTGGAATAGTGAGACTTGAAAATAGGGATTCCGAGCCAGACAGCGGAAGGGTGCAGTGGTCTGATGGATATGTACTCTTTGTCCGTTTTTCCCCTTTTTTGAGACAATCCTTGTCCTGATCCTGTCTTATTTCATCCAGAGTTCCTTACCCCACTTCCATGTTCATTCTCAGGCATTTAATTTTAATCCTGCCTTCTTGACAAAGAAATCCTGGCATTCTACCCTTCAGACCTCCTATTCCTCTCCACTAGCTACTCCTGGTCTTGTCTTCCCACTGACACAGTCTCCACAGTCTAAATCCCAGCCTTTTGGATTCATCCAAAATTTTTGGGCTCTACTTCCTCTTTGGCCTAGCGTTAAATGTCTGTAAATTTTAGGTCCTGTTTTATTCTCAAATCTGCCTTCTCCTTTGGTCCCTTGCCCTTTTTTCCCCTCTTGTTTGTCCATTCTCCATGAGTCACCTTGCCTCCTTAGTCCCAGCCTCAATTCCTCCTAACCCACCAGCTCCTTATGTGTCTCTGGAAAGCACCTCCATGGTTTCCTCTGCCTTCAAGTGAGCAGCTTCCTTTTCCTTGCACACAGCAGGGAATCATGAAATAAACAGCCACACAAGCCCATCTTGCTTTTTTCTTGGCTGGGGTGTACCAAGAGAGGCAAGAAGGATGTAGGGAAGAGAGCTGGTACATTTGATAGTGTGGCTTTCAGACAGATGTTCTCCCTTCTTGACAAGAGCCTTATGCAGCTTCATCTCTTTTTTTAAACTTATTTAAAACACTTGAGCTTACTGTGTCCTTTGAAGTCTTGCAGGTCTAACTCTGCAAGGCTGGAGTGTGATATATTCAAGTGAGATCAGTCCTATTTCTTGTTTTTGGCCTACACAGTTCTTCTGGAAGGGGAGTGGAGTTTTAAGATAAACATTGTTTTTGCAGTCTGCAGCTGTTTTTGACACTGAAGTGAATTGGCAACTTGTTTTCTTTGCTGTAAATTTCGAGCAACAAAGAGCATTTGATAAGCAGCACTGGTTAAGTACCTATACTTGTTAGGGAATTGCCATTTACCTGCTTCTTTCTGCACACAAGAACAACAGTCTTGGGAGAAGGGTCAGTGCAGGACTGCATTCATTCTGAGTGCATTCTGAACTGCCTCAAGGTCTAGCAGAAGCAGAAGACTTGTGTGGAGTCATTTGTGTGTGTGTTCTGCTCCAACCATGGCTTTCCCCATTTTTTTCCTTCCCTTTCCCCCACCCCCTTCTGCTGGATAAATAAAAGTGGTTCAGTTTGCACAACAATCCAGTGCTCTGTGAGTTTTCCCCAGGTTTCCTCTAGTGTTTGTACTGTAGAGGATATTGAGTTTGACCCAGATTTAATAAACTGTGACATTTGCAGGACATTTGTCAAAATCCTTGCTCTCAACCTGCAGTTCTGTGGATGCTGTTCTCCAGGAGTTGACTTTCTGTGTCCTTGGTTTTTAACAATGCTGCTGTTGAGCAACTTCACCAAATAGTGAAGTTAGGATACTTTATTTTTCAGTATTTGGATTTTGGGCCATCACCTGATTTATTTTTTTTAAGGGTGAAAAAGATGACATTTACTGTGATCAGTGCTGTTTGACTTACTGATCTCTTTTGGATTGATTCATATTTTAAGCACTGATTGTAAATCAGAGCTTTTAGTATTCCTGATAAGTAAGGGATGAAGTTTATTAGTAGAATAAATTTGTAAAGTGTCATGCTTTTAGCTTGTGAGGGGCAGTCCCACAGGACTGAGATTGGCCTCAGAGCTGGATTTCCTGTCTGGTGTTGGTGTTTTCCAAACCATGATTAGTCAACAATATAAAAATGAAAGTCTTCGGATGCAAAGCTCTGTGGTCCATCTGTTGAAGTAAATTTAACTTGCAACCACTCATCACTTCTCAGAAATCACCACAGAAGAATTGCTCTTTAATCAACAGGTTAATAAAGATTAAAAAAGAATGCAACAGTCCAATGCAGGTTCTGTAACAAACAAAAATGTACAGAGAAAATGAAGGTATATTTTTATAGTGGCTGTACAATTTCTGGTCCTTTTTTTGAAGATACTTTGAAGCTATGGTATTTATTCTTGACCTGGCTCTTGGTTTCCAGTACTGTAGCAAAGTCTGCAGTCTTTCAAAAGTACTGTGACAAATAAGGTCATTCTTGTGGCTCTTTTACACAGAAGCAAGGTAATTCCAGTCATTATTGATGGGATGTGTCTGGTGGGCAAGACAGAGCTGCTGCCTCTTGAGAATGTTCAGTGTGCTCAGAAACTGGGGCACACTCATTTCCTGCCTCCTTCCTGGCTTGCCAGCAGCTTGTACTGCTGGCAAGGCTTTTCACAAAAAAAAAAAAAAAAAAAAAAAAAAAAAAAAAAAAAAAAAAAAAAAAACCAACAACCAAAAAAACAAAACAACCAAGAGTTGGATTGTGGCACTGAAAGGGAGCAACTCGTGACTACTACAGTTTGTTGGCAGCTTTATCCTTCTGGTGAAAAAAAAAAAGAAAAAGATGATTTTCTGTCCAGAGGCTACAGCCACACCTTAAACTCTTGCTGGCAGCGCAGGAGGGACCTAAGAAGGGAATGCTCTCAGAAATGATTTTTATCTTGCCCACCAACTCTTTCCAAACAAACTGATTCAGTAGATGTTGCTACTGCTTGTTGCTCTTTCCATGTTGTGGGTGAAGATCTGTGTCAGTGTGTTTTTGGTGGTGAAGGACTTAAACAGAAAGAGGAGTTAGGTTTGTTGAGGTTTCTTTAATTTACACAACAAATGGGTTTTTCCCTATCTGGCTCTGGCTTCACATCCAGAAAATAATGTCTTGCAGTGATTATCCTATTTATAATTTAATGAGACTAGGATGTGGTGATTAATCTTCTCTAAACAACTCAATAGTAATAATTACTATGGGATTAGTAATGGCTTTTGGAGCAATAAGCCATGAAATAAGCTCTAGAGAACCATGGGAAGTAAGTTTTCAGGTAGCACTTTGTTCTTGCTGTTAAAGACCTCTGATACATAAGGAAGGTTTTTTTAAAGCCTTACTAATCATCCTACTTTGGATAGAAATTGTTTCCAAAGTAATTGCAATGATCATAACCTATATTCACTGAGGTAATTAACTGTAATTTATTGCTAGATTATCCAGAAAGGAACTTAATTGCAAAGGTTATGTTTATTATCTCACTAAAAAAACATGTTGACTTTTCTAGTAGCAGGGCTGGTGTAGATACCATGAACTTTGTAACTTGATTCAAGGACAACTTTTCTTTAGACAAGAGTGGGAAGATAACTAAGAGCAAGGGAGGGAAATACAGCTGTAAGGGGGAGCAAGCTCTGTATTAGGTGCTGTGTGATCCCTGGGGCTTTTTACTGGAGACCAAAGATGCTCTTTCATGGATGGACACTCTCCTAGTGTTCTCTCACTTGCTTACTGATGACAAAAGCTAGTTGTTGGTGGCCATCTAACAATGAGATGAATCATGTTTTCACATACTGGATATTTATTTTCAGCTCAGATATGGGAAACTGGAAGTTGCTCACCAAGTCTGTATGTCCATGGCTTGGAATGTATAACATCCTCCAGCCCCCAGTTCTGAATGAAATCTCAAACCCTGAAAGAAGTGGATTTTTCCATACAGTTAAATTTCCATCTCCCCGACCACCCTCAAAATAGGGATTAGACCAAGTTAGAGTATTCAAGCTTTTAGCAGAAAGAGTTAGTTTTTAATAAGATAGGATGGGAAATAAAAAAATATTTAACAAATATCATGCACTAAATGCTCCACTCTGTGTGCAGCATATTCTTCACTGTACCTTTGTGGTTTGGGGTTTTTCTTGTTTTGCTTTTGTAACCTAATCTGTGAAATGTCAGTTTTAGGAAAAAAGCCTTAGTATTTTTCTGTTTTACATTAAGAAGTTGCAAAATTCAAGAACAGTTGTAATTAATGCTCTGGTACTTGATCTCAACTATTGTTGGTGCAGTGCTTTCTTTGTAACTGTCCTGTGGCCAGCTGTGGCACCTCTCCTGATGTTGCCCCTTCCTGCTTCCAATACAGAGGTTTCTTCTTCTGAGAAAGCTGTGCTGCTCAGTCGCAGGCTTTGAAGCTGGTGTGCTCTCCTCTTGCTCCAGTGTGTCCTCCATGTGCTGGTCTAGTTCTGTGATGGTCCCTTCTAAAGCCTTCCCACTTCACTGGTATTTTAATTTTGTAGAATTTTCTCTGAACCACAAACATCAAACTCTGCTGACTTCTCCAAAATGAGTGCTATTCTTGCCATACTGGAGTTTATGCCTTTTCCCAAGACAGAAATTCCTCCTCTTTATAAATGCAGTTGTGCCCTGAGCCCAGTAAGTGTTCCATTCTGGTAGCTCTGATGTTTCAGAGTTCATCATCTCCCTGGTGCATGTTCTCCTGTAACTATGAGTGATATTGGTTACTACTGTTTATCTCTGTAATGTTAAGTACCACTGAAAAACAAATTCTTGGTGTTAAAACAGCTGAACTTTTTGAGAGATGAGAAATGTTTGTCCTTCACTGGCTGAGAGAAAGATTCAGTAAGTCACCGATACTAACAGGACTTGTAAGCTTTAAATGCTTTGTGGAATGAGAGCACCAAGGGAGAGCTTGAAATTGACTGGTTTAACTCTGCAGAGTCCTCAGTTGGTCACTGCCCCTACAGACTCTGATGTGAATCACTTTATCCTTGTAAAAGCCTTTTCCCCCCTAAGCCAAACAATCTGGTGGGGTACATGTGCACTCACCACACTTGACAGAGAAGATCCTGGCAGGCTCCATGGTTGTGAGATCCTCCCTGCAATGTTCCCTGTCTGAAAACATTCTGTTCCATTACAAAAGACACTTTTACCATCAGTGGATGCTGCCATGGGGATGAGAGCATGCTCCTGGTAGAGCTTAAGGTAGGGCGGCTGCTTACAGGTGGTGTCTTATGCATGCAGGTGAGACTTACTGTAACCCTGCTTGAAATCTGACATTTATCAGCAGAGGTCAAATATATGTCTCTACTCATCCTGACATCTGGGTCACAAACCTTTCAGTTAAACCTGAAAAGTGTACATTAGGAAAAGTGAAGTAACAGTAACCTCCTGCCTGGTATTTGTGCAGCTCAGTAAGAGTTCACCAGTACCTCAGTCTACTTCTTACTTGTTATCTGTGCTTATTAGGGACGTTATTCATCTGTAGACTGTATCCCTTGTTTCTGCTTCTCCATTTCTTGTATTTTTTCTTTTCTTCTTGTGTTTCCTTTCTTTCTCACTCTTACGCTTTTTGTCCTTTGCTTGTCTTTTATTTCACCCCTTTCCTCCTCTTCCGTTCCACTTCCAACTTCCTCTTCCTCTCCTGCCTCTTCCTCTTCCTCGTTTGGTCCTATTGAAGTTGAGCCCAATGCCGGGACACCACGTCGTAGACCTCTCTCCTTCTGCCCTTGCTGTGCCCACGAAGGTAACGTAACCTCACACACCCCTGTCCCCCCTGCCCACAGCTGGGTTCTCATAGCACCACTAGTCAGCTAGTCACCAAGCTGTGTCCCCAAACCTTGTGTGTGGCTACCTGGTAACCAGCTTTTCTGAGCCTGTGGCAAGCTGCTAAAGGTACAGTATCCCTTTTGCTAGTCCCAGCTGTGCAAGAGAGAAGGGGCAGTGACTGGGAGGGGCAGTGGGCAGCAGCTGTGGGACCACAAGTGTCACACTCAAAAGTTTCTGTTTTCATTTGGTGGCTTCAATTTCTCTATTCCTCCTGAAAGATGTTTGGAAGGTGGGGAAAGGGATGACAATCTGTTTCCTTAATTAATAATGGCTTTTTAATTAGCATATAGGGATTAAAGGAATACTGTGTCTTTATAAGGACTGATTTGAAAAACATCCTTGAAATTTAAAAACCAACAGACCTTAAGTTAGACTAGTTGTCCTTCATCTGTCTTGCTGAGTGCATTCTTTAACTATCCCAAATGGAGTTTGCTGTAGAGTTCACATTGCCAAGGCATGGGGAAGGGGTTGTTTTATGTGTGTTCATGGTGTAATTTCGCTAACCACTTACCTGCTTTCCATGGTGCTCCCTCACATCAGTTGTCAGTGCTCCCTTTCCAATCCTCCCATTATTCCTCTACTCATTGGCTATTTCAAAATACTTACTTATTTCATAGGTCAGTAGCGTTGTGTTTTTGGCTTTTTCCTTAGAGGCATTTGTTTTCTCTACATCCTGGCATCGGAAAGGAAGGGGAGACTTCCCAGTGTTTTCATGGCGCCACAGCACTGGACATCTGCATGCACAGTCTCCCTTTCCTGTCCCACGTGGGCATATTGTGCAGAGATGCTCAGAAAGGAATGCTTGGAACTGAGCAACACACTGGGATCAAGTCCAGTCAAGGGGTTCTTAGGATGGCACAACCGAATCTGGTATTCCCCCAGGGGCTGTAATGGCAAAGGCAGGTGAAAGGCAGCCCAAGCTGCAGCTTACTAGGGGTTGTAGGCTCTCCCTTGTGTGACTGCAGGGCAGCACTTCTGTGACATACTGGGGATGAGGCAGGGCACGGCTCTGAATTAAGCAGCCATTAATGTGGTATTTGTGATGTGTCTGTGTCTCAGAGTTTGAGTAGGAAGGTCACTGCTTGATGATTTTAGCATTAGATGGACTGTTTGAGAGCTTTTGTTCTTGATGTAGAGTGTATTCATCCATAATAACAAGCAGAGACAGGGATGGTAGTTACCCTGAGTTGCCTAGGTCATGTGCAGTGTGAGCTGATGGGATGCAGCAATCGAAAGTGCTGTTCCACAAGAGCTTGACTTGAGGCTTTGCTCCTGCTCCTACTTGCACATAGGCAGGAACACTGCCACTGGCCTTGATGGGATCTGATGTCAATCACAGCACTCAGATGCAGGTGGTTCAGTGTGGAATAAGTGGCCCAGACCAAGAGCTTGCCAGGAGGAGCCTCCTTGGCAAGCTCTTGTGTTTGCTAAATATCAACAGAAGGCTTTCAGAACAGCATTCTGCATTTATTCCACGTGATTCCTGGCAGGCACAAGACTCATCAGTGGACTATTAAATATGTTTAGGAGTTTAATCTAAAATAAAAGGAGTAGATGGTCAAGGCCCAAGGCTTCTTTATTCTTCTTTCATATTAGCAAATGTGTCTGGGGTTTCCTTTTCTTTCTAGCTCTGGTATGCAGTAGAATTAGTTTCTGTGTTCACTGTGCAGGGGGATCTTGAAGATGAATAGATATGTGTGGCTAGGAGGAGCAATCAGAAAAGATTTACTTAACTGTTAAAGAAGAGACAAGATGTTACTTTTGGCTAGTAAAAGAAAATCTTGAGGACGTGGAATTGAAGAAAATGAAGGTAAAACACGTGGAGTGGCAACTGAATCCTTTTCTGATGAGCATATGTTTAAGTAGCTGACAAGAGCATCGCTAAAATTCTTCTAATGAAAGGAAAAGTTAAATACTCATAGGAATTGGGCTTTCTGCAGTAAGAGTGAGGAAGAAACCAGTAATCACAAGAATATCAGAAACAAAAAAAAGAGTAGGCTCCAAAGAGAAGAAAATCCTTTTGGAGGTGACTTCCACTCAACTGAGTGCTGTAGGCAAACTGAATGGACCCGGCTTGGGAGTGCTCTGGCAGCATCTTGCTCGGCTTTCTTTGCACATTTTGCCCCATTGTTGTTTTTGCAGTTTGGGCTTGTAAGGATTGCAGGGTATTATCTGAAAATTTACCAGGTTTCTCTCTTGGCAGGCATGGGTAAGAAGGATGACCCCAGGCTGATGCAGGAATGGTTCAAGCTGGTGCAGGAGAAGAATGCCTTGGTTCGCTACGAGTCTGAACTGATGATTTTGTGAGTGAATGGGGAAAAAAATGGGCATTTTGTCATAAATAGTAGTGGAAAATCCGTCAGTGTTCCCTGTAAGGCCAGGAGGTCAGCACCCTCTTAGGCTGAGATAGAAATCCAACTGCATTTTAGAGAGGTAGAAGAAGGAATAATAGTGGTAAGGGATGAAAGTTCTAATTATTTGTGCACATGCAGAAGTACAGGTATATGAGCCCTTCTCATGCTGCTCTTGTGTAAAACACATCCTGTTTATGCAAGTGTGCAGAAATAATGTGGGACTCCTGGTTTTGGTAACGTTGTCTTCTAAGCATACCAAAAGCATTTAATTCAGTCACTCTTTTCTGCCTCTAATGGGACTCCAGTGGCTCTCATGTGGGCTCAGATGGTAAAGGTGATTTCCTGTTAATGAAATTGGATTTTTTTTCTGTTCCCATTGTGCAAATTCACTGAAATTCATTTTGGAGTGTCAGCTCACCTAAGCAATGTGGAAGCTGATGGCCTTAGAGGCAGACAAGTCTCAACATGGTGTTTATCATGGCCTGACATTAAGTAAAAAATACTTTGTTAATAAGTACACAGTAATTTCACAATTATAAGCCGCACCTTTTTCACTGAATAATCCAGCCTACACGAGTAGTGCGGCTACTCATCAGGTGCAGGTTATTTATGGACAAATCTCAGCGAAATGCCAACCCGGAAGTGAGAGCTGGCTGGGGAGAGAGCTGCCGCGGCCGGCCGGGGAGCTGCTGTGGAGCTGCCACGAAGCCGCGGCCAGGCGGGCGCAGGGGGCAGGTGGGGAGCGGGCTTTGTGAGGCAGCGGGGCTGCGAGCGGGCGGGGGGGTGCGAGTGCCGGGGCTCGCAGCACGGGGAAGGTGCGTGGGGCTACGTTTAACGGCTCCTCCAGTCTGTGAAAACTGTTTGCAATTTGACCACCTGACAGCAAACCTCACGCGGCCCCGAGCCCACTGTGCCCGCCTTGCCGTGCGGCCCGACCCCGCTTCGCCGCCTCCACACGGCCAGCCCGCCGAGCCGCCGCCGGCTTTGCCGCCGCTTTCAAGTGGCACGGGGAGCCGCCGCTCAAAAGCGGCATGGGGAGCCACGGCAGCCCGCGCCAGGGATGGCAGTGCCAGGGCCCACAGCATGGCGGGGCGCCTGGGGCTGTATTTAAAGGCTTCGCCGGTCTGTGAAAACTGTTTGCAAATTGAGCAACTTGACAGCAAACCCCGCGATCCCTCGATTCTGTTACTAACTTGTTACTTTGTTGCACATGGATACTCGCAAAAAAAAAAAGGCGTCTTGTATTCTGGTGTGGGTTATATATGGACGAATCCCATGGGCTACGCGGATAAGTGGCTTATAATCAGGTGCGGCTTATAATTGTGAAATTACTGTAACTTTGGGTTTTGAGTGGGACGTGGCAGGGGATAGGCAGAGGCATTGCAGATCTATTTGCTCTTTGACTCCACTCTATAGTTAGTTTGCTCCACTTTTGATACTGCACTTCTAGCTGAAGGCAAAGGATCTGAAATGCTTAAAGTGCAATGAAATTTTTCCAAAATACAATTCTGTATCTTAAGTTGTTTGAGTTGTTCCAAACGAGATTGTTAAAATGCACAGGAGATAACTAGAGAAGGAGCAGAAACTGAGAATGTGTATAAAGCAATGTATGCAGTATTTTAATACACTGGAACTTGGATTTCTGCTCTTCTCCATTCAGTGCTCGGGAGCTGGAACTGGAAGACAGGCAGAGTCGACTGCAGCAGGAACTCCGTGAGAGGATGGCAGTAGAAGGTGAGAGCAAAGGGAATATTTCATGGGTTGTATGTGTGTAATTGCAGCCTTGTGTGTGCTGATAGCTTTTGGTATCTCTGTAGATCATCTGAAGACAGATGAGGAGCTCTCAGAGGAGAAGAGGATACTGAATGAAATGCTTGAAGTAGTGGAGCAGAGAGATTCCCTCGTGGCTCTCCTTGAGGAGCAGCGGCTTCGAGAAAAAGAGGAAGACAAGGACCTGGAGGCAGTCATGCTTTCCAAAGGTTTCAGCTTAAACTGGTCCTGAGCTTACCACATTTACCTCTGGTGGTCTGTGCTGTCCAGTTGGCCTACCCTGAGTTTGCCAGAATTCCATGGATAGGAAGATGTTGAAGAGGAAACCTCCAAAGGATCCAGCAGCATGCAGGGATTTGGTTGGAAGCACTCAGAAGCCTTTTGATAAGTGTGTGGGTTCCAGAAGCTTAAGTTTTACATGTCTGCAAGCCAAGTTGAAGAAATGAGTTGAGACTTTGGAGTCTCCTTGAGGTCCTGTACCATGGACCATCTTTTGTGTGTGTGGTAGGAGGGAGGGGGGAATAATCCATGTGTGGGGAAGGAGGTTAAGGGAAGAAGTACCCTTAACTACATTGGATTTAAGGCAGTCCATTCCTTCCCCGTTTTTACTACACCAGTTCTAATAAAAGGGAGGGAAGTGGCAACCCTTCCTGAAATACCACAGCAACCTGTAGCAGTGGAGTCAGCTGTCCAAGAGAGCTCCAGAAGCCCAGGGCAACACCTTCTTTGCTTTAGTCTTCCTCCCCACCAAAGAAACCTGCAGTTGATCCTTATGCATGGATATGAAGAAATACACGGCAGAGAAGATATGGCTGTGTGTGATGGAACTCTCTGCCTCTTGGTTTTTGGAGAGAAGTGGGCATCAGTGGACTCTTTCCCTACCTTAGCCTCCAAAATCATCTTGTGGGGAACAAGGGGAGCAGAAGAGAGAGGAAAGTTGCCCATCTGCTTTGCTACACACTGGAGAGACAGCTACTGCTGGCCTTAGTCTTCATGGCCACAGCTCAGAGGCTGGTGGGCTTCCTTGTTTTGTTTTTGTGACTGTTTTGACACTGGAAAATACTGCTGTGGGACAGTGGTAAGTGTGTGCTGGAGCAGGGGTGTTCCCAGGCAGCATTCCCTGGTTATTAGGCCCCTAAGAGGGAGAAGCCCTTAAGTGACTGAACCACCGTTAAGACTTTTTTCAGTGTTTTTATTTTTTTTCCTTTGTATTTTGTTTTTGCACATTGAAAACAAAGCTTAAGACCTGCCTGGGCCCTCAGTCACTTTGACCCTTTTATGTCAATTAACTTATTTTTTTAATACTTGAAAGAAGATTCATTTTTGTATCTTTTAGGAAAAAAATGGACGAGTGATGGGTGTGTGTGCCTGCTGCATCCTACAACTTCCACTTCAAAATTACTGGACGTTGTTACCTGTGGCTATTTATTAGTGTTCTTATTAATAATTTGATTGTTACACATATTTGATTGTGGAGGGAGTGTTTTAACTCTGTTAGAGAAAGACACTACTGCAGATTAGTCCCTGCTTCACAGCAAGGGCAGCCTTTATGTACCCATGGATGCATCCTGCCCTAGGAGTTTTCCTCTATGAAAAAATCCTGTGCACTCATGGAGTTTAAGAATCTCTTTGTGTTCTTAGCATCCTTTTCTTCCACATCCCAGATTCTCTCTTTTGGACTAACAAACCTATATTTATTTAAATTTTACATTTTTATAACAAGAAAGCCAAAACTGTGAGGTAGAAATATCCCATATTTCTCTTCCTCCCTGAAAGAGGGAATCCTCACAGTTCTGATACAGTTTGAGGTAGTTCCATGAAAACAAAAATAGCACATTTCCTCCTGCATCTGTTGGAAGAAGTTCCTTTTGGCCCAGTTAATGAATCTGCTGCTTTTCAGCCAGGAGGGTCCTGACTGTAACCAGATGACAACTGATGAGCAGGATATGCACTGAGCAGCTCAGCACCATTCCCTGTGGGACAGACTCCCTGGGCAACCTGTCTTGCAGAGCTGAAACGGCACCGTGCACTGGGGATGAATCCCATCCATCACATGTGTCCAGAGGGTTTCCTCCTTGGGATGCTGACTGTGTTCTTTTCCTGTTAAACAAGTCCCAAGCCTGCTTTGTGACATCTTTGGGAGCACATTTGTACAGAGCACTGACTCTTCCAGCTTGAATTGACACTGCCAGTGCAAGGCACCCCAGCAGGGCTGAGCATCCTTAAGTCCTTGGCCCTGGCACAGAAGTTTGCAAAGTTTCTTGCTGTTGGCTCTCTACCTCCTTCAGAGTAGTCTCCTGTAAACCAAGGTCTAGGATTTTAATTCACCTCTGACTTGGGAGAATGCCCCAGGCTGAGGGAGGATGGGTAGGAGTGTCCACAGGGACTCTGAGCAGTGCTGGTTGCTAACTGTGGAAACGTGTTTTCCACCCAAAGTGTTCTCCCTTTATTCCACCTAGTGTTTTATGCAAAGGCATTACAAATTAAATCCATATCCTCGTGAAACCAAGAAGACAGACAGGCAGCTGCAGTGCTACTTCTTAACTCTGTGTGTTTAGCAAGTGGTACCTGCCACACCAGCATCCCAGAATGTTGACGTTAGCAGCAGGATGTCCAACTAACAGAATTCCCTCCTGTTTGCTGGTGCAGGGCCTGCTTCCCGAGTCAAAATGGCAGTGATTTACACAGCTGGAGGAGGCCAGTGGGAACTGGAGTGCAAAAAGAGGGAAGAAAGAAAGTTTATTGTAAATTGACTTGTGCAGCGAATTGACCTCAGTCTATTTTACAGTGCTATGGGTATATGGACCACATCTGACTTGTAACAAAAGGTCGTTGAATGTGAACATTAGAACAGAAAAAAGTCCTGAAGAAGAAACATCAGATTGTTTCTTTTTGTGCTGGGGGACATTGGCCGGATCTTTGCAATGCTGAAGAGTGAGATCACTTGAGGGTGGAATACCTTATTGCACAGAAAACCCACATATCCTAACCCTGAACTCTTTGGGTTGTGCTGAAGGCCTCCAGCAGTGAGAATGAGAACGAAGAGCTAACATCACACTCGTGAATTGATCAAAAATACACAAAAGGGAATGTTAAAAGGCCTTTTGATATCAAAATGGTTGTAAAAGGCACAACTTGTTATTTGCTGTTCAGTTGCACTTTAAGAATATGACTTGCATATCAGATAGTGGCTTTTTTTACTCTGAATATTTTTAATTCAAATTTTGTATTTTTAAAGCTGAAGAAGGCTCTTGTGAGCACAAGATTCCTCATTTGTATCCGAATCCGAGCAGGATGTTGTAGCTCTCGGTGCTGCCCGACTCAGCAGCAGTGACTCAGCCACGTGCATTCAATGATGTGTGTCCATTTCCTGTGTGAGGAGAGCCAGGAGACCCCCAGCTCCCGAGATGTGGGCACGCAGGGTGGGTGGCTGTGCCCAAGTGACAGTGGTGACATGGTCCTGCCCTGGGCCTGGCCGCTTCATCCCAGCAGCAGGCAGGAGGAGAGCTTGGAGAACCTGAGAAATGGGTTGGAAATGGGCACACTGAGGATGGGGCAAGCAGCCCTCTATGGGGAGGGAGGAGGACACCAGCTCCCAGGAGGCAAATGGAGATGGAGGAGTGAGGAGTGCCAGAATAACTAATCTGCTGTTTTCACAGTACCTTGTTTTTTTTAACTGTTCTGTTTCTTTTAACCATATTGTCATTAAAAGTTACAACCGGCTGTACAATTCTGAGCTTCAGAGAACTCATGAGTGGGGACGTGACAAGACATTTCTGCTCCAACTTTTCAGACATATTCCTTCTTTCAGTTAACCAATACCCCCTGGTCTCACTAGGGCATGTTATAAACTGCATTGCTGAACATATTTTAGAGCAAAACGCGAGTTTTACAAGTCTGTCCTTCTCTCTCCGTCTCTGCATTTTCTGTAAATATTTGTTTGTATGTAAAGGCACCAGTGGATCCTTGGGGTGCTCCCACGGTCAAGAATCTGAGTTTTGTGCAATGCCTAGGCCTCTATTAGAACACGGTGCTTGCGTAGAGCTAGTCACCACATTTGTGTGCACTCTGGTGGGTTTTAATATTTTTATACATCCTAATTCTGAATGTTATGAAATATTCTAAGTGGTCTAGACAGCATGATCTAGAGCAGCCAGCAGTTCCCTTTTGTGAGCAGCTACACCTTGTTTGGTTAACATTCATCTAAAATGAGTTTTCCATTAAGTGTTTACACCACACACCAGTGGATTGAGAGAGGTGTTGCATTGTAAAATCTCCTGTGTACAAACTGAGAAGCTGCAATGGGAATTTCAGTTGTCACTGTCTGCAAGGAAGAGAGCTCTAAAGCTCCAAATATTAAAAACCAGCCTGTATATAGTTCACAGAGAAAGAGATCGCTGGCTGTTGACCTTTGCAAAGCAACAGAGATGAGAAGCTTTCCAAAAGTTGCTGCTTTTGGATTGCTCAAGCACTGCTTGGCAGGTACTAGGCAGGGTGGCAGGCAGATGAGGATGTCACTGAAAGCAGATGTGAAGGGGAGGATGCCATGTTCTGATGGCATTGCAGTAATTTAAATACTCTGTATCTGTGGGTGCATGCGTGTGTGTGTGAAGTCTAATCCAGGCAAAGGGAGTTTGCTTTGGCATCTTCCCTTTTGTATGAACGTGAACTCTGATATTCAGATTGTTCAAGGCTTTTACGGTTGGCATGTATGGAGCGTTAACAGAAAAGCAAATACCCTACCTGTACAAAACCAACTCTGTTCCAGCCTGTTTTCTTCTATTTGGTTGTGTTTTATTGTTTGTTTTTATGCACACTTGCTTCATTGGTGTTGAGATTTTAGCACCTCAGATGGCCAACTGAACTAAAAAAAAAATAAAGTCATTAATTATTTTTTAATTTTTTGTCATTGGTGCTATAGTTTCTTTCCTCTGTTGTCACTTCTTTGGTTGATGATTGATGAGGACCTGAGAGGAGGTGATCTAGAGATAAATCTGGATGTTAAATGTCATGTCTTCACTTTCTTTTTTGCTGGCTCATTCTCAGCCACTGAATGAATTATCTAATACGAAGAAATCAGTGATACACGCCCACTACATCTACATATTCTACTTTGTTTCTTCAGATTCTTCGTGAAGAGAAGTTACAGTAAGTAGCCAAGAAGGAATGCAGGTAATATAAATTGGGTTGAAAAACTAGGATTTCATTTTTGTGGCTGAAGCTCTCTTCCTGAGATTGGAGTGCTAGCCTGAACGTGTGATACTGGTGTAGCAGGATTTGGTGAATTAATGGCAGAATGACTGAAGAGTTCTGGAGAGTCAGCCTCTCTGCTCACTCTTTAAAATTTTTTTTTTTAGAAGCAGATGTTTCATACAGGATCGTGTGGGGAAATCCCAGCTGGGGAAATCCCTAACAACGTGCTTTATTTCCTTGCCCACTCAACCATTTCAAAAACAAAGGATAAACCCCCGGTGTTCCTATGGTGGCGTGATAAAAGGAGAGACCTATTAGTGCAGCAAGAGGATGGCAGGCATTGGATTTCCCCTTGGCTGGAGGCTGGGCCAGCAGGCTGTACTGCAGGTGGCAGAAATGACAGCACTGACTGCCTGGCTTGTGCAGCTCCTTGAGTACATTTCAAACCAAACCATTCTTCCTGTTCTTTTGGTCGCTCACCAGTCCATGAGGATTTATCATTTAATGTCAAAAGAAAAATGAATGTCTTGCAAGTGACTGGTGGAGGTTGGCTCACATCCACAGCTTAGGAGATCAGTCTTGCAACACTTCATTATGGCTTTTTAAGTTGCACTGCAAATTTGTTAGCCCTCAATCCCAATCAGGAACAAAGACATTGTGCTGTTTCATAAACTGCATGGAACAACGGATCTAGGAAGAACTTTTATCTGTTGCTAGCTTGGGCAAAACCTATGCTGGCCCTCCAAGATGAGTGCTCCTGCACAGATTAGCTACATGTGTCTATGAAATGGTACCAGAAAAAGACCCTCTAACAAGGAAACCCTATCCCAGGAGCCCAGCCTGGTGGCAGCTGCTGTTTTTCTTTGCCCTTGATAATGACAGTAGCCTTTAGAGGCATCTGAAGAATGCCACCTTTCCACAGGTGCCATTCCCTGCCCACTCTGCCTTGCCCCCCACTAGGCTCAGAACCACAATCCCATCCCAGCTCTTTGCCTTCTGTCCAGAGGTGAGACACAGCACAGAATAACTGAGGTGGGAGGGTGAATATTCCCTTGGAAGCGCAGCAGGAGGATTGTCAGTGGGCTCATTCAGAAGTATGCAGAGCCTCTTTCTGGCAGCAGCAGATATATTTTATCTTATACAGCCCTCCTGACTGTACTCAGCCTGCCTAAAGACAATGAATGTAACTTGTCAGGAAAAATAACTAAGGGAAAGTCATGCCTACAAGCCCCTGCCGTTCTGCCTTCCCTCATGTTTTACAGCATTTTTTTTTTTTGAAAACTCCTTATCATCAGTGCTGTGACAGTAATTAGCAATTGCATTTTTAAGGCCCACATATTGGAGAATGCAAACCTAATTTTGTAAGGATTCTGCCTACACATCTCTTTAGAGTTCCAGCAGGTCCTGCATGTATCTTTCTGCTGTAAACCTTAAGCATAAGCAGCAATGGAGCAATTACCAGAAGAACGACCTTCTGGTGAGAATGGGTGAGTGCTGGCATGTGGCTGCATCTCCTCCTGGAACCACAAGGAAGAAGAGGCCCCATGCTTCATTTTATAGATATTACTTGAGGGATAAGAGGAAGAGGCCTCCTTCCTTAGCCTGCATCCTATTACATGCACTCAAGATAAGTAACAAAAATCCCCCCTGCTCTAGAAACCTGAAAAAGCGTTGTGTTGCCTTGGCACTTTGGGAACAGCATGAATGCCTGCAGGTACCAGGAAAGTGGATAAACTAGTATTTCCTAACCTGCTGAGTGTGTCATGCTTTTCTGTATGTCTCAAGTGAAGGGATCACGTGGTTTTCTGTAAGCAAAAGATAACATCTGTATTTTATTACTCACACATTCTATACAAATATATATTTCTTATTGCTCAGTCAACAGAATCAAAAAGATTAGAAAAACCTCAAAGTGTTTCTACAAAAAAAAAACCAAAAACAAGCACACTGTGGGCAGATGGGAGAGAGGGGGCAAAGCTAAACAGTTTGAGGAAACAGAAACTTCAGTTCCTTGAAATTTTAATACCATTCCTAGCGGGAGCCACGGGGGTTGGCCAACATGAGTCAAACTTGAGTCAGAATTGGTTTGGTTTGTTTTGGAGAATCCCAGAAACTTTAAAAAGCACCCTAAGGTCAGGCATGGCACTGGCACAGTGACTCGGCATGCTAGGAAGAAAAGTGTGGCAGGAAAGACACCCGTACAGAATACCAGCTAAGCATTACTCTAAACAGAGCTATGTGGAAGTGTAAGACTATATTAAATAGGAATTAGTTGAAGTAGGACTGTATTACTAGACTTGAAAGGAGATTTCAGCAAGGTGGGGCCTGGCCTCTTCTCCCAGTAAGTGACAGGACGAAAGCAGGAAATCTTAAACTGCACCAGGGGAGGTTCGGGTTCAACCCTGGGAATGGTTTCCTCAGCGGAAGGTGGTAAGGCATTGGAATGGGCTGCCCAGGGAGGTGGTGCTGTCACTGTCCCTGCAGGTGTTCAAGGAAAGACAGGATGTGGCACTGAGTGCCCTGGTCTCGGGTGACATGGTGGTGCTTGGTCACAGGATGGAGCCGATGATCTCACCGGGCTTTTCCAACCTAATTTCTGTCTTTCTGACACGATTTTAAGCGAAAAAAATCTGCATTTATTTGGCAGGGAGAGACGTGGCTGTAGATGAGGTACGAGGAGCCTTTGGCCAAGCAGCACCAGGTCGGGGACCCATCACCATTCCAGCTGTCTGTCGGGATTGGGGGGCCGAGGCGGATCGCTATTTCCAGAGCCATTCCCGGAGCGTTTCCCGGGCCAGTTTCCGCGCCCTCTCGGCCCCGCCGGCGCGGCCTGGGCCGGGCCCACAGGCGCGTGCCGCGCCTTCCCGCCCGCCCGTGGGGCGGGGCCGGCGCAGCGCCCAAATAGCGCGGCCGGGAGCGCCGAGCGCCGCAGCTCCGCGCCTCCGCTGCCTGTCCCGGTGAGTGCTGCCCGCGGTTCCCCGGCCGCGGGAGCGGTTCGGTGGGCACGCCGTGCTGGGCGGGAGGCTGGCGCGGTGAGCATGGGCGGTGTCCCGGGACGCGGCGCTGCGCGGGCTCGCCCGGAACGCGCCGGTGGCCGTGGCGGGGCTGGGCCCGCCGGCTCCTGGGGCCGGAGGTGCCGGCTGCAGCTCGCAGCCTCCCGAAGCTGGGGGTGCAGTGACCCCGCAGGGTCACTGTGCGCGTTCTGCTTTCTCTTCAGGGTGCTGAGCGCCTCTCTGCCTCCAGCCGATCAGAACTGCTTTCTGCCCGCCGGATCCGGCCTTGCTTTTCGGTGGTGCGGTTGTTTCTTCCTTTGCTCAGCTTCCTGCACAGCCGCTGTCCCGCTCGTCCCTCCGTGCTGTCCCGCTCTGCCATCGGCTCCGGCCCCTCTGCTGCTTCCCCCGGAAAGATCCAGCGCCTCCTCCTCTTCCCTGGCTTGTCTCCCGCTCAGGTGCTGTTTCATAAAACAGCAACAAGTTCTCTTTGCCTTTGGACTGTGTGCTGAAGTGCAGCATCTCGCCCTCCCTTTCTGCTGAGACTTGTCAGACACGAGCGGAGTTGCCAGGCAGGGGAGAGGAAGGAGTTAACCCTGTAGTGGCTCCAGAGGGACCAGCTCTTGCATCAACTCAGCCTTCCAGCAACAGGGGGATGTGGGAGTGGCAGCTCCAGCAGAAAGCAAGGCGAGGAAGGATTTCTAATAATAGTGCTGAAATTTTTTAGGAAGAGACGGTGATTGATACAGATGAGTTAGTGTGAGTTTTTCTCTTGCTCCTTGCCTTCCCCAAAGCTGTGGCTGCGTGCCTTTGGCTGTCCCTTTGTTTGTGAGCAGCGCTCCCATTCCCCGTGACACGCGGATGTGCTTGGATGCAGGGTGAGTGAAGGCTGGAGCCCGGGCGTGTTTGAAGTGGAAGGGATCGGAGCGAGCAGGTATTTCTGTAAGTTACATGCTCTTGGGGACGTACCTTGGAGTGGCTGTGGCTCCGAAAGTGGTGGGTTTGGTCAGCAGGGGATGTTCTTGTCTTTTCTTAAACCATAATATCTTGTAGCTTTAATTAGAGGGAAAAATATTTAAAAAAAAAAAGTATAGTGCCTCAGAGCTATTTAAATCACTGAAGTCTTCATTCAGGGATCAATGATTTTTTCAGAGATGGTGAACTTTTTTTTTTATGTCTCTTGGAATATCTGGGCCATAATCTCGTCATGGGTTACTTGTTGTCTGTTTAAAACGGTTAAAGTGTTCGGTGGAGGAAAAAGCAAAGGGGTTCCCCAACAGGAAATAATTTTTGAAGTTTTTGTTTTGTTTTGGGCTTTTTTTTGTAAAGGACTTTTTGCAAAAGTCCACCTGTGGGGAAGAGTGGTTTTTGTTCTGTTATGACTTTTTGTCGCATATCAGACTGAAACTGTTTTCACCTGCCTGTGGAAGCATAACATCTTAAAAGGTGTTATTTAAAAATAAGGGGTTTTCTGTGTGAGGTTTTTTTTCTCTCTCCTTTGCAACCTCTTTACATAAGTTCAGTGGTGTTCAGTGTCTTCTTTAGGATTACTTTGCAACAGGTATTACTGGACATCTCTTCTGTGCCCCTGGTGTTACACAGAAACACTGTTGAAATGCATTGTATAAAAAGTAGCATTCTAGCATCATTATTTGCTTGGATTTCTGCAATCTGTCTCTTCCCATTTTCTTGTCTTCCTTTCTAGGTCTTTTGTCTTTCATTAGAGGTAGCTGGCAGGGGTTAGGGACCTGCTGAGGCAAAACTCTTCCATTGTGCATGTGCAGAGTGTTACAGGTGATGACAAACCTTGTGGATGGACTGCCCTGTAGCAAGGAAGGCTGGTGTGAAAAATCTCCCCTTCTGATTTGTCAGTGCCTTCTTGTTTGCACCTGGTGACATTTGCTGAATTTAGGAAGAAAAAATGTGACGTAATTTTTGGTTAGGTGGTTTTGTTGGGTTCCTGCCCTCCCAGTTTCTTAAAACCAGATTAGGCCAGCTGAGAGTGTGACTTCAAGTCAGTTTCTCACTACACAGGCAGCAGAGCAGTGAGATATAAAATATATAAAATATAAAATACTACACTCTGCCAGGGCTGCCTATGCAAACCTGGAGTCTGTGCTCCCAGGATTTGGGCCTGCCTGAACCCAGAACCAGGACACTGCACCTCTGGATAATATGAGGGCCTTGTAAAAGTGCTGAGTGTGCCTTTTTGTTTCTGTTAGATCCTAAAGCAGCAAGAACTGTGATATATCATTAGGGGATTATATGGGCTGTGTGTGTGTATTTGCTCAACACTCCCACCTGAGGTCATTCATGCTGTGTTTCCCTATATTGTGTTTTTCCTGTGTAACAGGATGGCAGGAGTCATCCACTCTCAGCAGTAGCCTGAGGAGCTGACAGATCAAACAGGTTTGGTTTTTTTCTGTCACAGAATGAAAATGTTTACAGTAGATGAAGGCAGACACATAAATCCAAGTGACTGTCACCTTTGGAGACCTTCCTGGAGCAGCCTGGTGCTTGGAAGTCATCGGATGGAGGAGAAGGGACTGTCTCTAATAACTCTGGACAGGTTTCTGTGCTGGTGTGGCTGTGGAGGAGCAGTGTCAGGGTTCTGGTTCCTTGACAAAGCAGCTCCTTTGGCCTCTGGGTATGAGCTCCCCAGCAGGGAAGAGCCAGCCTGTTCTGCGGTTTCTCTGCTGAGGGGAATTCATGCAGATGGGCAGGTTTCGTTTTCAGTGCTCAGTAGTTCCTAGATGAGTGAAAGAGCAGAATTTACTATAAATTTTGGATTGGTTTTTTTTTTTTTTTTTTTTCTCAAGGAGCCACCTTCTCCTTTTTTTTCCTGGCATGCTATGGCTTTTTGTCTGTGTCAGATTACCAGAGTTTTGGTGGCTGGAACTACGTATTTGTGTGCTGTGCAAAGCCACATATGTGAAAGTATGTATTTCTAATTAGTGAGTGGAGCTTGTGGTTTAGCCAAAGGTGCAAAACTCTTGGATGGCTTTGCTACCTCAGTAGCTTGCTCCTCAGTTTCCTTTGAACTGTAAGAGCTTTTATTCAGCTTCAGTGAAGTATGAGCAGGGGAATTGGACTGTGCTTGCAATTGTGGCTCATATGGATGTTGGGTTTTTGTTTAAATGTCTGAAAACCTGCTCTATTTCCTGGTGCTGTGACTGTGACCTTTGGCCAGTTTACTGCTATTTATAGAATGGGCAATACCCAGGTCTCCAATATTTTGGGCTATTTCCTTCATCTTTAGAAGACACGTGTTCCTTGGTAAGCACAGCTTCTTCTTGTTCAGTGTAATTGCTGTAACGTCTTTAGGTTGACAGCCACATCAGACAAATCCACTGAGGTCAGCAGTTGCTGTATTTTGGGGTTGTAAGATCTTCCTGTGTTTCGACATCAACCTGTTCCTCCTAAGCTAGAACCGAAAGCAAAATGGTTTTGCTTTGTTTTGTGCAGAGTCATGTGTTTTCTTCTAGAAAAACAGACACTTTTTCACAGCTAAGAGAGCCTGTAGGTGTTGAGTGGAAGAAGCAATGTGCTGAGGTATCTCCTGCAGGCATCTATTTGCAATTTTTCTGTCACAGTTCCCAAATGGCTCCTGCAGTGTTTCTTTGAGAGGGAATATTTTCTTAGCTCTGTGTTACTGTGAAAGGTGTTTAAAAGAGATGATGCTTTCTTTTATGCTCACAGTGTACAAGGTGCTCTTGTCAAATGGCTTTGATCAGGGTGATGGATGCTGCTTTCAGTTACTATCATTTTTGGCTGCCTGATTTGGTGCACAACTTTCTTTTTAAGGTCCTTGAGGATTTCTGGACTTCTGTCATAAGAGATTCCTTCAGGATTATCTCGATTTTTAAATTTTTTTATTTTAATATAGTTTTGTACCTGCTTCATCAGTTTAATTGTCATGGTGGGAATGGAAGTTGCAGTGCAGCACAGTGGGAGAAGGAAATCAAAGGATCTGTGTCAGAATTTCCTACTGGGGATCTTCTCTGGCTGCCTGTGCCGGTGCACAGTTGTTTCAGAAAAGTCAAGAGTGTAAGAGACATTTATATCTCTGCTACACTGGGTGTTTAGGAGGAGGGGAGCCCGTTGAAAATTCACTTTCATTTTCTGGAAAAGTTGTCAAAGATTGACACGGGGTTGTGGATGCTCTCAGAGCCACACTGATCCAGTGTTTAAACTTCACTTGAAACGTCTTTACAACTTCTCTTTGTTCCAGAAAGCAGTGCAGCAGATATTCCTTACCAGTCTAGAAAGGGAATTCTTGCCTACTCATATGGCCTGAAAGGCAGAGGGAATGCTACTGTTAGGGGCCACCTGTGTCCATAAAGCTGTCTTTTTAAATTCTTTTTTTAATTACTTCTGACCGGTTTCTTGCTTTGCTCATCTAAATTGCCAGACAGGCAAAGGAAAGACATTTACTCTCCTCTTTACTGTTGGTATTAGCTGTGAAATGCATCCAAGTTGCAAAATTACATTCCTGATTTTCTGACTTGTGCTCGTGCTGGCACAGAACAGTAGTGCATGTATTAAAACTGAAATCAGGAGGATTGTCTTGCCCTGTAGGTGGCATGGCAATTCTTATATCCACTTTCCGAGGCCTTATGGCTGGCAGAGCCTGTCCAAGTGACACCTGCAGCTCTCAGAGCGCTGTGGCCAAGTGCTAAGGCTGTCTGCTGCAGAAGCTGAGCACTTTGTCACTGCTCCAGTGTAAAAGCAGCTTTGCCAGAGTGCAAGCATCCAGTACCCATGGCCCAGCTGGGGCATGCTCTACATCCAGAAGCAAGTCTTACATTTCTCTGCTTGGACACTTTCACTTGCACATCACCAGCGATGGCTGGAGTTTGTCCCGTGCTGTCTGCTATCAGTCTGTTTGTCCTTCCTTGATAATGTCAAAACACTGGAACTGTGATTCCTCAGTGCTTCCTGTGTCTCCGTAATTTCTGAGAGGCAAGCACAAGACCTGCTTTCAGGTGCACTGTGCCTCTGTAGCAGGGGTCTGTTGCAGCTGCTAGGCTGAAATAGTTAGATTTTGAACAGGAAGCTAGCCCTATAAAGACCAGCAGTCATTTGTGATAGTGGTGATGGTGCTTTTTCATCAGGGTTTGCTCTGCTCCCTCCAGCCAGGTCTCAAGGAAAGATAATTTTCCTAACTTTACCAAGGAGAAGCACAGGACGACCTTACCAGGCTCCTTTGCTCAATACCGGGGGGAAAAACTCAGCCCTGTGCCATATCTAAGAAACTGCACTCTGATAGCCAAGATCTAAGTCCTGCCTTGCCTCTTAGGTGTGGCTATGCCCAAAACATGGAGATGTGCAAATTCTGTTTGGTTCCAGCTGTAGTTAGCTGAATTGAAACTCCAGCTGCAGGCTTCCTGCCCACTCAGTTTAAGCTCAGCTGTATCTGTAGGCTGGCTTGCAAAGAATAAAGTGTTGTCATGCTGCCTCTGTCACTGATCTGATACAGAAACCACAGTGATGAAAGTTCCTGCCTACCTGTTTGGTTTTTTTAGAGCATTAGTAATATGGCAGTGCTCCTTCTTACTCATTCATGTGCTGTTTGGGGGCTGGTCAGCAGAGCTTTCTAAGCCAAATGACAAGGGTTGATGAGGGATTTGGCTGTTTTCTTCCTAACAAGTCAAAAGTACTGTCCTGATGGCCAGAAGATTGCTGCAATTCATGTCATCAGGAAAAGGCAAAATGCTTTCAAGAACTTAACAAATTTCTATCAAAAAGGCCAACTGACGCCTTTTTAGAATTGTCTCTAATAAAGTTTTCTTCCAAAGAGGAGGATGAAATCTCCTTTAAATAAAGACTGTAATGTATTTCTAAGCCGAAATAGACAGCTGAGAGTGCCTGGTGTCCAGGCTGGGATGATAATTCTGTACTAAAACAACATAAAGAAGCAAAGGTAAAAATGCCCCAGCTAAGGCAGTAGTAAGAATTCAGCATGTTTTGCATCAAAAGTGTGAAAGTAAAGGGCTTTGTGTTGGTGCTGTGTTATATTTTCACTTGCTGGAGAGATTGGTTAATGACATTATTTTCATCCTAAAGAAGCTGAAAGGAAGATGAAACAAAAGCTGAAAACCTCAGGCAATCTGCTCTCCTGCTTAGGTGTATCAGGGAGAGGTTGTCCTGGTTGGATTTTAGTCAGTCTCATGATTCCTGACTAACAGGGCATTACTGCCAAGAGCCAAGGAAATAACCTGCAGGTGACTGGGGGAGGAGGTGTGACCTGCTCTAGGCCATTGAGCTGATGGTATCTCCAAGTATGCTACTCGTGCTTCTCAGTTTTGCCACTTCCAAAATGATCTCTTGATGTTGCATCCTCCCTCAGAGGCAAATGGGTGGAAAATACCCTTAGTTTGTTTGGAGGCAGTGTTCCCTGTGGCAGGGCAAGTCCTGACACTCTCCAAGCCACTGTCTTTGGTGTTAACCAGACGGATCAAACCATCCTTCAGTTTCACAGCTCTGTGTAGATGCCCAGAGGGTCTTGTTGAGCCCATCCCTCACCTGGCTTACACATTGCAATGTCTCTGTTCTCCCACCACCCTGCTTCTCCTTCCAAAGCCTGGAAGCAAATTCTACTTTAGGAGTGAGTCTGAAATGAGGCAAAATGCTGGAGTGTCCTGAACTGTTACCGGCTGGCAAATCCTTCGCGGAGTAAGGAGTGTTGGGGACAGGTTTCCTGTGGTAATGATAAGATCCTGTTTTCTAATCTCAGCTCTGTTGGTTTTGCACACCAAGATCCCTTCCCTGGGCTGTTTAGTTCCTGTTGGGTTTATGGGCTAGAAGTGGAGTGGCTTTTGGTGCCTTTGGGCTCTGTGATGTGGTATTTTCTTACATCTCATGATGTGAAGTGCTGCAAGCAACAGTGGCACAGCTCAGAATATCTTCAGGTAGGGAACTTCATAATTCTGGTGCTGTTTCTCATTTATTTTCCAGTAGTGACTGGTTTATGTAAAGTAGTTGTGCCTCTGGCAAGCTCTCATGAAGACATTAAAATTGAGTGGTTTTCATTTGATAAGTGGTTTTAAAATGTTAGGTCGTATCAAATACTTGCTTTCCCTGCCTGTAAAATGATTCCCTTGCTTTGTAAAAAGCTCTGTAGCTCAGCAATGAAATGTCTACCTACAGGACAGGTAAGTGCCACCAGGTGCAGGAAGGGACAAATAAAAGATTGTTTTATTTCTTGCAATAATGATGTCATCCTGACTGCCACACCCAAAGTCTTACCTTTCAGCTGCCAGATAGGGAAAGCAATTCTCAGCTTGGAAGTTCTTGGCTTTGCCAATGACTGATACTTTATTGCACTTTCTGCTTTGGAGATTTTAATTGCTCCTAACTCAAACGTGAGACACAAACATCTTGACAGCTCACACAATGGGTCCATTGACTGATAGGTCTAAAAGACTGTTTACAGTCTTATGTGTTGAACACTTCAAGGCATTTAGTGGTTTCTCAGAAGCAGCTAATTTCTCACAAAGAAATGTGAGCTTCTCACAAAACTCATTTGTCTAATGAGTGAAGTAAAAAATGAATAATGTATTTAAATTAGTTGGTGTTTCAATAAAAATATCATATTCTGTAAAAACTCATTCCAAAATTTCAGCAGCCCTAAAGCAGTCTAGCAAATGATCTAGTTTGACTCTGAATGTGAGTGCAGATGGTGCTTGTAATATTGATCCATCTTTTCTCCTTCTCCAACTAAAGGTTCTTTTAACCCAATATAGGGTAACCTTTTTCCCTCCACCAGAAACAGTCTTAATTTGACTCTACAATGACCAGAATTCCACAGTCTCAAAGGTTAAAAAATTTGGATGATAGCAGCATGATTACATTTGACTGTTTGGGGAGACTTTTTTTTTTTTTTTTTTTTTTTTTTTTTTTTTTTTTTTTGAGATTCCATTAAGGAATATGACTTCTCAGGAGGAACTTCTTGACTTTTGAAGCTTTTGCATTGATTCAAAGTATTTATGTAGAACTTGAGGATCCTGTAATTACTAGTTAACTAAAATAAAAATTAATTTGCCCTGTATTGTAGAAGTAGGATTTTGGGGTGTGAGAGAACTCCTTTTTCCTCTTCTCTGGTGTGTTTTTGATCACCCAAGCAGAACTTTCTTAGCTGAGGGCAGGTATTGCCTTCAGGGGCATTCTCTGCGTGGGTGGTAGATCTTTGGTTTAGGAAATTCAGTTTGTGAAGTAGTCAAGTTCAGGATCCCTTATCTTAATTTTTTTGCCATATTAGTACTTTGGAGTGTAGTGGAAATTTTCATTGTTCTCATTGTAGGTCTCCTCTCCCTGCCTAGCCTCTGATATCTGCAGGTGCAGCAGGCACCTGTCTGGGCTGGAGCAGTCTGTGCCTCTTCATTTAAAGCAGAGTGGGAAAATTGCATTGAAAGGAAATGTTATCTCTAAATCAGAAGATGTGCAAACTGAGGCTTTACCTAACCTATAGAAATATTGCTTGTGTAGACAACTCGTGAGGAGTTTGCACTAAGTCCTGGCACTCACTTAATTCCAAATGCCCACTTTCCTCTTAATCTCAGTTCTCTAACCTGAAATAACATCTGTGTCTCTTCAAGCAAAGTCAAGCCCAGAAGAAAAGTCACCCTGACCTGTTTCAGACCCCCTTTAGGTCCCAAAGAACAGGACAGAGGACTCTCTCCAGCCAGAACACTCCTTAGGGTAGCAGCAATAGGGATTCAAATAGAACAGAGGAAAATGCAAAGCAGCAAGGGATAAATCCAAGTGTTCTAGCTGTTAGTGTGACATAATTCCATGAAAAGAAGAGCTCATGGTTAAGAGGCTTCGTGTGAGCTGTTGTGTGTTTCACACATATTTGAGATTGTGTTTTGGTCTTGGACTTCTAAGAGCCTTTGAAAAGTTGGGAGATTCATGGTCTCTTAAAATATGCTCTAGTTTGCTTCAGAGTTGGAATTTCTTTCTGTTTTCACTTCCCTCTTTTCTACCAGCACACTTAGTTATTTAAAACACAAATGTGAGGGGTTGTTACTGTGAAACAGGGTCATGTATCACTAGCCCAGGTCTGATGGTTAGCAGGACATTTTTTTGGGGTCCTTAGTGCTTCTAGACTGTTTTTGGTTAGAAGGTGCCTGTATAACAACCAGGCTATTGTCCTGGGTGAAGGTGGCTTGGTAGGGAGCGAGTGCCCACTTTGAGCCAGGCCCTGCTCATCAAGAGTTGGACCAGAGACTTCTGTGTGCAGCTGTGGCACTGTTGTGTCTAAGGCAGCAAATTCACAGTTCTGACCCACCCATCAGCTGCTCCTGCATCCTACATCTTTGTCAGGGAGAGAGGGAGACTCCCTTGTGCCCTCCCTCACTGGGTGCTCTTCCCCTGGGCTCTGTCCAGCTTTCTCCTTTCTTCCTAGCTAGCCTTCCTGGAGGCTTTTTCGTGACTGATGGCGTGTGATGGGCAGCTCTCTCCAGAAGCAGAAATATGCATCGCTAAAAGGGACATTACTATGAGACATGGCCAGACATATAAGTACAGCTGCAAGATGTGGATTTGTGGGAATATTTTTCCTTTCACGCTTTTCTTTCTTGCTCTTTCACAGGTCGAGGATTTCTGGTCTGAAGCAGAAGGTGACCCAAGCTGCTGTGTCCCTGAATCCATCATGGAACAGGTTAGAATCAAACATGTCTGAAGTCAGCTGTTCACAGTGTGCAGTGGTTCTCTGGTGCACTTGTCCTGAGATGCTTTGAAGGGGAGAAGTCTCATTGTTGGCTCACGGCCTTCTTGAATTTCCCAGAATTTCTGCAGTGCTCTGAATACAGGGAAGTGAATTAAATCAGTTAGGTTGAGGCTGCTTCCTTGCAGCTCTCAGTGTGGCTTCTCTTTGGGTCTGCAGGCTGGAGATGGAGATGTAAGAGACTACAATGTTTATTGATAAAGCTACAAACTGCTTAAGTAATAAAGAAATGGGCACACTCCTGTGATCAATGCATTACATTGGTTTGTGCAGTGTTAAACACAATTATGTTGCTGTTACTTAGCACATTTAAATCTTACACGTTGAACTGTAACTGAAATGTCTGTCATCTTACCCAGCGCAGCTCATGTTAGGATACAATTCTAACCCCATGCTCTGCCCTCCCACCAGCCTTTTGAACAGAACATGATTAAAAAATCTATCAGGTCACAGGTGACCTGCACTGCTGTCTGTAAACATGCATGCTCAGATCATGGAAGATGTGCCTTCTGTTCGTCTCTGACTGATCTCTGACTACTTTATTTTCCATTTGTCTCCATTTCTGAACCCTGTCTTTTGTTGACTCCTTTTGTTCCTCCTTTAGTCTGCCCAGTGAAATATAGTTATGTCAAAGCTTTGCAAGTTTCCACTCCCCAAAACTCCCTTTTTCCCTTACCAAGTTCATCCTGGTTGCATATTGTTGGCATAACAAACCAGTCTTCTTTAACTATTTTTCTTGCCCCTTGATAAAATTAAGCCTAAGTATTTTCTTACAGGCAGACCATCTGCATACCAGAGTAAGGATTTTCTTTCTTCCTTTATTTCTGTGCTTATACTACATCCTGCTCTCTTACCTGTTTAACTAAAATTTTTGGAGTCTCCTGTTTTTCTGGAGGCCTTAGTTGGTTATGAAGCCTGGTGTTCCAGTGGGATCTCTTGCTCCCATCAGTCTGCCTGCCTCATGGACCTCTTCAACCTAATGAATTTGGGCACTCTGTGCTGCCTTGCTTGAAAGCTGCAGGTTGCGTGGCCATGGAGACAGCACGTGCCCATTTACTGGGGCTAAATGTGCCACTGGAGGTGGCAGAGATCTGCCATCTCATGTCACTTTTCTTGTCAGCAGCTGCTTGGCTCTCTATGAGGAGCTGAACAGGTTTATTGTGGAGCTTTCAAGAGGGAGAAGAAATGTGAACCTTGGGGGTTTTTGCAGGCTTGTGCTCTTATCTCTATTTCCCACCTTGTTACTGCTCTGCTCTGATTACATGGAAGTGGGGAGCTGCTGCCTTCTTTATGCACAGCAAGTAGAATGCCCAATTCCCAAATGCAGGGGTAAAACCCTTCCAAACACAGATGTCTGAATAAGGGAAATAGATGGTTTTTGCTGAATACACAACTATTTCAGAAGGAGAGCTTGGATCAGGGTTGCTGCCATTTCTGCAGCTGGAAATGGGAGTGGGTGAGCTGGGCTTTCAACACGTTTGTAAGAGCAGAGCCTTCTGTCATTCACCACGGGACAGTCCTGTGTGGGTCCACATCCAGGAGTCAGTCTGTGTTTGCTGAGGCCATGTGGACACCATGGCTGATGCTGTTCAGACTACCCAGAGGAGGCCACAGAGATGCGTCCAGGTTTGGAAAATGGTGCATTCCTAGATGCTTTGAGTGGGATGTGTTCCAAGCATGGGCATAACAGTGATCTCCTTATTTGTCAGATCAATGGATCTCTTCAGATGGAGCAAGCACTGCTATTCACCTTCCTGGATGCATCCTCTGACTGCATGTTCAAAGACCAGCTGCATTCCCTGCACAGCCAGCAGATTAAGGAAGCGATGACGATGAGCTTCCTACCCCAAGGAAGCGATGACGATGAGCTTCAGACCGATGGCAATCGGAGTGGCCACTTCCAGAATGGTGAGCTAGGTGAGCGGGCTTCTCTCATCCCACAGGTCTTTCTGAACATTTTTCTTTCCCCATTTCCTGTCTTTGCCATTGTCTGCTTCAGTTTTCTCTGCTGAGACACTTCACTGTGTGGCTGTTGGTAGGGAATTTAACACAAGTTAAGACAACTGGTACTTAGTACTTTCTCCATCGATTTTTGGAGCACCTGTCACTGAGGTTTGGCTGCAGCACATCAGATAAGGGCACAAAACCGTTACTGATGATAGCTGCCTTCAAGGAGTGTGATACTAAGCAGTTAAGTTAGGCCTCATGCTGCTCCTCAGGCAGTATAAATTCTTGGGTTAGGATCTTGGAACAACTCGAATTCTGGTACTGAATGAATCCCTTCCTGCTCTACCAGTCCAGTGGAAACTGTTCAAGGAGCTTCTGGTCCTGTTCCTGCTTTGCTAGCCATCCGCAGGGTGGCTACTGCCCCTTGCCCAGGGTGTGTCAGCTGGCACATGGGTTTCAGCTGGAGCAGGCTGAAGAGGAACTGCTGCAGTAAATAGCCTCCTGTTATACAGATTTGCATAGGTCTCATGCCAAAAGCAAGGTGTAAGGTTCTCAGCTGAAAAAGGACAGATTCAGACTAGATGTAAGGAAGAATTTTATGATGAAGATGGTAAAACACTGGCACAGGTTGCCTAAGGAGGTGATGGATGCCTCACCCCTGGAAACATTCAAGGTGAGTTTGGCTGGGGCTTTGAGCAATCTAATCTAGTTGAAGACGTCCTTGCTTACTGCCGGGGGTTTGGAGGACATGGCGTTTCAAGGTCCCTTCCAACTCCCAACTATTCTATGAGGTGCTGTATTTTAGATGGTTCTTAAGAGACAAGTCCTGACCAGTCGCTTGAATTTTGGAAACATTAGGTTGAAAAAGACCTTCAAGGTAATGCACAGCTTCTCAGTTCCTCTCTCTGGGCAGGATGTTGGCTGTAACTGTCCTGTTCAAATTTTGTTTGGAGATGTTCTAACATGGGGTTTTTTTTAGGGTAGGGTGAGGCTGCACTTTACCTAAACTACAGATACTAACCCCTTTTTGCCACTATTTCTGGTAAGCAATCTGTGTGCACTTAAAGAAATTGTGCTTAGATTGGTCATGAACACACTCAGGGGTGGGAAGGAGGTTGCTAGTGGAGATTAACAAAATGCTGTGACCTGTACTGAACCTGGTCTGACTACAGCCTGTGAACTAAATTCTGCTCTTTGTGTTGGCAGGGATGGCTCCAACAAATGAAGAAGTTATCCGGATCATTGCTGCTCAGCTCGCTGAGATTGGAGACCAGTTTGATAAAGAAATCCAAGGAAGAGTAGTAAAGGACCTAGTGCAGCACTTTCTGAATGAGAGACTATCTAAAGAGGTGAGGGAAAAGCAGCCTGATAAGTGTTTCTCCTTTTAAATATTATGTATGTTTCTCCTTTTAAATATTCTGTATCTTTCCTACTGTGACTTGGAAGGCATTTGAAAAGGGGAGCACATCCTGGGAAGTGTTACGACAAGCATGTCCTGGCAGGCTGTGCTGAGACCCCTTTAGCTGTCAAACTGAGATCCCTCTCTTCTTTCCATACAGGAGATAACCCTGCACATGTCCAGGGTAGTGAACGAGCTTGTAACATCCATTCCCTCAGACATGGCACAGGAGAAGGCCATGTTGGTGCTAGCAATGGTCTTAACTAAGAAAATTGTGAACACAGTGCCCTCCCTTCTACAACGTGTCTACAACGCCACTGTGAACTACATGAACCAGCAGTTCCACGACTACATTGTTGAAATGGTGAGTGCTGCCAAACACCTCTGTGGGAGTCAGAGCCAGCCTTTTAGCTCTCCTGGGTTATTCCCTGAGAGGTGGCCTAGCTCTGAGCTGCCTGTGGCCTGCTGGTATCCCTGCAGTGCTCTGGTTGTTGGGCCAGCAGGGAATGTCAGTTCCTGCAGAGCTCTGGAGGTGAGTGTGCTTGAGGGGGTCATGTCACAGCTTCTGCTTGCCCCCTTTCACAGCAGCCAGGGAACAGAGTGCTTTTGTTCTGCTGGGCAGAGAGAGCTGTGACTGCTCCTCTCCTCCCTGCCATCTCCTCAGGGAGTAAGATTCTGGTTAATGATTCTGTCATTCCCTAGGGGAAGAAAGCCTGACCTGATATCTACTGGCTCTATTTCCCTAATGTCTTCACCCTGAGGTCTCTGCTCAGTTCCTGAGGTCTTCCTCAGTTCCCCTCCTCAGAGCTTGGGAGAACTGGCAGGGGAAAAAGGAATTGCTCCTGAGAATTAACACTAGCAGAGGAACAACGAGAAATGGTCAATACCATTCTTGTTCTCTGTTGGCACTTGAGCAGAGGTGGGGAGGCTGTGCAGCTCACAGGCAAGCCAGGCTGGAGGCCCCAGCTTCAGTAACTAATGATCTGGGGAGGGGAGAGGATGCACACACTGATGTTAATGAGATTTGAGCAGGCAGGTCTGTGATCCTGCACCCCTGAGAAGCAGAGGTGACTCAGTTGTGATGTGCTGCAGCCCTGTGGGACACTCCTGCACTTCAGCCTTGCCAGGGACAGTGTTGGCAGCAACTCAAGCTGTCACTTTGCCTCACCCAGCACCCTGGGCACGGTGTCACTGTGCCGTGTCACTCAGCACTGCCCTTCCTTCACCCTGTCTGGCTCCAGGGTGCTGAGTTATGGCAGAAATGGGTCAGCCTGTGAGACTGGCCCCTGCTGCTGCCCCAGCTGGCTCGTGGCACAAGGGCAGGGAGAGGGCTGGACTGGGCTGTCCCACACTGTCCCCAGGGGCCATGTCCCTGTTGCTGGCACAACAAGGAGCACGCCAGGTGGCAGTGTTGAACTCCTGGACGGGTACAGGAACAGGGCACGGCTTGTGGGACAGCCCTGCTGCTGTTAATAATGCTCCTTCTCTTTCTCTCCCTCCAGCTGGGTGAGTGAACTCTCCTGCCCTGTGTGGAGCATGTGGACTCCTGAAGACTTTCCTTGATGGATGAAGATGACTTGATTTACTTTTAACTTCTCAGATACAGCTGTGAAGGGAATGGTGGAGCTTCATAGATAGGCTTTTGTAGACTAGCACAGCAGAAATAGTAGCATGAGCTGCCTGCCAGCTCTGCCAGTACCTGTAGGGAGTAGTGCTTGCCTCTCTCCTTTTACAATATTTTTTTACTTTAGCAGCAGCCACCTTTGTGTTGGTCTGCCTTGTGCCTCCACAGGCCCAGTGGACACAGGGCCTGCCCTCTCAGTATTTTTTCTAAGCAGCTGTAGCATTTTGCTTTAGTTATTCACTTCCCAGCCCTGCTCCTGCAGCTGAGCCATGCTGAATGTTGTTCCCAGGAAGGCCTCAGCCTATGGAATGGGTGGTTCATCAGCAGAATAATCAGGGATGGGTGGGAATCAGGTCTAGATGAGAAGCTGGCAGCAAGAGGGAACAGAGTCCTGAGCGGGGGCAGTGGCCAGAGAAGGCTGACATGAGGATGCTTCAGTATCAGTCACCATACACCTGAGTTTGCTTGAAAAATAAAACTGAGGGGAAAACTGTAAAGAAAGGGGCAGGATAGGCACAAGGCAAGTCTCTTTGGGAATGCAACCTGGATATACTTAAGACAAAGTAGCATTATCTTGTAGCCATACCTCAGGTTGAACAAACTTGGACTCAGGTTGTTTGATAAATAATCACACAAGGTGGCAAACATGTCACCCATGATGCAGCTGCCTCAGGACTTTTCTAAGTATGTAAATATTTTGTGGGGTTTTTTAACTTAAATAAAAATTCCGTTTCTGATGGCTACTACAGCTCTGCAGACTTTCATTTTCTACCTGACAATTTTTTGTGCAAGTACTCGTGGCATTCTTCTAATTCACCATGGCTTATGATGCAGCTGGCAGAGGCACTCTGGTCCTGTCCCTGTGCCTTGCATAAGCAAGTCTCCTGTAAGTAAAACCACTTTTTCTTCTGGTGCCTGCACTAAAACAGCAGGAGAGGGGAAGCAGAGAAATAGTCTACACATTGTTTTTGGAAACTGTACCATTTATTAAAGTGCAGCCGGGGGGATGGTCTTACACCAGTGTCCCATTAGCAGAGGGAAAAAATGTATACACCCCTTCACTTGAACTGAATGTTGAACAATAAAGCTGGAAGGAACTTTCTTGTGGAGGTAGGAACACTTTTGTTGACCAGATGGTGCAACAGTTTCCCCCAAAAGGGCTGCATCTGCATATTGGAAGGAACAGTGTGACGAGTTCCTGGGATGATGGGTGACCTGAGGAGCAGTCAGGGTATCTTCCCCCAGGCAGGCCTTTTGAGAACAGAATCCAAAATCCCTGCAAGTCTGTCACTATTTGTATACAGCCAGCAGAAGCGTAGCAGAAGAGATCCTCTAACCTGCAGCTTCAGAGTCAGTCCCATTAGTCTTTGCTACTGAACAAATCAAGTGGCATTCTTTTGGTCTGAGTGGGTTTTTAGGTTTACACTTGAATAAAAGCTTATCCTACAAGTTAAAACTGAGGACAAAGCCCCTAAAGGTATAGCAGTGAGATGCATCCTCTGCAGTTTGTTGTGTCCACATCAACAGTGTCTCTTGCCTGCACTGCAGATACTGCAGGGAGATCAAAAGCAGCTTCCAGGAGTTCCCCCACTCCTACAGCATGACCATAGACCTCAAGTTTGGAGGAAGCAAGTCAGCCTACCCAAGAGACTGAGAGAAGGTCAGCTGTAAGTAGAAAAAAAAAATGATAAAGTTATTTAACTTAAGGAGTGGAGCTGAGTGATGTGTGGTGGTTCCTCTGGACTTAGCACTACTGGCTCTTCTGAGCTTCATTCCCCAGCCAAGTCCTGGTCAGGAACCTTCACTGAGTTCTGTTGCCTAGACCTGGCCCTGCAGTCCCTGCTTCGTCTGGGCCTGAGAGCTTGCTCTACCTGAGTCCAAGTGCTGGCTTAAATTTTATAAGCACTCCCCCCTCCTTTTTTTTTGCTATGGAAATACAGAGCTTGGATACATGAAGTCAAAGTAATACAGTTTTTGCTACCTTCCTCATGCTGAAATTGTTCTGGCTTAGTGAATTAAGTAGTGCCAGAAGCATTTCTATTTTTTTGCCAGAATAGCAAGATCTACGCTAGTAGGGCTGCCAGTAGTGGCATACCTCTGTAACTGACATTAAATATAGAGAAGGTTTATAACCTCAGATTATTTTATCTACTGCAATAATTAAGATGAAAGGAGACCAAATTTCAGCAGCTTGCTTGTTTAGTAGTAATTAAACTTTTAATTTGTGATTCTTAGAAAGAATTGATTAGTTTAAGAATCCAGTCCAAAGTTTTAGCCTAGCTGTCATCAGTGCTATGGGGGAAGGAAGGAAGGAAGGAAATGGGATTCTGGCAGTGCATCCATCCTCCCAAAGACTTCACATTAATTTAACATCAGTTTTTGAACTGGTTTAATTAAACTGCAACTTCCTTGCACAGGCCAGGACTGGTTGCTGTGGAAGTAGAAACATGTCAGTGTCGTTTGTGCCTTTTCTTTAACTTGTAAAAAGAAACCTTCTGGTCATGGACTGGAAAGATGAATTAATGTGGGACTGGCAAATACTTTGCTTGGTTTTCTGTAGGTAAAAAGAGCAGGTACCAAAGCATCAACAAAGACCAAACCTTCTCAGTTGTTTCTATGGGAGAATGGGCTTTGGAATGAGAACACAGGCAACTTGAATTGAATAGGAAGAACACCATGGCCAGCATCCAAACCCATCTCATCTATAAATGGAGAATTCGCCCATCACAGACCTGCATTCCTGTCCAGTTCTGTTGGTAGGCATGGTTATCACAGGAATGGGATTTTCCTTTCTTGTATGTGCAGACTGTAGGTTTCCCAAAATTCATCCCTTTAGAGAACAGTTGATTTTTTTTCTTGCCAAGAGGAGACTCTTGTTCTCATGGAAAACTATTTTCATGCTTCCTTTCAAGTTTCAGCAGTAAGCCATGTCTGTTTTTGGCAAGGAAAGGGATGCTTTGAATGTCCTAAGAGTGGAGAAAGAGGTATGTTTTCCCTTCTAAAAAACACAAATGTTTTGAAAAGTGTCGGAAATATTTTCTTCATGTTTGAAAAACAAAATGAAATGAAGCATACACTAAACCAGTAAGTTCATCTTGATTAGGAGCAACATGAAAAATACAACAGTGGAATCTGTACAGTTAGAGCTGAATGGAAATTGCTTTATAACCTGAACTCGTACACAACAGGGGAGCCAGACTGTTTTAGCTGACTGAGTTACTCGGGTTTTGTCAATACGAGAGCAGAACCTCATGTGCTGTTTCTCCCATCACATGGCAGGACCCGTGGGCAGCATGAACATTTAGTGGGGATGTGGAAGGTCCAGTGATTCCCACAGAAGTTCAGCTCATTGTCCTTCACTAATCCATGGCTGTGCAGTTATTGCTCTCTGTGCTCCAGGTCTGCTCTAGGTCAGATGGGCACTCTCAGCATCTGTCATTTCCAGAAGGAATTCAGGAGGGGCAGGGAGGAGGCTGTGAGCTGAACATTGCTTTAGCACAAGGCTTCCAGCAATTGTCTTGGCTGGGGACTCTCTTTGTCCAGCAGTCAGAATGAGTGTGGAACCCCAGGGGCTGGGAAGAGATGGCGGCCACCAGGAAAATTAATTTGGGCTGTGTGTGCTCCCAGCTGCCCCTCAAACTACATGGAATGGCTTCTTCATGTCTAAAGTTTCTGTATCTTGTGTAGGGCAAGAGGCTTTAGTCCAACAGCATGGGCTTCATTTTGTGTTGTCTTTCTAAAGACATTATACCCTTCCCCAAAATAAGACAGGCTGTTTGCAATGTGTCTGCTTCTGAAAATTCCTTATTAAGAAGGGCAGGAGAGTAGTGCCCATTTTTTTCCTCACACATCCCTTGTATTGATCTTGGCTCAGTCCTTTGTTTGATACATTACAGATGCAGACTTGTACAGAGAATAAGGACAGCAATACTGAATGTTTAAACGAGTACCTGACCTGTTCAAAATGTTGAATGTTGGTTAGTGCTGAAGCAGAAAAGTCTATTTCTTTGTAAGATAAAAAGGAGATGCTGAATTACAGACAAATACCTTTCCATGCATAGCTAGATCTGGTGACAATATAGAGGAATAGAGGAATATAATTCTGAACAGAAGAGTGGAAGTCAGGCACAAAATTTTTTGAGTGAATGGTTTTCCATGTAAGTAAAAGAGATGAAAATTGAAATAGAAAAAGTCTGGAAAGTAGGATATTCTGACTCCCCAGCATGAATGCTTTATTAGTTCTGGCTGTCTCTCCACTCATGCTCCCTTTTTGTTAAAGAAATGAGGTGGGGTGGAGGAAGCATGAATTAACTTGTGATACACAGCTATTTATTTAGTAACCTAACTCCTGGGAAACAATCCTGTAAAAGAGAGGCCTGATTTCGTTGCTGTTTATGGTCGGGAGCAGCCCTGGTGAATTCTGAGGAGTTACAGTAGTGTAGAAAAACAGTGTGACTCAGTCCTTCTCTTGATGTTATCTAACCATGACACATAGGACAGACTTTTAACATAGGAAACTCATTTTTGTGCTCCATTCAAAAGCAAACTGGACTTCAGGCAGTCTTGTTTTGTAAACTGCTGTGATGCAAGAGAGCCACATACCATGGACAGGAACACAAGAAAAGTATTTGTGATTTGTAGAGTTTGAGAAAACAAGCATCATAGATGCAGACAGAGAGAACTCTGCACACACAGATCAACAAGGTCTTAGTTAATACAAGGTTCATTGGAACATGGAAATAAAAGATTTCAGAGCAGCTTTTTTTTGAGGTGAACCATTCATTTTTTATAGCAAGACGATACACAGGAATTTGAGTAGGTGGGGTGTGTTTGTTGTGCTCACCATTCTCTCCAATGACACTGAGGTTCCCATTTTTACCCTTGTGGTTGTATTTGTCCAGATTGTTACATGCTGTCATCATGCTCTAGTATCAGCACTATCCAGTCTGTTTTCAAAATAACATATCATGACTAGACACCACCCTGCTGCTTTCTTTTTTCCAAAGCCCTTTAAAATTATCTTTTCCCAGACAGTTCCTTACTGACGTCTGGTGTCTGGAGCACTTTGTTTATCATGGGGGAAAAAAAGCAGATTCATCACAGGATTTTCTTTGCTTTTGATAGTGCTGCAGTAAGTTAACTTGTACAATACTGTGTCTAAAAACCAGTGAAATGCTCCAAACCAAAATCTGAAATGTAGACCCCTCCAAACCCACAAAATTTAAAAGTGAACCTTGTAAATCTTTAAATTTTGTCTCTGGCTCTAGAAGTGGGAAAACTTTTGATTGTGAGAAAGAATTTTGTTTTCCCAGCCACTGATACCTTGTAAAACCTTTAGAGGTATTTTTGAAGACTGGAACTGTATCCATGAGGATTTCTTCAGAACATTGTGTTCCACACCATTTTTTGTATGTTCTAGGCACCTGCTGTGCTGAGGTGTTTATTTGAAGATGACAATGTAATGGTTTTAAGGCTTAGACAATATAAGCTTTTTTCCTATGTGTATGTTCTCAGCTTGGGGTATGCAGAAATATTTTTTTTTCAGTTAATATTTCAGAAGAACAGAGAGTAGTCACCTTTTTTACTTCAGAACAACATTACCAGTACCTAGCCATTGGGATTACATAAAAAATTCAGTTCCCACTTCATATTTAGAATATAATTCCTCACAAAGCAGCTTCCCTCCATCTGTTTTGCATATTTCACATGGACTTACAGTTCTGGTTTTGATATAAAGAGAATCTCCTGAAGTTGTGCATTACCTCCATGCCCAAACAGGATGAAAACTCCACTGTGTCAACACATGAGCATTGTGCCAAGCAGTGCCTAAACTAGCAAAACAAAAGGTGAAAAGGGCCTTTGCTAAGGAGCTGAAATTGTAATTGGGTGGCTACCTGGTCACCCAGGCGTGCAGGATGTGCCTGGCTGCTCTGTCAGGTGCACCCCAGGTTGGAGGTAATAACAGGCTTGGTTGAAGATGTGGTGCTGTGATCTGTTGACAAATAGGGGTAGGTGTGATGAAAAATTATCCACACAGAGGTGTGCTGGAGCCAAGGGAATGGTATAGCCACGTGTGTGGGTACTGCCAGATGTGGAGAGTGGCTCCAACAGAGAGAGGGGAGCCTGGCATGTCCTTGCCTGCTCCTGCTCCCTGAGCTCTGAACAGAAAAGGGTTAATTTTCCTTGTGTTACAGACTGAGATCTGCTATGTAGAGACAAAGAGATGGATTTAGCCAGAGTGATTTTATGATGTTGTAGTTCTGAGTCCTCAGGAGTAAGTTCTCAGTAAAAATTTTTCTCTGCATGATGTGTTGTACTCCCAGAGTTTTCTCCATGCAAATTTGTCCATGGGTGGAAATGGGCCATCAGAATAGTTGCAGAGGCATGTGAGACAATAGCACGGGAAAAAAAGTCAAGTGTTGAAAATGAACGGGCTTGCATCCCAGAAAAAGGTGAGGGAGGATTCCCTGGGCATAGGGAAGAGAGGATACAAGGAAAGGAGTAGGGAGGGTCTAGAAAAAGACACATAAATTCATACAGTAGGGAAACACACAGGAGAAGTTTTAGAGAGAGGGTTTCAGGGTAATTAAGGAGTTCAAGGACTTGATTACAGAACTTTTATTTCGAGCATGAAATTATTAATTAAGACAGATCATGTATCAAACAGTTCTCAACAAAGAGCTCAGAGTTTTCTGGAAATTAAAATGGGTCTGTCTGCAATGCTCTGTGGCAAACACTGGATCTGGCTTTGAACAAAGTAACTATTCTGTGGAAGAGTACCAAGGGCATAGTCAGTGAAGAACACTCCTGTTTGCCAGTTTTAATCCATCATTAATCAGCCTTTCTTCTTTCCAGTTCTGTCTTCTTCTGCTTCTGCCTTGCTCAGCTCCAGGCCTTTATTCATTGCACTGGTGCCCCCGGTGGAAGTTTACAAGTTGAGGAAAAGAGTTTGCTGGACTGATTCTGCCACAAACATTCCAGCTAAATGCAGCAGCCTGGAAGGGCTCCAGAGCAGAGCCCCTGAAAAACACAACCCAGCTGGGCTGAGAGATAATAGCTGCCAAGAGAGCAGCGCTGCCTGCAAGAAGTCACGCACAGGGATGTGGCTGGGACGCTGCTGTCCTTGGATAGCTAGAAACGTGAATCAAAGTCATTAGGCTGCTTTTTCCACACTAAATGAAATGGTCTTCCCTAAAGACTAAAGGAGACCAAAATCTGTATTTAATGTCCATAGACGTCCTGGATTGCCTGTTCACTCAGGCACATATTGGCATAGAATATTTCTTTCTGTTAATTGCATCCTTAATGACTAACTACAGCCAATGTACATAATGCTGATATACAGGGAAAGAGATTTTTCCTTCTGTCTCTAGGAACTTTTGCTTCTTTTCCTTAAAACTCAACCAACCAGTCTGCCTGAAGGTTTGGTGGCTGCAGGTGTGTGGTTGAGCAGTGGGATGTGGGAGTTTTCTCTTCACCAGTTGGAGCTGATGGGTGGCAAATCAAACTCTTCTACACTGTCAACTTGAGTATTGCTTTGATTACATAGGCTGGACTGGGTTTAGACAAAGCTGACAGAAATGAAAGGTAATTATTAATATTAAAGTTGGTGGGTGAGGTAAAAAAGATTTTTTGTATAATTAAGTACAATGCCCATCTAGTAGAAATATCCTGCAGAATTTTATTGTGGTTCTGTGGTGAGGTCAGGAATAGCTCCATCAGGAAAGGCACTGAAAGTGTTCTCCCTGAGATGCAGAATGCTTTCTGGAGCCTCCCAAAAGAATGAGGAACATAGTGCAGTAAGCACCAAAGAGATGCAGGATGCTGCTCCCCAGCAGCCTGGCCACTCTTAGCACGGTGCTGTGAGCCCAGCAAAGCAGTGTTTCATTTCTGTCCCCCATTAGATCTCAGGATCTAATCTCTATAAATGTAAAATTAGACATTTCTCCTCACAGCACAATAGAGACTATTTTAACACCTCTGCTCCAAATTTTCTTAAATTTACTGTTGTCACATTTCCCTCCGAGTCCTCCATTTTTTATTTTCATGCACTTTTTAACTTACTAATAAAGGAAGATCACCTCTTTCTCCTGTAGAGAGGAGGATAGAGTACATTTGGTATGCATCCAGTTTGTGCCCCTCTAAGCTTTACCTTGTTCAGCATTTAAAGAAGAAAATGTGACTCTGATGGGCTATGAAACGTGCTCTTTTTTTAAAAATAAAATCCCACGTCTGGCAATAGAAGCCCTAAAGGACATCATCTTCTCAACACCACTTCCTTCTTGTTTTGAACCAGAGCTGCTCCATCCACTTGTTTTTAATTACTTTAGGTTGGGTTTGCAGCCTGCGGGAATGAGGGAGCTGGCATGATCCTTAGGAATACTCACGTCAATTTTTTTGTTTTTTGGGGTTTTATTTTTGGCTACTGATTTCATTATGAGTAATTAAACTTTGGACCTTGGCTTTTCGCCAAAACCAGAAGGTCCTAAAAGTGTTTCGGGAGAAGGCAGAGGTTTGGATGGGGCACATCGGGCCTCTCCTGGACCCCCGGGGGGAGACCGGGCCGCGCCGGGATGGAGGCGGGAGGGGAGGCCTGGCCGGGCACGGCAGCGCTGGGCCAATCAGCGCGCCCGTGGGGCCTCGCGTCACCGCCCTACTCAGCTTCTATTGGCTGAGCCCGCCGCCCATCACCTGCCCGGCCAATCGGGGCGCGCCGCTCTCGCGGGCGCGGAGGCGCGGCGGCCGCAATAAGACGCGCTGTCCGCCCCTCGCCCGGCGCGGCGCTCCCTGTGCGGCGGCCCCGGTGCTCCCGTTGCGGCTTCAGCCCGGTAATTCCCGGGGTCGGGAGCGGGGAGCGGCCCTGGGTTCGAGGGGGGGGCGGGGCTGCCTCGGCGGGGCTGTTCGGGCACTCCAGGCGGGGATGGTGGTGGTGTGCCCCGGGCAGGCGGCGGATTCCCGAGGGGGCCGTGTTTGTGTTCGTGTTTGTGAGCTCGTGTCCTGGAGGTGCTGCCCTGCTTCTGGAGCCTCGGGAAGGGCTGGGACACCCAGCTGCCTCGGCGCAGGGACGCTTTATGGAAGGCATGAGCAGGGGAGCTTGTCCTGGCAGTGACCGCCTCTGGTCCTGGACCTCGAAGCTGTGCTGGGCCCGGAGATGGGCCGGTGTGAGGGGCTCGGGGTTTGTGCTCTCACAGAGTGAACCGCTCACGGTTTGGGTTGGGAGGGACAGGGGCTTCTTTCGCTGGACTCCAGCCAGCCCCTCTGGTGATGGGGCACCCCAGCTCCTCTGGGCACCCAGTGCCTCTGTGCTGGGGCCAGGTCTGCTGTGTGTACCAGAGCTTTTGGTGGAGCTCTGCACACTCGAGCTATAGGAATTGCAGCCTAAACAAATCTTAGGGAGCAAATTATATCCCAGGGCAGAAACTTTCCCTTGTTGGAAATACAGGAACTCTGTGTCGGCATCTCTTTTTGGGAGCTTTCCCAGCGTGTGCTCTATTTTTCTACCAGCTTTAAGAGCAGATGGTGGCTGGCATAGCCATTTGCACTTGTGGGCTCTTTCTGTGATTCTTTTCTGTGTTGATGCTTTCCCTGTAGGTAGCCAGCCAAGAGTGTGTGGTGGCCTCTGTATAAAGCAGCTCTTCAGCCTCTGCTGGGATTTGTGTAGTTGTTCCTTTGCCATAGGAAAGGTGAGTAGGATTATTTCCATGTGTTGCTCTAAGGCTTTCTAGTTTAAATGCTTCCAGAGCTGGACTGATGTTTAAACAGCACTGTGACTGCTAGTTCTTTCTAAATTCGTTTGAGAATTGAGATTCTGCCTAATGTTTTATATAAGTAAACTGGAGTTGTTGGCACCCAGATGATATTTGGTCTTCGTGTTATCTCCTACACTAACTAAATTTTTATTGCTTTTGGCTAAAATGCCAAAGAAACTTTGGCAAAGTGGTGCATCACCCCTATTGTTGGCTTTTAATTTGGTTTTGTAAATTCTCTGTGGATAATAGAATCAATCTGAATAATGAGATATCTGCAGAGACAGAGCTTTCTCTGGAGCTATTTTATGTAGTAGCTCATGCTGTGAACACACTGCAATTTTTTAATTGTATCTGTGGTATCTGAGTAAGAATCAGTTGCTTTAGGTAGAAATGCTATCAAATACTTGTTACAAACCTAGGATCTTACAGGGTGCATTATGTGTTGGATCTGATGTGACATGACACTTGACTAGCAATAGCTGATTTCTTTGCTTAAAAGTGCAGAAGTGCAGCTGATTTTGGGGCATGGAAAAAGCAGAACCATGCTGGGGATTTGGTCTGAGATGTTCCTTGCCATACACAAATCACAGCCTGCCTTTACATGAAATAAGACATTCTTTTGTATTTTGCCTCTATTTTGTATTGTGTGCCGAACAATATCTCCTGATATTGTGTAAAAATCTCAGTCCTCCAAGGCTTTTTACTCCCTAGCTATGCCATTAGGCAGAAGTTAGCTCTAGGGGGATTTTGCCCTTGTGTGATGTTGACTGTCTTAACATGATATGAGAGGAGAACTGAACTGCTGTTACAAGCAAGATCAGATTCCTGAGTCTGTTAATGAATTTAACTTTTCTAGACACTTTTTTTTGAAGTCTGAAAAAATGAATGCTGGTATTGTGCTGGGTGTTTCCCAAACCCCAGAATGCATGGGCCTATCCCATCCTGCTGACCTAATTCAGGGTCCAGTGGGCCTGAATTTGAGATGCTTGGAGTGTGATTGAAGCAACTCCAACTGATTTGAGATGATGGGAACTTCCTAAGTGTGTTTTGGAAGTCTAGCCCAAGGTTGGGGGTGCAGAAATTGGGGAGTACAGAAATCAGAGCTCAATCTCCCACTGTCCATGGTTTTGAGAACACCTAATGTTCATCATGGTGAACAGTAGTCCCCCCTAGTGCAGAGAGTTGTATTTTTACATTTTTTCCCCTGATCTGTCCATTGCCATCTCGCCTGTATCTCAGGTCAGAGGAATGAGGTTGGGTTTTCAGAATTGCAATGTTTTCATGCCTCCCATTGTCTGCTAGCAGATCCTTGTCCACCTTGGCAGACCGTAAGCTGTGTGGTCAAAATGTATCTGCTGCTGAAGATGATCCAGAGGTGCTGTTGCTTGGTCAAGAAAAAAGAGAAAGGTGCTGTTTGATCTTAGGAATGTATAGCTGTCTGAGTTATGCAGACAGCAAATAGTTCCTACTTTTGTTCCCACTCCAAAAGTAAAAACATTAATCTTGGTGCCTGAGAACCTGGAACTGTAATTCAGAGGCAGGAGAGGAAGAATAGGCATGGAAGTCAGGAAGAGGATGGGATAATCTGTGAAGTCATCAGTGAAATGAGGACTTGCTATTTGTACATTGCATCCCAGAATGTGTGTTGTGACACTTGAGCGTGGAGGAACGATGGAGGAGGTGGCCTGGGGAAAGAATCAAGCATAGACTGGCATAATTAGCAGGACAGGATGGGGATATGAGGAAATTAGGCAGAGTGTGCCTGTGTTGACATCTCCTTTGGGAAAAGCTGGTAAGATTTTGTGTGTTGGCAGTTGCAGTTCCACTGGCTGCTGTGTGTGCCTGCATTCCCTTGGAGCAGTGAGGTCTGGACACCCTTATGAGCTCAAGCTACCTGTGGCACCTCAGAGTTCCCCAGTGAGGGAATTCTGCTGCTCTGGGAGTCTGTGATACTGAATGAGGCTCTGTTTAAGCACTTGAGGGAAACATGTAGGCTGGAGCAGCTTGTACAAATCTGCTCCCAATCAATTGTTTCAGTGGGCTAGTTGCTACAAGCTGGGTGAAGGATGGCACTTCCCACGTGAGGTCTCTTGGTTTGGAACATCTCCCTCCCACTCTCAAATGTAAAATCATACTCAGCAGACACTTGATTCTGATAGTTGTTTACTTTTCACTGCCATCTTGCTGCTTGCAGTGCATTATGTGTGGGATGTTTGACATGTCTCTCTCATGTCTTTGTGCAGATGTGTTGTTATTAGATTCCAGACCAGCTGCCATCTGTGCCAAGCTGCAACCAAAATGGCAAAGTATAGGCTGGTTCTCCTAAGGCATGGGGAAGGAGCCTGGACCAAGGAGAATCGCTTCTGCAGCTGGGTGGACCAGAAGCTGAGCAGTGATGGGATCAAGGAGGCCCAGAACTGTGGCAAACACCTCAAAGCTCTGGGCTTCGAGTTTGACCTGGTGTTCACCTCCGTGCTGAGCCGCTCCATCCAGACTGCCTGGCTGATCCTGGAGGAGATGGGCCAGGAGTGGGTGCCCATTCAGAGCTCCTGGAGGCTGAATGAGCGTCACTACGGGGCGCTGATCGGACTCAACAGGGCGGAAATGGCTCTGAACCACGGCGAGGAGCAGGTGAAAATCTGGAGGAGAAGCTACGATGTCACCCCGCCTCCCATCTCTGAATCTCACCCCTACTACGCAGAGATCTACAACGACCGCCGCTATAAATGCAGCGATGTCTCTCAGGAGAGCCTCCCCAAGGCTGAAAGTCTTAAAGATGTGCTTGATAGACTCCTTCCCTACTGGAATGAAAAGATAGTGCCAGAACTGAAAAGTGGCAAAATGATTCTTATCTCTGCTCACGGCAACAGCAGCAGGGCATTGCTGAAGCACGTGGAAGGTAAGGGCCTTGGTTTTAGCCTTCCCCTCTCCTCCTCGCTTAATGGCTTGGAGCTTTTTCTTGTTCTGTAGTGTGTATTACTTACCTGGGCAAGGGAGTAATGTCTGTGCTCTCCAAGGAGGAAGTAGAAAGCAAACTGGGAGATGAGGAAAGGGGAGAGAATTAGTTAGGTTAATATAGTTAAGGAAAGGGCCAGATGCTTTCATTTTATTTCTCATTGTTCATTTAAACCTGTCTTCAAACAATCTTTATGGTTGGTTTAGATAGACAAAAACTCTGTAGGCTCACATTATTTTTGAGGTTTTTTTCAGCTGCTTTGTCAAGTTTGTGATAATCATCTCTTCATTAAAAAAGCATTACTATAACACAGCAGAATAAAAGTGCTCAGCTTGGGTTGTGGAAAATGATCTTGTTCCTCTGATGGGTCACCTTGGTAATATTTTACATGAAAGTTATGTGACGGAGTTCTGCAGAAAGCAGGCACTTGTTAAAGCTTGTGCAAATACTGCACTCTATCCCTATGTATAAAATGCATCCCAATAAACAGCCGGGTTGGTAGCTTAGCATAAGGTTGTTGATTTTCCACAGAATGGTGTGTGTTGGGAGATAACTTTTCAAGGCCGTCTAGTCCAGTCCCTGTGCAATGAGCAGGAACCTGGGCTGAAAATCCCAGAACTGATCTTGAAGAGAACTTATTTTGAACTTTATGATAAAACACATATTTTTATTTTTTAAAGTCTTCTCTCCCTTCGTCTTCAATCTCCTGGCTTCTAGGCCATCCTAAACTGGAAGTTGAGCTGTACTGATTTCTTTGGGGGTAGAGCAGAATTTAGTGATTATATTTATGTGAATGAGCTCTGAGACCCCTGATATTGCAATCTGCCTTTGTTGTTTTGTTTTTGCTTTTTGTTTTTCCCACTGGCCTAAATCTGGCTGGATCTAGGGGGTTCCTCGTTTGCATTGCTGTTCTCCCTGTCTCTCCTGAAAGGTTGTGAGTTGCTCTGGAACCCTGCTAGGGTTGGACCTGATTCAACAGTGCTTAATCTTTGCCAGTCTACTGTATTTATGGTACCCACTGTGAGATGGGTTGTGTTTTTTGTGGATTTTTCTTTTTTATAAGCTTAGTGTGTCCTGCACTTGAACAGTTTTCCAGCTTTCTTTTTTTTTTTTTTGGCATTTTGTAAACTGGGCTCCAAATGCCTCAAGCAGCAATCTTGCACAGCTGCTTGGATGTCTTAGTCATGGTATTAACTTGATCTTGGAAAATGTAGATCAAACTTTAAATGGCAGGAAATAGAAATGTTTTCATTCATTTGGATCTGATGAAACAATTGTAATTGCTTTAGTGTCAATTTGATTTTTTTTCTCCTAAAAGACTACAGAGTATCTCTTGAAGTTCCTATTTCAAGAAGGTGTTTTCTTGAAACAGGCTTGCAATTCTCTGAATCTGTGTTTTCCTTGTTCTGAGTAATTGGTGAAGAGCTGGAAATGTTCTTCTGCTTTCTGCTTGCATGCAATCATCAGAGCAACAGTATCATGCTCAGAAGCTTTGATTGTGGGTTTGGATCTTGTTTTCTCATTGCAAGGAGCTACATTAAGGTGTGTGAAGCGTCTGCAGAATCTCTCATGCTAAATGAGCATCCTGGAGGCACAGGATCTATTTGTAGGTGTTTTTCTCAATTCTTTGGGGGAGGATAGTTTTCTCTTTATCTAATAACCAGTGCTTCATATTGGAACCCTCTTGACAGTGTCCCTTTGTAATGACATTAGTGTAATACTTGTAACCACCTTTCCCCATTTGTAAAATTGGAAATTTTAGAATTTCCAGTAGTATTCCAGCAGTTTACATGCTGGAGCTGCACTTTGTGACACCTAGTGTACATTGTGTGCTGAGGACTTCTTAATAAGATTATTTCACTGATTTTGATGCTTAGCCTTCTTAAGGAAATAGTGCTTATGTGAGTGGGGTGTTGTGAGTGCAGTTGCAGGAAGCAGCTTGAGATCTAACAACTTGGTGCTCTTGAGATGAGTTGGTCTTGCTCTCCCTGTCATTTCCCCCAGTCTTTGCTCAGTGCTTCTGCTGCTTAGTGGGAGTGGATTACCTGCTGATGGGAAGTAGAGAATAAATCCTTTGTTTTTCTTTGCTTCTGTGCTTGGCCTCTAGTTGTGCTTTAACCAGCTGCCTTTATCTTGATCCACAAGATATTTTTGCATCTTTTCTCCCTACCCACTGTGGTGAGGATGGGACTGATAGAGCAGCTTGGTGGGCACCTGGTGTCCAGCCAGGATCAACCCACCACAGCTCCTTTTTGGTGCCCTACTGTAGCCCCCACTACTAAATCTGGGCTATGCAAAGCTGAGACAGACAGAAAATCTCGGCAGACATGAGTGAAACAAATATAAATGATATGCTACCACCATGATTGTAGCCCACCAGTCTTTCTTCCCTTAAAATTTGCACAGCAAGGTAACATTCTGTCAAGATCAAAAGCCAGATTTTAGCACTGTGCTCGTTTCCCTCCTCTGCCCTGTTGAAGTTAGATCTTCTGTCAGCCTGCAGGGAGGGCAGAAAGTGGCTCTGAATATTTACCTTACTAGGCTAAGGTTTTAGTATTTGCATTAAGCATGTGGGAAGGATGCTATGACCTGATTTGTTACAAAGCACCAGTATTGAACAAGCTTTTGTGGCTGAGTTTATGCATTTGATCTTGTGTATGATCTTTTATTGGATGAATCATCTGGCCTCAAGTGCAGTTGACATGCAGAGAGGAGGGCTGTTGTTATTCTCAATAAGTCTTGTGGGTTTTGGGTTCCTCTGACCATAAAACAGAAGGGAGGAACTTGGTAAGAGCAGGTGAGAGGGAAGGGGAAGCTGAACCAGCCCCTGTGAAATTGCTGTAGGTGCTCAGAATCAGTGGGGTTTGTCTCTGTAGGACTTTGCAAGGTACAAATATTTCAAAAGACTCCATAGGCTACCACATAAGGGTGAATTCTTAAGCTTGCCTGGAGATGTTTCCAGTTTGTGTGTTTGGTTACCCAGTTTGGTTAAATGGAGGATGTGAGCTGGGGAGGAATTCTGAATGTGATTTTGGAAAGTCTCTTTTATAATCAGTGCTGTACCAAATTACAGTAGTATCCCTGTCCCTAAGTGCTTCCTGCTATCCAGGTGAGGAGCAGTGCTCAGGATAGAGCATGGCAGATCTCCACTTGAGGAGTGGTCATCATTTTATCTGGGCTCCTGAGGAAGTCATCCTGAGTGCTTCAGTCATGTCTGTGGGTTCTCATGGCTGTAAGTAGGTAGCACCTGGGTTTAAATGTTCTTGGGTAAAGAACAGGCAGCACAGTATTTCAGCAGTGCTTTGGTATTAAACTGCAGGGAAGAGTGTTGCTTCCTCATTTACCACTGCACCTTGTAGTCAGCGGTTGGGATCTTGCCCTTTCACCCTCTTCCCTGGGTTGTGCCACAGGCCAGGTCAGATGGAGTGGAGGAAAAGGTCAACTGGTTATAGTTACAGCACGTGGGGTAACTGGACAGCAGTCAGCTCCCACTGCAGGATGGGATCCCTTTGCTGTCCTGCTGCCTTGGGAGGGTTCTGCTGAGCTCGCCCAAAGAGCTTGTGTGACCAGCCTGCTCAGCCCATTGCTTCCTGAAGAGCAGAAATGCTGTGCACAGCCTCAGGACACTGTTGTTTCTTTAGGATTTTCTTCTGACTTCAGCTTGAATTTTCTTCTGATTTTAGCTGTGGGGCAGCACTTCTGTATGAGGAAAAATCCTGAGGAGAAAACCATCGTGTTTGCTGTTGTGTGTTTATCCTAGACTGCACTGTTTTGCTCTGTAAATCAATACTAGTTGACATTGTGGTCACTTTGTGTTCTGTAAAAACAGTAAAATACGTTTTTGAATCCATGTTGCTACAGCTAGTTTTGTTTAATCCATCTCCAAAGGAAACTTTTAAATATCATGTCTCCCAACCACATTATGTGGTTTGCCTAAACTCTCCTGCATGACTTCATCTGCTTTGTGTGTATATGAACGGTTTAGTCTGGGAGACTGAACCTAGGAGGTGGTCAGAACATTTCCTAGGCTGAGCTTCTCTGAGAATACACATGGTGATGTGGGTGTTGTTAAAATCTAATGTTTAAGAATCCTTGAAATAAGAGCTCAGGCAGCTTGCTGCTTGTTTTGCAAACAAAATCCTTGAGAACAGTGATTGTGCCTGGTGAATGGATGCAGTATTTTCCCCATTAATTTCTGTGCCATTTTTAAATTTTAGGTGTTCTTTGAGGTTTTTTCCCCCTGTAGGTCTGATTCTGTGGTCTACACCAGGTGAATTATTTGTCCCTTGAATGCACTTCCTTAAGCTGAGTGTGACTTGTTTCAATGGACTGATGCTCAAGGTGTGAGTTTTTTGCAAAGGCTTGTTTCTGGTTCTCCGTGCCCTTCTGAAACTTAGGGCTCACCAAGGTGCTGAGCACAAAGCAAGAACAGGTCACTGCAAAAGTTGGGTGCTGGTGTAGCCTCTGGGCAGTGTCATGTGATGCTCACCTCATGAGTAGTTTTGTTTTTTCTGACCTGGTGTCACCCCACTGTTGCTGAGTTGCTTAACTTGTGTGTGTTTTCCTGTAAATATGATGGCTCTGCTTTTCTCTCTAATGTGAAAATCTCTGGTAAATTTACACCCCCTGTGTTCTCAGGACCATCTGTTTTGTCAGCTGCTCCAGCAGGATGTTTGCTTGGTGCACCTTGGTCTAGCTCATAGTGTCATCACTTCAGAAGCTTGGTTGTGTGCATTTTCTGAGTGAATTACTCAGAGCTTCACCATAACAGGCTGCTTCTGGGGACCTCAGTGCTTCTAAAAAGGGGAGGGAAAAGGAAATCTTGACATTCCCAATGACACCAGCTTTCTGATATTTTTTGAGGGATCATGTCTTTGCAGTCACTGCTTGTAATGCAATTATTTAGACTTCGTGTGGAAACTGTACTGGGATGCTTGATCTTGAAATTCACTTGAAGGCTTTGGATGTGTATTAGATATAAAAATAACCAGCAATTTCATTGAGTGCCCACAATATTTTAATTACACATCTGCTTAAAATAAACTTGGTTTCCAGGTATGCATTCCTTTAGTTAAGTGGAGAAAAGAAAAATGCTCCAAGCTGTACAAGTTGATTTTCAGCCTCCTTTTAATTCTCCTCATTTGAAAGTGGAAATGAATATCCTGAGAATAGTACTGTGGACCCTGTTATGAACTTGCTTGTGACAAGGCGAGGGCAAAGAGTGATTCTCACACAAGAAGAATTAAATAGTGATTTTTATGACAGTTTGTGTGGTAAGAGTTGTCCAGAAAATTTAAGATAAAAATTAACCTTGTTGTCCCGCCTTTTTAAAGAGTCTGTGTTGGTTGTATAGCAGAAAGTTGTTTCATGTTGGGGTAGCCCATGTGGGCTCTCATCATCTTATGTGATGTGTGAGTTGGGAAGTTATGGGGGGGAACCTGCTGCACTCCATGTCCTGTATGAAAGGAATGGTGTAGTCTCCTGGGAAATCTCTTCCTGTTGATTTCACACGTGTAGGCTGAAAAAGTGACAAAACTGTCTTCACCTTGATGGGAATTCTCTCTTTTAGCTGTTCCTAAAGCAATTCCCAAGCTGTGACCTGGCTGGGAATTGACCCTTGAGTGGCTGGTGGTATCCATGGAGGCTGGAAGGTGTCCTTGACTGTTTTAATATTAGGAAACCTCAGAAATAAGGCACTAAGGAAGCTGGAGGTGTAACTCTGTTCTGTTTTTCTTTGGCAGGCATCTCAGATGAGGACATCATCAATGTCACTCTCCCCACTGGTGTGCCCATACTCCTTGAACTGGATGAGAATTTGCACCCTCTGGGCCCCCACCAGTTTCTGGGTGATCAAGAAGCTATCCAAGCTGCCATCAAAAAAGTGGAAGATCAAGGGAAAGTAAAATCTGCCGAGAAGTAAAATCCCACTGTGTACACAGGTGTGCTCATTGTGGGTGACAATGTGTGTATGACTGCTAGGTTGCACTGTGTGAATGTCTCAATTTCAAGCACTAAATAATTGGAAGGGACAACTGTTGAATCTCAGGTTGGCAGTTTGAACCCTCTGCCTTTTCAAAAACTGGAATTTAGATTGCAGCATAACTGGAAGGGGTTATTCAGGTCATGGAAACCTGCAGGGCAGTCTGCCCCAGATCCACCACTGAGGATGGCCCAGGAGAGAAATCAAGGGATGTGTTATTGATGTCTACCAACAATCAGTCCTAGTTTATGAAGGAGAAAAGCACCAGCTTTCTGGACTGATTGAAGTGCAGGATGTTACAGGCACTAAAACTGTCACTAACAAAATGGAACCAGACAACTCTGTTATCAACCATGATTTTTCTCTGTCACAGCCTTGTTAATTTGCTCTTGATGGATTTCCTTCAGTCTTTCAGAATACTTCCAGCTGGACAACTCTCTGCCTTTGTTATTTTGAGTCTTCTGTGGCCAGTTCATGGTCCAGAGAATTTTGTAGACATGCTCTGACTACTAGAGTTGCTGTAGTTGTCTTTTGTTACACTGTATTCAGTTTTTAAGGAATCCAGATAGAATCCTTGTTCCTCCACCATCTTTGCAAAGCCTAGCATCACTGCATTTTGCTGCAGTCATAAGATTTAATACTTTAATCCACAAACACCTGAGCTTCTGATTCTGACCTTAGATATCAACATGGGTGACGCTGTGTGTGGGCTTCTTGAGCTGAATGTGTTCTCAGCATGGCCCAAATCTCCATGTTGATAAGAATTTCCTTGATAGGATGATGAAGTTTTAAAATCGTAGAGGAGCTGCTGCTTCGCAGTGAGCAGCTCTGTAGCTCTGTAAGTGTGAGAGGATGTTTTTCTTTGAGGAGAGCAGTGTGACAGTGTGGTTTGCCTCTGAGAGTCTTGCTGACATGTGGAGCAAGGCTTTGCAAGTCTGATGCCAGCTCACATTAGAGTAGCACATACTCCATAAAAGACTTCTTGCTAGAAGGTAGTTTCTCATGCATGAATGGTGTGAATGGTGCTTGGGCTTCTCTTTGGTTTTGATTTTGTAGCCCTTGCAGTAGGAACAAAATTACATGTTTCTCTTTTAAACATAAAGCTGGTAAGCTTCCTCTTTGTTTGTACAATAGAGATATTTCAGTGGGGTTTTTTGGTTGTTTGTTGTTTATTTTCCCCTGGGAAATGGTATTAGCAGCTTCTCTGCTACTTGATTTGATACTGGCTTAGGTTTTTGGGGTTTTAGTTTCTGTTCTTAGAGTAATTCTTAGTTGATAGTTTACAAGTGAGTGTTGCAGTGTTAGATTGCTGGTCAGCAAATGTTCACCTGTGAAAACCCTGGGCAATGTCACTGGCACTCAGGTTAATAAATTGTTCCCCAAATATTAAATAATGTGTGAAGCTTAATATCAAGTAAATGTTACTGTAGGTGTGTAAACAAGACTAGCAGAGCCACCTGTTGCCAGTGGGAGCTGTGTGTATCCAGGTGTGTGGGCACATAGCCCACATCCATATCCCTTTGGCATTGTGGAATTGCAGTGTAGAACTTGTTCAGGATGTGCCACACAGCTGGAGTGTACTCAGAAATGAGCCCAGCTGAACTGGGAGACAGGCTCTCCTCCCCTTGTCCCAGAGAATCCACCTCTTCTGTGGGTGGAGAGGGGGATGGAAAGGTGGAGGAGGGAGTTTAGGGAGCATTACTTGCAGCTGAATGAATCAGAGTGACTGAAATCATCCTTGGAGTCATGGGCTCGAAGGAGAAAGCACCAGGGTGATGTTTTCAGGAGATGTGAACAGTGGCAGTGCTCTGGGAAGTCTGTGCTTGCTTGGATTGTGGCTCCAAAGTGATGACAGGATTTTATGTGCACATCTGGCAGCAATAACACCTTGCAAAAGTGTCCAATGGAACCAGCTGGAATTTCATTATGCTCTTTAAGCTTGCAATTCTGAGTAACCTTTTAATTAAAATCCTGATTCATAAGCCTTGTCTATTGAAGAACAGAAACCAAGTTCCATCAACAGTAGCATAAGGATTCCTGATCTTTGGGCATAGCTACATCAGAGGGAGAAATGAAAATCTTGCTTTAGAGACCAATGGTTGGGAAGCATTTTTCCCTATGTTTGAGTTGCCTCAAAGTCCTGTAAGGTAAATGGTGTTTTTACAGTTAGCATAATAGATGTGGTTGATGTGGTTTGTTTCTGCAATTTTTAACATGTGGTTCAGTAGCAGTAATAGCTCTAGACCATCTTGAAAACCTTTGTAAACATGGTGGAGCTGGCGGGTTCTTTATAACTCAATAAATTTGCCTGAATTAGAATTTAATTTGGCTTTGGTCTTTTTTTCCCCTTCTACTCCTATCCCCTTTGTTTCTTTTTCAGGGCTGGTAAGTAAATAAAACTGACCTTCAGGCTTCCCAAACTTCTCAAGCAGTTGTTTATCACACATCATGCAGTCAATTGGGATAAAACAGCGCTGGAGCCAACACTTCCTCATGTTTACATGTAAAGAAGCTGTGTTGGAAGGAATACATTCCCATTCAAAACTATGAGGGTATTTACTTGGGAACGAGGAACTTTAGTTCCAGAACAGTGGATCTAAACAAATGCTCACTGATTGCCATGCTTACTTTTTAGTGAGCAGTATTACTTCTTGATGGTGTTTTTGGTGCCTCTTAGTGCTTAAAGCCTTGGATGCTGGGGTGATGGGAGGCACTATAAAAGTCCTACAAAATGTTAAACATACAGACAGAAGTGGGGAAGACACAGCTGTGAGACTTACAAAAAAGGCATGCTCAAGAAACAGAGTTTTTAAAACATGATCTTGTGATTGTATTGAGATTGAGTGGGGAATGAGATGTGTGCTGATGTTTCTCATTTTGCAGTTAAGGTGGCACTGCTGCCAATCCAGAATTGCTCTGATATTTTAAGGTGTGTTCCTTCCCTCCTTTTCCTTCCTCCTTTTCACGTTTTGTACTTGGCTTCAGTAACACCTCAGCTTGTTCCAGAGCCATGTCCACGATTTCCTGTGTTGGGAAAAGACCATCTGAAGACCAGCTGCTTTCAGTCTGCCATACTTGTGTGCCAAGGACTTTGCTATGAACCTGCTGGGCACAGCCTGAGCAGAGACTGACTCCCTACCTAGTCTCATTTTCAAATTTCAACTTTGCTTTTCTTCTTCCTTTTTTTTTTCCCCTTTTAAAAATTTTAGTTTGTGGAGTGTGCTCATTCTCAAAATTCCCATAAAATGACACTTGCATTGTCTGTTTTCTCTGCTGGCCTCAGCATCTCCTCAGCCTTAAATTCCCATGGGCACGGGAGGAAGTTGGCATGCCAAGTCTGCTGCTCAGGGAAGCTCAGAGCTGTGGTGGGAACTGATGAATGATTCAAACAGTGGGTGCAGAAAGGAATTGTGGCCCTAATGGGACCCCTGGCACTACCACTGCTGTGCTGCAAGCATTATTGCCTCATTAACAGAGCCATGTTCCTCCTCAGGTCTTTCCCAGCTCCCCCTCTGCACAGTATTTCCTTACTCTGGTACTTACATGGAAGTATCAGTAGGTATGAATTTAGGAAAAGAAATGCTCTTTCTCTCAGGAAAGCAGTGTGAATCCAGTGGCAGCAAATTCTTGCATTTGGGCTGCTGCTGGCCTCAGAGGAGCCAGGCACTGCTTTGCTGACATCTTCCAGCTTGGTCATGGCCCACGAGGAGCAAAGGGCACAGCTGGATGCACACATGGAGCACCCTGATGCAGACAGAGCTCTTCAGTGCAAGTGCCTGCTTCTTTCAGGAAAAGCCTTTTTTTTTCTCCTTTTTCCTGGTGATAATCTAGCAGAATAGCTGGAAAGTAGCAATGTGCATGTGATATTAATCCCATAACCTGGACTGAGGATGCCTTGCTGAGTAATTTGCTACCCAGTGCATCCTGCTTTCCTGCCAGGCACTTGTCAGGCTCTCTTTAATCTCTACTGTGATTACAGCTGAGCTAGACCTCTAAGATCTGTGGTTCTTGAGCTAGATCTCTAGGATCTGTGGTTCTTCAGCTCTTCCTGAACTGCAGGTTGGTTTTTTTTCAGTCTCTCTATGGAATGCAGTGATGATGGCTGTGCTAGGAGTGAGAAAGCAGGAAAAAAAGATCCCTGAGTATCCCTCATGGCAAAGCAATTGCACAAATTGCAGCTGTGGATGGACTTGTAGGAAAGCAAGTGGACAACAGGTGGAGCAAGTGCATTGTGGTAAAGCAAGCACGGGAAAATGGGATCAGTTTTACACTCCTGGGGACAGCAAGGTGTAATCACCTTTTCCTGAGAGGCAGCACCTTTTGTATAATTTTTTTCCAAGGGCTCTTGTATTTTTCTCTCACCCTACCAGAATTTGTGGAAATTTAAAGCATTCTGCATGCTGTCAAATTGAGCTTTTGGAAAGACAGCTCAGACCCCCCTTACACCTGTCTGGAAATATGTGGACTGATGTGAGTTATCCAAGTGAGTCTATGGGTGTAGCTGATAGAAAAAGACTCCTGCAAAGTAAATTCTCATTCTTGTTCTGCAACCTTCCCCAACACATTGGTGTGAAAAGTGCTCATTAGTGATGCAGAACTCATGAGCTTTGTTTTTGCACTTGGTCTATACTCCAACCCATATTTCTAAAGGAATTTTTAAAGTACATGACTGTATATACACATTTCAGTTTTATGAGATGTTGTGGGAACTGATACTTAATTTTTATTGGACAATAGCAAAACAGAATAAACTTTCCCTGACCTCATTTTCTCAGGTGAAAGCTTTAGGAGACTCTACAGAAATGAAAAGTACTTTGTTTCAATACTGGAAATCTTATTTTCTGTGCTTTCTCTTCTGTGTGGTTGGCACGAGTGTTTTCCATGGCCAGAAATACCTCCTTTTAACTAGCACTAGTACTTTATATCCTTTTGTCCTCTAGTTCCTTATTTAACTTCCCTGCCCTTCCCTTCTAATACCTTAGAACTCAAATTCCACAGGAGCTTGGATTTTTGGTCCTATTTTCTTAGCTTGGAAAGCATGAATCAGATTTGGTCAGAATCCACCAGAAATACTGACATCTTTGTTCAGAACAATGAAAAAAAATGAACGCTGGTAAGTGCCCAAATGATTTCCATAGAAAGCTGCTGCCTGCACAATAAGGAAACAAATCAAAACTCACGTGGTCCTTGATGTTTGTTTGGGGGGGAAGAGTCATCACTTGGCTCTAGGTGATACCTTGGGCTACTGTGTTTCTCACATCTTCTCAGGTTTGTGGCTTTTTTCCCTGTCCCCTGATGTGGCCCTGCCCTAAACTTCTCCATCCAGCCACCAAGTGCCATCCAGATGCTCCCACAGAGCCTTCCTCCATGGCATCTTCCTCCATGGTGTGTCCTGTCCAGGGTCAGGTGTGGAACAGGTCTGAGAGGGAGACGCATCTGAAAAAGCCTGAGAACTGCTGTGCTGAGGTATGGATTTCCAGCTGGATCCCATTTGATGTTTTACAGTCCTGTCTGCATTCCAATGGTGCACAGGGGAAAAAGAGGATTTTTATATTTCAGCTGGAAAAAGCCACCCACGTGAGAGGACCGCTGAGTGACCTGTTTTCCTCTTAACAGTTTTTATCTGCTTGTTCTGTTCTCTCTGTTCCTCCAGTGAAGCTCTTTCCCACCGTGATGCCCAGTATTTTTTTGTAGCTGGCAGTGGTGCAATTTGTTGCACAGCAGGATCTGATGGAGGGAGCAGGAGGGCTCTGTGGCCTGAGGGGCTCTTGCAGTGTGTTTCTGTGTGCATGGGCTGCATGACAAATGACTTTTCACTGCTGTGGCTGGCCAAACACCAGTGTGTGCCTCCATCACTGCTGGTGAGATCTGTGGTTGCTCATCACCTCATGGATCAAGTCTTTTCTTAATAATATCCCTCAAAAAAAAGCATCATATTTAACAGGCACTGCTTAATGTTAATTCATTCAGTGTCCAAGGATGGCATGCCAGGAATGAAGGAGAATTGGTAGAGTTTACAAATGGAAAACTTTATTACAAAAATATTAGGGGTGCTATTTTAGATGTGCCTGTACTCCCCAAAGGATCACATAAGGGCTGTCAAAACCCTGGGCAATCTATTCTCCAGCTTCATGTAGCTTTGACTTGGTTTTCATGGAGATGAGGAAAAAAGCTCCACAAAGCCTGGTTATTTGGTCTTGGTTCAGAAGGTGCTTAAAATGTTTGCTTCCCTTGTCCCTGAGTGTTATGCCCAATATTTCTACTGGACTCAGCATTTCTGTGAAAGCAGTTCACTTACTGAAAAAAACACTGAATTTACCTCTTTACACTCTCCCTTTGCTATGTTCACCTTGATTCCTACAACCTGGGATCCTGACCCTTGTTTTCCCTGCAGTAAATTGTGGAGGTGTTGCTGTCTGCAGAGGTGTTGCTGTCTGCAGAGGGAGAGGGCCAGGCTCCCCACGTGCTCTTTTTTCCCCTGGATGCAGAAATGAAGATCAGGCTTTGAAGTGCAACTTTCATATCTTGTCAGAGTATTTCTTGTGAGATTCCTGGGAGGGCCCTTAATGACAGCAGCCTCGATGGACAGACAGGAAGAGGGCTAGACATTGCAGAGCATGAATAATCCTGAATTCTAGCCTGGTCATTAACCTAATGGAGCTCTTAGTAATAAAATGAGGTTTCTGGGAAAGCCTTAAATTTTTACCTTACCTTCTATTTACAACAGCTTTGTGCATTTTATCTTTGCAATATGCTTGGAAGATTAATTTGTTTTTAATATGGAGTTTCCTTACCTCTTCACTTTACAAGAACTGTAATAAACTTTTGTTATGTAAAAATTGTACAGAGAGTAGAACTCAGTGGCAATTTACATTGCACTGGTAGAGCCATGCCATAAGTATCTCTGCAAGAGCTCATTCATGCAAGTAAATCACTGCCCAAAAACAGTCTGGCCACTTCCAGCTCTGCACAAGGCACGAAGATGGTTCTCACAAGTCCTTGTAAAGCTGTTGCAAATGGCCAGGAAGTTTTTCAAGTTCAACTTAAACAACCATGATGTCAAGTTGGAAGTGGAGGAAGAGTTCCTGCCTTTTTTGGTGAAGCACTTCAAGGGCTGTTCCTGATAACTCTGTTTTCTTTCCCAAGGGGGGCTGGTGGGACAGGCTTTACCTTACCTCCCTGGACATGTCTGCAGTGTAAATATCCCCACTTGAGCAAGGCCCTCCCTTGGCTCCTTTTATTGATAAGAAGGACTAGCAGTCCTTTAAAGGATGTGAATCATCAGACCTATTTCAGACATTTCATTTAGGTGAGATTAAGAGGGGGCCTCCCACTATTTTCTTCACTGCAGTGACTCAGGGAGCTCCAGTGTGCCTGGATCTGATTTAGGATGTGTTTTACAGAAGCCCCTGTCTGCACAGAGCCATCACCATGCCCTACTTGATTGGTTTCTGAGCTGCAGAGTTCATTTTGGCAGGTGCAAACAAAACCATGGGTGGTTACATTTATTCCCTTTTAAATCATTAACCTCAAAGCTGGATTTTGCTGCCCATAAAGATGACACTTGGTGTCATGTTTGTGTTCTTCTCCACCCCATTTAGGGCTTTCCAGCATGCCTTCAGTGTCCTGTGCTGCCCAAAACCACCCTGAGAGGATGTCTACACACTGACGCCTTTGCTGTCAGCTGCAGCACAGGCAAATCCAGTGTCCAAATTTATCCTGGGGATGTGACCCTGCTCCTGGCTCCAGGCTGGGATTGCACAAGCAATGGGGATTTCATCAGGTCAGTGCAGTGTGACTCAGGAAACGCATCCACATCTTTTCTTAGAAAGTCAAACACTTCACAGAACTTTGGTTTCCATTTTCTGCAGGCTCCAGCAGGGGAGACTGGTCAAGGTGGAGGGAACTGGGCTCTTTTCTCTCATTATTAGGGTGTTAAATATTTTGCAGAATTCTGGTGTTGAAAGCTGCAATCCAAACAGTTGAGAAAAAGTTCAGACCTCCATGCTGAGCTTCCAGAAAATGCCCACATGAATTTCTCTGATTGAAGTGGAGCAACCACAAGGGAAATTCTCAGGACGTACAATTTCAAATTCTAAATAGAAATGTAACAGGAAATTAAAGTGAAAAAGAAAGACCTATGACCAATATCCGTTAAAAAACCCATTTGACCAGTGTCTAGATTTCAGCTTTGGAACAAATCTAGGCAAACCACCAAGAAATATGCATTTGTTATGCTTTCCCAGTTGAGTTTCTCAAGCTCAAACCACTTGAAGTAAATAAACAGCCTCAGGAAATTAGTGTATTACAATTCTCATTCATGTAATTGCGCCTGTAAAACATATTCTGCAGCATTAATGTCAGCATCCAGTCACTATTTTGCAGTCAGTTTAATTGGATGCATCTGATAATTAAGAGCTCAATCCTGACCCCAGGGACCCTTTCAGGATTTCTTCCTTTGCACAGCTGAGCCTGTCACAGCCTGTGTTTGGTGTGTATAACCAACAGGTAAGAGAGGGTTCAAATCATGAAGCTCCAGGCTCCCTGACAGCAATTCTCAGTTGTTTCTTTGTTTTTGGGAGGCAGTGGACACAGCATAGGAAGGGCATGAACCTGTTGGAGCAAGATGAAGTTGAATCATCACCAAGATGATCAGAGGGATGATGGAGCACCTCTCCTGTGAGGAAAGACTCAGGGAACTGGGGTTGTGCAGCCTGGAGAAGGCTCCAGAGTCACCTCATTGGAGCTTTGCAGTCTCTGATGGGAGCCTAAAAGCAAAATGGAGAGGAACTCCAAGGGCATGGAGTGACAGACAGGACAAGGGGAAAACGCTTCAAGCTGAAGAGGCTTTGTTTTCCCTAAACTTCCAAGCCAAACTATTCTGTGATTCTATGGTTTATGCAGGGGCTTGGGAGCTGCTTTGCTCAAAGTCAGAGGTTAAGGAGCAGTTTGTGAATCCTCCACTCATGCAGGGACTTAAGGGGTTTCAAAATATACCAGGGATATGGGTGAGCTGCACAACTGACAAGCCCATTTTCCACATAAAATAAGGCCAAATATCAGTAGGTGGAGATAAAATGTATTTCCTGAAAGACAACACACAAGATAATGAATATATGTTCCTCTTGCCCGTGCAGGGCTGTAAGGGCAGTACAAAGTTTCAAAGTCAAAGTCCAAGCAAACCTGAGTCAGAGACCTCAGTCTCACAGCTAATATTTGAGATAAAAAGGTCATGCAGCAGTTTGAGGTGTGCAATTTGCCTTCTGCTGCAGGAAGAACAATCCTCCTGCCACCTCCTATGTGGCCTGGAATTCTCCCATCCAATCCTGCAGTAAGGTGTGCTCATCTCTGTGTAAAAGATGGCAGCAGCAAGCATGTGCTGCCATTATGAAGAACTGGCTATGTTTGTTTTTTTTCTCCTTAGAGTGTTTCAGAAGGCAAAAGTGTGGTTTGGTTTTTTGTTTTAGAGATTTTTTTAAAAATGAAATGAGAAGCCACAACTGTGGGGTATAAATATTTTGTTTATAAAAACTGGAAATTATTTTGGGAAGTGGGTGTTTTTTTTCAGAATAATAGAAAATAGTCTAAGAAAACAGGAGAAAACTGTGTTTTTAGTCTGTGCTTCTTTGTCCAACAGGAAAACATTTTGTGAGGACAAAAAGATGGAGGGGGGGGAAAAGCTATTGTAATGTGTTACAAAAATATTTGGCATTTTAAGAACATTTTTATGCCTTTGTTTGCATCTTGCTCTGCCTCTTGTTTGTCATAATTCAGCCTTCTCAAGATGCAATATTATTTAGCCAGGCATTTTGTGAAATGCGTCACACTCTGAAAGGAAGGTGGCAAAAAGGACAGTTCCTGTCTCAAAGCAGAATTCCTGGGGGAAAAATCACTGTGCTACAGCTCTCTGGAAATATGTAGCAGAGGAATTTCAGATAAATATGTTACAGAGGAATTTCATCCCACTGAGAATGTTTGCTGTGAGTTGTCTTTTCCTTACAAGTACAGTACAGACAGCATCTTGCCAAATGATTGTTCTCACATCAGTAATTTCCCATGTTGAGAAACTGCAAATCTCTGTCAAATTGCATCTCCCTAAAGGCAGCTGAAAGTTCAGGATGGGACTGGCTTATGGGGTGGAGTAAGTTGGGGAGAAAGGGGGCTTTTTCTCCTCATGTTGCACCAAAGACTGGTTCTAATCCTGGATTATGAAATACTGGGAGAAATGATCCTTCCTTGTATGATTTGTTGTCACCATGAGACAGTTTTTGTAGGACTTGGTAATTTTGTGTGCCTGTAGGTTTGATTTCTGTTTGTCCTCTGGTGGCAGACACAAGTTGGCAACAGGACTGATAATTAAGGTTGCTGAACATAAAAAAAAAAAAACAAACCTTAGGCTTGTCCACATCTTATATTCACTTGTTAGTATTTTTGTTAAGCCTCAGCCCTAGAGAATGGAGGTGTTACTGTCCACACCAGAAGTTTTCCTGAGAATAGAGTGCCAAATGCCAGATGACAAAGGACTTGCTGAATCTCCAGTTAGGAAACAAGCTGGTTTTTGCCACTGTGAGGTCTCAGGCAGGAGGAGGAGAGTATGCAGTTTGTGATGGAAGTGCAGGGGCTGGCAGGGAGCTGGGGTTAAATTGTGACACTGTGCCACAGATCTAAGGAAGTGGGAAAACAGGAATAACTCTCAATAGTGGATTTAACTGAAGCTGCCAGAAAATATCACTCCATCAATAAATACAGCCAGGAGCTCCTACCCCAAGAGATACTGGTTTTCAGAAAACCTGATTTCTCCAGGTTTTCTGAACTGATGGAACTCCATGCTAGCCCCTCCATGCTGGTAATACCCAGCAGGAGATTGATCAGCGACTGAAAATTGCACTTATTTCAGCAAGGGAGAGCCAACAATGGCTGCAAAAACCAAATCAGCTTCCTGCCCTGGGTTTGCAGGGGGCTGAGCTGGACAAGAGACACCACCAGTGAAAATTCCTGCTCTTCCAGCAGGAGCATGGTTTGTCTAGGTCTGTTTTATTGAGGGTGGGAACCAGTGAGCAAGAACTCCTCTCAGTTTGAAGGCCTTTACCATATCAGGGAATTCCTGATTTTTGAGTATTGCTCAGCTACTGAAGTAGAGCACTGACACTGATGGAATAAAAGACAGGAGCTCTGCGGTTTTCCAGGGTTTATAAATGGAGTTGGGCTGTCCCAGTTCAGTACTCTGGCATACCTTCTGCTATCTAGGTGCTCTTGCTCCATCTAGTGAGGAAATTTATTGCTCATCCTGGCTTAGTTTTGGCCATGGAGGAGGCCTGGGGAAAAGTAAACTAATTTATTCATTTGACCTATGCAAAGATGGGAATTACCCAGGAAGACTCAATTTTGATTTTGTTGGAAGAGTAAGCATGACAATGATTTTTGCTTACAGCTGCTCATTGACATATCTTTTAAATTATTTTTTAAAAAGGACTTGAGGGTTTTTTTAATGAACTTTCTCATGAAAATCTATTTATGTTTATGTTTAGTGGGTGGATTTGCTTGTTATGTGAATTGAATAGGGGGGAGGGTGAAGAGATAAAATTAAAAGAGTTGGTTTAAGGGGTTTAGCAGTATCTGTTACAACCCATCTTTACAGTTCTTGTTCAGCAGCCAAAACACATTCCTCTTTCATAAAAGAAGGAACACAAGGGCACCAGCTCACAGATCTTGAATGCAGTAAAGCTGTCTCTGCAGGCTCTGTGAGGGGCTGTGTCCTGCTGAGCACTGCACAGAGGAGAGCAGGGACAGGGTGAGGAGCACAGAGATGCTCAGGACCCTCTCTGGTGCCTGCCAAACGCTTGGGGAGCTGAGAGAGGTGGATTTGCCCATTCCTTCTTCTACCCTGCCCTGCCAGATATATCTCATGTTGTAGTCCCCTTTTCCTTTTCCCTTTCTCTTTCCAAAAGATTCAAACATTGAGTGGAGAGCAGACAGAATAGATAAAAAAATGAGACCATGGCATTTCTTTCTGGGACTTGCATTTTTGGGTACACTTGAGTGCACAGTAAGAGCCATTTTCTTTGGGTAGAAGTTTGCTAATTTTATTTGAAAACTCCTGTCATTGCTTCTGAGTTTGGTTAGGCTCATGCAATAGATGTATATACACCATGTATTAAAAACTATGTATATATTCTGCAAACATACAAGCTGAAGACACAGGGCTGCCATGTGGTTCCCTCTGTACAGTGCTCTGCTGTTAAATACCCCTAGTGTAATTATTTTTGCATGGTTTCCACCATTCTCATGTTTTCTGGCTCTCATCTTCAGTGCTGTCATCAAACATTCACATGTGACCTAAGGAGCAGAATGACATTTGCAGGTAAAGTTAGAGCAAAAATCAAAAACTGGCCTAGGGGAGATCAGGATCTGCTTTCCTGAGCTAAGGAATACACACAGAAAGGCAGAGGGAAAGAATGCAGGAGGTGAAAAGTTCTGACTTGATTAGAAATTGTAGAAATCTGACAAACCAGCACTATTTTTCCTTAATATTTAAAGAGCAAAAGGCAGCATAAAATAAGTGACTGCTTGTTTTTTGACAGCACGGAAGAGGAATGGATGAATTTTGGTGAAAAACAGCAAAGACAAACCTTGAAGCCAAAATATCTGACCTTGGAGCTCTGTGATGGAGTTCAGGAGTTGGTGGGTGCCCTGTGGGAGATCTGTGCTGGTCTGATCCACTGCTGCCCCTGAAATATTGAAATATTGCATGGGCTTTAGACAAAGGTAAAAACACTGTGTTAAGGAAATGGGACAAGAGGACTGGACTGAGAACTGCTTTTAAAAGACCAAAAACTGTCCTGGAAGCTTTTGTATTTAATTTATCAGTTTACCTAACAGATAACCAAGCATTTCCTGTCATGAACCAAAGGCTTTTAGCTGTGCCTGGAAAAATCTGGTTGAATTAAAGAAGCTCAAGTGGGTCCTTGACAGAAGTAATGAGGAAGATGGATTACAAGGACAGTGAATTTATAGAGCTCCCCTGGAGAAGAAAGCAAGATGTTACAGTGGGGTGGCAGCTACTGAGCAGACCTTTGGAGTGACTAATGTATGCAGTTTATCAAAGGCAAAAGAGACTGTCCAGCTTTTTAAAACACAGTACAGTTTCCTGAGTGCAAATTAACCAACCATCTGATGAGGTTTTTCAGCTCTCTGGTCCTTTTTGGAGAGCATTGACTTCCCTGGAACTGGTTTGTATGTGTATGTGCTGACTGGAGTCCTGCCATGGGGGAATGGGAGAAGGGACAGGGATAAAGGTTTCTCTGGTGACAAAATTCCTGAGGGCAGCTTTTAATGGACCACAGTTCCATCTTTAATCTCTGGTGGGAGACCCAGTCTCTTAGCTGCAAGGAGCTCTTTGGACTCTTGATCCGCTTTGTCTGGGGGAGCATTGCCCAGACTTGTGTTCCCTCTGGGAGACTCCCAGCAGGGCTGTTCTGCTTTTCCTCACCATGGCTGATGTGGTGGAATCACAGCCCACATTGTCTAGAGCAAATCCATAGTTTGGCAGAACCCAGATTAGTTCAGACTGTGCTTTAAACAAACAAACAACAACAAAAAACCAAAGCAACCTCAACCACCAGATATTTTGCTTTTCTTTTTAGCATCCTTGGCATCTATTTTAGAAAAAAATCAGATAAATAGATATAAAAAGACATTTCCATAGAAGTTCAAAGGCATTTTATGGAGTTCAATACACTCTGTAGCTGAAAGGCCAAAAGATGCATTAAATGGAGACAGTGTATCTTACACAGGAAATGAGCTGGCACCTGAAACATCCCCTTGCACACCCAGGGGATTCCAGCTGGGATCCAGCCTGAGCACCAGGTCTTGTTTGAGCCTGACCCACGCAGGTCTTCAACCTGTCTCAAGTCCCAGCTGGCTTTTAAACTTTAGAATATGCAGGGGGTGGGCTGATGTCTCTGCACTGTTTCTCAAGTCCTAAATGTTTTTGTTCAAGCATTTTTATTCAAATGTTCCTCTTTCAAAGTGCAATTCCACACACAGTGCATTTGGATGCACTACAGAAGTACAAATGATATTGGCAGCCCACTGCTGTTATTTTTGCAGTTTAATTTAATTAGTAATCAAATATAATTTTTCAGCTCTCTGTATTTTATTCCAAATCTTTAATGTCTTCCAGATCCACTCCAGATTCACTAGACTGGGTGGTAACTAAGTCTTAATTTTGATCCAGAGGAAACTGCCATGCCCATTTTGAGCATTCCTTATTTGCTTACTTTTGCTCTTTTATTTTTAGCTATCTTTTGTACTGTATTTCTCTCTTTCTCTCTCTCTCAGTATTTAAAAATTATTTTAGATTTTTCATTACTATGTGGCATAAATTCTTGGCACTGAGGTGAAAGTCTGGAACTAACAAACCATTAAATTACTGCCTCAGCACAACCATTTGAAAATCTCTATTATGTACTTGGCCTCATGTTTGTCAAACCTCCTCTCACCCTCTGTGTAGGATCCTACAAAATTTATTCCTCAGCTGGAGAAGAGGGAGGAAAAGAGAGAGATGAGAATTCCAATCACTCCTCATTTACCTGGTCCAGGATTTGCCTACTGAGCTCCAAAATGAAAAGTGTTCAAAGCTTTTCATTGTAAGTGAAACATTATGGGCAAACCCCTCTTTTTTTGTATGTTCTGCACCAACCAGTGCCCCAGCAAGAAATCTGCTTTGCCAGGTGGAAGTGCAGTGTGAATTTCCCTCAGCAATGCCCAGGATGGGCCAAGTTCTGAGCTGGTGACTGACATCCCATGCACAGAAATCCCACGACTGTGAAATCCCATTCTTTGCATCTGTTTGAGAAGCTGGGAAAAAAGGAGAGAAAGTCCCTGTGTAGAGAGAGAGGTTCTTCAGGTTGTATTCTGTCAGTTTTGTGGTTTTCTACTCTTTTGTATTACTGTATTTCCATTTTAATGTTTCCTAGTAAAGAACTGTTATTCCTATTCCCATATCTTTGCCTGACAGCTCCTTAATTTCAAAATTATAATAATTTGGAGTGAGGTAATTTACATTCTTCATTTCAGAGAGGCTCCTGCCTTTCTTAGCTGACACCTGTCCTCCAAACCAAGACAGAGCATCAAATCCAGCTGTAAATCTAACACTGCCAAGCCCACCACCAACCCATATCCTTAAGTGCCACATCTGCTAAATCCCTCCAGGGATGGGGATTGAACCACTTCCCTGGCCAGGCTCTTCCAGTGCTTGCCAAGCCTTTCAATGGGGAGATTTTCCCCAGCAGGTCACAAGCAGAGGTGTCTCTGAGCACAGCATTTTTGCCATTTCCACTGCGCCCTTCAGTGGCACGTTCCTGTGGAGCAGCCCAGGGGCTCCAGGTGGAAAACCCAAGGGTAACACCGAGGGTGTAGCAGCAGGGACCATTTCTAACCCTGAAAATCTCCATCAGTGCCATGGAATTGTGGCTTCATCCCTTCTCTGGAAAAAGAGTGTCTGCCCTACCCCAGTGAAGCAGCAAAGTCCAGCCCCAGCCTCACTGAGCCTCTTCAGGAAGTGTTTTTGGCCAGGAGCAGAGGGTGAGAAGCCTGGCTGGCACAGCAGGCAGCAAGCCTGTGTGTTCCCAGAGTTACATTTTCCTTAATGTACAATGGGGTGTTATAGATATTCTTTCTACATCTTAGCCAGTTAGAGGACTTCAGTTGTTAACGCATAGTGTAATAAAAATGTTTTCTAACCTTGATGGAGTTCTCCCTGACATCTTATGTTTCACTCTCTTTTCAACTTCCTGCTCTTCTCTTTCTATCAGGATTCTTGTGTGTCTTGGCTTTCACAGTCCCTATCCCTTTTTAGAGCTTTCTTTAGTTGGTTGCAAAGTGTATTTTGACTTTTTGTACTTCCTTTATTGTTTGTTTGTTTAGAAGAAACAGTTGGTTTGTTTAGAGAAACAGTGGGGGAGGATCTCTGCTTCTTCCTTCTGGTTTAGTATTCTTTTTTTTTTTTTTGTTTAATATTCATCATTTCATATCACCTCCTCCTCTCTGTGTTGTGGAAACCTGTCAGAATCTCTGGACAGGTGACAGCACTGCCTGACTCATGCCAGGTTGCCCTGTCCTGTGTACTTGCCTCTGATCCCTTGTAAAACAGAATAATTTGACCCTTGCAGGTTATTGGATGTGCAAGATCCTAAAAAGCAGCAGTCATGCAAAATAAAGGTATTTCCCTAAAATCCAAGTCAGAACTGGGTAGACACTTGCTTCTGCCAAAGCACCAAAGCAGAAAAGTCAGATAATTTTAAAGGGAACATTGGTAAAATGTGGGCTCTCCACATCTTTGTGAAGAGTGATGCGAGAGGGAAGTTTGAAAAAATATTTTGATGAAAAATGGCTTATAAAAATTCAGTGTCTTGTTATAGACCCAAAGAGGTCCAATCCTTGTCTTTTCTCATTATTTCCTTCTCCAATGCATAAGCTGAGGGAGGTTTCAAATAGTTCAAATATTTCCAAAAGACTGGAAAACCTGAAAACATTTTCCTATATATTTTATGTGAAAACTTTGTGGTATTTTTTTCCTTTTCACTGCTGCTGACCACAGAAGCTTTACCCATGGGATAATGACATGTGCCTGTGTAGGACCGCGGCTTTATTTTATTCCCAAGTCACTTCTGAGCCCATATAAAAGGATAATGTGCTTGTGCTTCCCTGCAGAAGGGAAAGGAAGATGCACTTTTTCCTCTGGAATGATACTGGAAAATCTTAATGTGGACAGCAATGTGGGTACCTCAGCCATAATTCACAGGAGCACCCAGGACTCCCAGATTTCAGACAAGAAATTTGCACTGGAGTGTTTAATAACCAGAGATGTTCAGACTTCCCCTGAGAAGTCACCAGGAGATTGATTTAAAGTGGCAATAAGCATACTGGGAGGCAATAGGAGGATCAAAGGATGCTAAATATTACAGCTGTTTTCTGAAGGATTTTGTTCACAGGGTGAGCATGTCTGATCCTCTGCTTGATGGAGCTGATGGTCACATAAAACACTACTTCATGGGTCACTGGGGCCAAGGTGCTGGAGGTAACTTTGGGATTAATCTTTCTTGCTAACCATCTGTCTGTCATCATCAATAAACCTCCCAATCCTTTACCAGCCAGGTTCTTGCTTGATCTCCGACCAAAATTTATTGTTTGAAATGTTAAAGTCATCCATCAGCCATTCCTGAAGCCAGATTTGGGGGGCAAAACAAATAATACCAAATTTAAAAAAGAAAAATAGTTTAATGGTTTTCTTTGTAAGAAAGAGGCTGCTGAGACAGCAGGGATTGCCTGAAAGTGTCCAGGGCCAGCCAACACTGCTTTAGTATGTGTCTGAAGAGAAAAATAGGCTCTGGCAAGAACAGAGAACAGAGAAGGAGCATTTGCAGAAGCAGACAGGTATCGAAAGAGCCAGTTCACCTCAACCTCTGCCTGTTTGTTTTGGCACTTGCTCTTTCCACTTAGAGCAGCTGTGACACTTGTCCTTATCATGAAGATATCCCTTGTTCCATGCCCAGCAAACACTGCCGTGGCAAAATATCTTCAGGGAAGAGAGGGACAACTTCAATGTGAAAGGTTTTTTATGAGCAGTGCTTCCCCTTTGGACAAGAGGGTGCCATTCTGGCTGTGATCCAGAAGCACTCAGAGACTCAGAGGTGAGACAAACCCTCTGTCAATAGGAGCATCACTCAGGTTTGAGTGAGGAGGGGACATGAAAGAAGGCTGGGAGATGGGGTTTGTGGGCTAGGAGGCTGTAGGCAGTGAAATGAGCACAGGACATGGAGAAGCAGCACACTCATGGTTTGGTTTCTTTTGTCTGTTTTGGTCAGGATAAGAGTTCTATGTTTGGAAGATAAGCCAAGCCCTGAGGAGAAGGAGCTGATCCAGGCTCCATGGGTGGCGTCAGCCCTTCCCATTGCAGAGCTGGGCCAGCCTGGTACAATGGAGTGAATTTTTGTGTGTGTTTGGACTGCAGACCTTGCCATGTGCTTTGCCCCAAGGGATTAATGCTGATTGCACTGCAATGATCAGCTCTCAGAGCACAAATCCAGCCACCGGTGTGAAACCCAAGGGCTGCAAACAGGGTGACCCAGTTCAGCTCATTGCAGTAAATGCAAGTCTGCTGGGAGGGGAACATTTGGGCTGTTCAGATGCAGCTCGTGGATTTGCCAGCCCTGGTGTAATGCATCCCTGGTAAATTGTTAAGGGGGCTCCTTTTTTATTTGTTTTTGTGCTTGTTTTTTAACTTCAATTGGTGGGGTGGTAACTGGTTACTTCAAGTCAGCAGACTCAGTGCTGTACACAGCCTAGATTTCTCCCATCTTTCTTTTGGATACTTATATAAAACTGTGCTTTCAAAATACCTACTGCTCCACACTCCTCTGTGACAGCAGCTTCTGCTGTTACAGGCTTTGCAGTGAGTGTACTGTATACATAACTTAATTAAAAAGATGATGAGCAATTTATTTCATCCTCTGTAGCCAGGAAATAATGATGATTGGCAGTGATGTTAAAAGGATGAGTTGGACTCTGACTCCTTTTGCTGCAGGTTGTAGACTTGCCAGCCCAGTTACTTTCTGCAAATAGCTGTTTGTTTTTCTTGGCAATTCAGTGGCCCAGTCAGTTCTAGACATCTGGCTGCTGAATAATTCCAGATCAATTTGTGCACCTCTAACAGCCCCAGCATGCTCAGGTTTGACAAGTGGCACATGGATGAGGATGCCAGGATGGACGTTTTGGCTTGCTGTGACTGAGCTGGCTGGTTCTGCATGCTGGTGGCTGACCTCCTTGATGCTAACAGGCCTGAGCTGGGCTAGAACCATGTGGCAAAACTTCGGCTGCACTGTGCCCACTGCTCAGGATTCCAGCTGAGGGAGCAGGAAGCCAAAATGTTGCATCAGGACAGGCTCAATCAGTGAAATCAGTGAGTAATACATTGCCACCTTTGCTGTTGTCCTGCAGCTTGGTACATAGGTGAAAAGGAATCCACAGCTTGCTTATCCTCCATGAACCCTGAGTGAAAATTGTCCCTCATTAGAATGTCAGCTGTATTTCCTGATGAGATCTTTCAGGACAGGATAAGCACACTCATTTTGCATGTAAATGACACAGTCAAGAGATATTAATCTTGTCACGCTTGTACAAAAAGCAGATTCCAGTCCCGAGAATGTGATGTGCTGCCATCTCAAAGCTGTGAGGTCACATTTCCATCCATTGTGTTGAAAACCTGTTGCACTGTTGACAAAAAACACAACCCAGTTGTGCTCAGAAGGAAGAACAATGCTTGAACAAAGAATTTTTTCCCTGCTGTCCTTAAGTAAGCCAAACCCCCCATCCAGAACACATGCCAGAGATACAGCTGAATAGAGAGCAGTAGCTGGTGTCATTATGTTCTCTCTCTTTAAAATGCCAGGTAGCCCTGGCACTATATTTTAGATCCTGTCACTGGGGAGAAGCTGACATTCAGGTCTGGAGGACCCAGTCTGACGTGTTGCAGGATGGATAAAGCAAGAAATCATGAGTCCCCCAGTAGCAGTCCTGTTTTATGGAGCTGGCAGGGGAACAGGCTCTCTATGAGTACCAGCTAAAGAGAGCAGTGCTGCTGTGGGAATTTCTCTCTTGTTTTATATTCCCCAAATCCACTTTTGGCACCTCTGGAGTTGAAGGCATAAAAACAGCTCATTAGGGGCCTTATCCAAGCCCCGTGGATCTCACTGAGAGTTTGTGCCAGCAATGGGACATGGTTGAGTTTAGTTATGAGCTAACTTTAGCAATCTTTTCTCCACACATATGGAGAGCTGGGATGAAGCTCCTGGTGAGCAGTGAGTCCAGGTGAGTCTCACTGCCTGCTCCTTCTCTATGGGGTGGCTGCAGGGTTCAAAGTTGTGAGTTTCACCTCCCCCTCTTTCATCAAGGTTCATCCTTTGTTTCTCTCTGCATCCATTAGCCAAAAAGACACAAGTGAAAACACATTGCAGTATTGTAGCTCTGCTCCTTGGAATGTTATGACATATCCCTCAAATATCAGCTTGGTTAACTGTCAACAAATTAGTGTCCTTTCACTCCCAGTGTGCTCACTCCTGGGTCCTCCTGGCTCCTGCCCCTCCAGAGAGCAGCATGCAGTCCAGAAAACTCTCCCTCTCCTGACCTTCTGCCCCAAAATTCACCTTCTCATTATCTGAACAGCAGGACAGCATCCCATCAGCTTCCTCTCCTCCAGCATCAGGAGGAAATGGCTGGCACTCAATTTATTCACTGTTGCCAGCAGAACTTGAGGCAAAAGCAATTTGGCCCAGTCCTGAACCAGCTTGGTTATCCCTCCCATCCAGATTTATTTTATATCCTCATTAAAGCAAATAAGGGCCTTGAACAAAACCACTTGGATGGTACCTGCAGCAAAAATCTTATCTGGGTGCCTGGCCCTGCAGAGAAACTGGTGCTAATGGGAAAAAACACAGCTCCCAAGGCAGGGGAAGGAAAACAAAACCCCAGCTTATCTCTGTTTTATCTCTAACCTCGTTCACTTATATTAGTGGCACCACATATTAGTGGCTATCTTCTTTTTTCAGAGTCAGGATTGAAGCATGGGAGATGGATTTTCGTGTTTGGACTTGGTTGTTTATTAAATCTTATCTATAGTACAGAAAGTTCTACAGCACTTCTAGCTAACAAGCTAAAAGCGAGAAAATGGAGCTGAATCTTGCTCATTACAAGGACTTTTAAGGCTTAATTATTCAATTAAAAACTAACATCTATATTATTTATACTTTTGACACAATGACCAAACACCATTTTCTGTCCAACCAAAAACTACTACCTAAAACTGAGAAGAAGAAGGAACAAGCAGGAAGAAGGCACTGCCCAAGAACCTCCATCTTGTCCCATTCCTATTACTATATTCCAAAAACCCAAATTCCAAACCCTTCACCATGTGAAATCACACACTTCTATTTAACTACACACCAGTGATCCCAACTCCATCATACAAATTGGGAAGCCTTCTCCAAGACCTCAAGTCAAAAGCAATGTTCTTTTGGGGGTCAGAGTCAGAAAACACAGAAAGCTCAAAACTCTCAGGCTTTGGGGAGTTCCAACACACTGGAGAAGACAGAAAGCCCTGGTGAGTTTTCTGCACCATCCTGCTAAGTTATGGTTGGACAAAGCCTGCTTTGCTTCAGCAGATGAGCCACAGGACCATCTTTTCCCCCTCTGATGTCATTCTAGGCAGGGCAGCTGGGCTGGAAAAGACTGATGGTGGCTGTGCTCTCTGCCAGAGCTGGATCTCAGGGTTTAAACCAGTGTGAGAGGTCCCAGGATGTGGGTCCTTGTGGTCTGGGAATTATAAACCAGGCTTTTGAATCCCATGATTGGAATTAAATAAACAGTCAGGAAGCAACCAAGCCTCCAAATGCAGTGTCAGACACACCATTTAAGGGGAGTGAAAGGGAAACAGCTTTGCCCCAGCCCAAGGCTCATCCTAAAGGCAGAAGCTTGAGGCACAGGCAGAAGGAAGCTCAGCCTTGCAGGCTGCCTCACTCCATTCTGCCTGCAAAATAATAACTCGATGGCAGTGGAAGAGACGGAGTCTTCATTATTTGCTTGCAAGAAGACACAAAGCCATTTATTGATCCACAAAGCAAAGTTACAGTAATTTCACGCCTATAAGGTGCACTGGAACATAAGGCGCACTTCCGGGTAGCCAGGCAGTCCCCATACTTTGTCCATATTATAAGGTGCACCTGTGTATAAGGTGAAACATTTTTTTTTTGCGGTGAGGATCTGGCTCTGGCGGGCCCTGCCCCACCTTGGGTCGGCAGGACTCGCACTTCCTGGTTGGCAACTTTCTGAACTTTGTCCATATATAAGGTGCACCAGTGTATAAGGCACAATCCCGGGTTTGGATCAAAACTTCAGTCAAAAGGTTGTGCCTTATACGCTTGAAATTACTGTAATATACTTTTTCTATTGTAGCTAAAAATAGCACACCAATAATATTGGTGTAACTAAGGTATATTGCTAACTTGTAACTAGATAACATTGCTCAATCTAGGTCCCATTTAAGCTAGCCAGGTAGATACAATATTTCCTGTAAATCCCCATAAAACTGCATGCAAAGAACCCTGTACCAAGCACTTTCTTATCTCTTACATTCCTTCTCCAAAATCCTGCTTACTCCTGCCAAGGCTTGGGCCTACTCACTCCTGCCATGGCTTGGGCCTATTTACTCCTACCAAGGCTTGGGCCTACTCCAAGGCTTGTGGCCTACTACAGCTAACAGATCCATGTCAGTTGTGATGCACGCGCAGTTCTGCTCTCATTTGTATTCCCACAATAACTCTGCAGCCTCACTGCTGCACCAGAGTGTGCCAGCAGCACGGTGCCTTGGTGATGTGCTAATGTGGCTTTTTGATGTAGCTCCTGTGTAGGCCCAAGGTCAATAAATATTCCTATTAACTGCGCACTGCATCTGTACTTTATGCATGCTCCCGAAGAGGGTAAGCAGCTGCAGTAGACATCACAAAAAACGCAAAACCACAAAACCTCACCCTCTGAATTTTCCTGCTCAGAGATCTGAATTTTAGAAGCAGATGTATAATATCTGAATTTCTGGGGGACCTCCAAGCAATCAGACTGACCATGACAGAGCAAATGAAGGGGAACTGGGTATGCTTGTTAGTCAGCTCTGCTTTTTCACCCCCATTCTGATCATCCATGAAGAATAAAAAATAAATTCAGGGTGAATTAAAGTATGGAGAAAATGCTTTTAGGTTGTGGTATTGTTTTTTGTTTGGATTTTTTTTTTTAATGTTAATTCCAGTCTTGCTTTTAAAGTATAGAAAATGTTGCATAGTCTCCTATGAAGTCAGTTTACACTAAACTCAAAACCTTGCAAATATTCAATTAGGAGACCAGTCAAGTATGTGGGATTAAGTTGTTTATATAAATGTTTGCAGAACCAGAGTGTGAGTTCACAGGCAGACATGGGAGCTTTGCTTTCCCAGCTGATCCGTAAAAAAGGTCAAACACTGTATACTGATAAATGTAGTATACTTAGAAAAAAAAGCCAGCCAGCCTCAATCCAGTCCTGACTGGAGCTTCCAGTACCAATTCCCAGTTGTTTATCAAAGTTATGTTGGAGGCTGATGAGTTTGCAGGATGTGTAATTTAAAAACAATTTCAGGCCCTTCCCTGGGCACCACTGCACATCTCCACACATACATGTGCAGTGGGGAGCTAAAAGCAGATTCTGCTCTAAATAAACAAAGAGCTTCCACTGATTGCCCAGAAGCAGCTCTGATGTAAGCAAGACTGGAAGAGGCCCCATGGAATGAGGTCTGAAGATACTGGGTAGCATCATTCCCTGGGATTTTCTGCATTTGCTCCTCTTTGCTTCTGCGTCTGGTACCAAATTCCTGAGAGCAGCTGGAGAAGAGTCCTGGTGTTCAAACCCAAGGAAGGTAGAGGAGAAAATTAACTCCTCTTATGAAGAGAAGCAAATGCTTTATCAGCTCCAGTTTAAATTTTGGGGAGTCCTGGTGGGACTGATGAACAACAGAAGGCAAAACTGGGCAAAGGAATAAAAAGTGAAAATAAGATAATTTCATATAATTACATTGCTAAAATGTAATTTGGCAGTGGTGTCATTTTTGCAATAAATTTTTGAAGTCTCTCAGGAAATAGAGAAAAAGCAAGGACTCCAGCGCACTGAAAGTGCTTGGTACCTGGCTCCATGCTTTCTGTGCTGGTCAGGATGGGGGAGACACGAAGCCATCAGCAATCAATCAGGAATTTGCCCACCCCCAGTGGGCCAGGAGGAGGAGTGACTGCATTATGACTGTTTTTCTCTCCTGTGATTAACTGGCATGAAGTCAGGAAGTCCCCTACACCCTTGTATTTTTTTTAGGGTAGTTTCTTTAGACAGTTTATGCTGTTGAGAGCATGCACCTTCTGTCTTTTGGGCTGAAAGGTGCTGTGTCAGTGCAATATGTTGCTTTTTTTCTTGAATTTATTTCAAAGTTTTGGATATCTGTCCTGGAGTTACTAATAGACTGAATTGTCCAAACAGGGATTCTTCACTGCTCCTGCTGCAAAATCCAGGCTGTGTTCCTGTTGCTACAGCATACACTGCTAAGTTACAGCTAGTACAGTCTGTTTTTCACTAAGTGCATCAGTGAACAGTTTAAACAAAGTTTAAAAAAAAAAAAAAAAGTACTGGCAACAAAGAGATGACTTATCATTTGCAACTTTAAAAAGGAGCCTGCAGCTATACGAATCTGGAAATAATATAAACTTAACCCACAGGACTGTTGCATTGGTTTTAGAAGAGCTTACTTTAAAGCTGGTATGTGGGCTCACTAAGACACTGAGTGGCTGGCAAGGATGCTAACCATTTATGGAATGTGTCTTTGGAAAGGATTAAAGCAAAAAACATGTTGCTTCTTACCAGCTCTGAGCTGAGAATATAGCTCTAAGGGGCGAGTGTTAAATTTTAACATCCAGTATGTAAAGCTTTTAGAGAAATAAACTTTTTTTTTTCTCTCCTTGCCCTGGTACTCAGGACCAAATTCAGTCCAGACCGGACAGACTAAAAATCATTCCCATCTGACGTCCAGGAAAAGGTCAGGAGTTCCAGCAGTGTTGGCAGGGGTGCAGCAGTTCCCAGCTTGCGTAAGTTCCATTTGTGAGCTGCCCAAGATAACAGTCAGCATTTTAGCTCTCAGTGTTCCAAGCCTCATGTAACTCTGCCTATTCATTTTGTCCCTCCAAGCTGGCTTTTGAAAACTACTTTGTACCAAGTAAAAGCACAATTAAAATGAAAGCCTAGGAGCCCAGTAAAAATGCGAAATCCCTATGACTTGGCTGGGAAATCTTTCATTTTCTACTTTCATTGGCCCTGTTATGACTCTTTCTCTGCCTCATGGTCCAGCCCCTCACTATGTTGTCTTCCTCCTGTGGCACTCCCTGTCCCAGGCTCTGCTTGAAAAGACTGTGAAAAATGTCTCTGAGTGGCACCATTTTTCTCTGACAGAGACTCTCTGTTACTGGTGAAACAACTCCATATTTTCCCCATCTTTGTAAGTGGATGTGGTGCTGCATCTGTGTGTGTTTGCAAAAAGCGCTAAAAGGACTTGCTGCCAGTGAAGGAGAAGAGTGAGACAGAATCAGCTCAGTTTGGGGGTGATCCATGTTAAAACCTTCTTCTAGAATTTGCACCAAATGGCCAGAATGTCTTTGTAGCCTCCCTTTGAAATCTTTGATTAAAATCTTGACTGCAGAAACTGGCCGGGATAGGATTTGTGTATGATTTATCTTTATCTATTTAATAAATAGCTGACATGATTTATTTGACAATTAATGTGTACATCAGTGCCATAAAAGTATGGTATCACACTTACTATGCATCTCTCAGAAAGAAAAACATGGCTAAATGTGGATGTGAGCAACTCTTTCTTCCTTAAAGTGAAAATTCTAAAGCTATGTCTTGATTGTTGAGAATAAATTAATTTCCGTCCAAATGAATTGCATTCTGTTGAATGTTCACCATTTTTTTTTATCATTGCAGAAAAGGTAATAGCAGCTGCTCCCTGTGAGTGCCCTAACTGGCTGTGATGCCCCTGATCAGCTTCACCTGAGCCCTGCATCCCCTCCCATGGGCACAGGAGCCTTTAAATTCAGCCTCAGGGCTCATTGCCAGCTTTTGCCTCTCTTTCCTGAGCTGATGGTGGATGTGTGTTTTTGGTGTTTTTTTTTTTTTTCTGTAACTGTCTCCTGTGTGGATTTGTCCAGGCTGCATTGTACATTTCCAGCTCTTTGTCCTGTGCAGCTCTTGAGAAGATCCCTGGATGGATTCTGGGCTTGCTGTGCCTGCATCCCTAGAGGCTGTCTGCTCTGTATCCTGCCTCTACTGCACTGCCCTCAGCTCCTCAGCATTTTGTGCTCAAGTGCTTGGCAAAGGTAAGAGGAAAATGTGTACCTTGAAATTAATCTGGTAGCAATAGAATCAGCAAAGCCTGGTTATGTTTTTTGCCCTCTCCCCTAAAGTTTAATGATTATGGTGTTTTGAAGATGTTTCCCATTTCTTTCTCCCATGCAGAATAGCTGCACACCTGCCTTTGTGCATCCCTTAGTTACTGGCTGAGTAAAAGGCAATGAGATATCTGGTTTTAAATTGCATATGTACTCTCAGCTATCTAGAAAAGGTCAAGCAGCCCAGATAACCTGTCTTGCAATCTTGCTCTTGGGATGGGTGCAGGTAACTTGCAGAAATCTTTATAATTGCAGTTGCAAGGGTGTCAGGAGAAAAAGTGAAAGGTTTGGGTTGAAGGTCTTTCAAGGAGACTTGCATCAGAAGGGATTTAAGAGTTCAGTGAGATGAGTAGCTACAAGTGTCTTAAAAAATACTGAACGTAGCCTGTGGCAAAGAAAGGAGCTTTCAGGGAGCAATCACCTTGCCTGCACAGAGAGGCAGCTGGAGCTGAGGATGGTGCAAAGCTTTCATGGTACCTGGAGTGTCACTGTCCAGGTGCACCCTCCTGTCTCTCATGAGTGGTCCTGCACTCCTTAGACCTCCTGGGCTTTCGCAGGAGAGTTTTACAGATTACCCTGGGTGTGCAGCCCGTGCAATCTTATCTTTGTGGCCCTTTTGGAAAGGGCAATGTGGGAAGGCTGAGCTGGTTCATGTGGAGTTATGGGTTCAAGGACCAAGCTGTTCCTACACTTTTTCTTCTGTGGCTTTACTGCTCTTGTGACCCCTAGTAAACTTTCTGGAAAAGAACCTGAAGCTAATTAAGAGGGTCATTTTTGTGGCATTGGCTAAATGGGAAATGGAATTTTGTCCCATTTGCATCAACAGAGGTCTGGCAGCAGTTGGAGCCCACTGCTGGAAAATAAAAGGGAAGACATCTGAAATAGGTTTTAGAAGAAACACGTTTGTTTGAAATGAGGGTTTACAGATCTGTGTTCCTGGGTAAGAAATATGTGCCTTCACACATCCTGTTCTGACCCTTATTGTGAGCTAGGTCTTCAGGCATCTGAGCCTGTGGGGAATTTTCAAATCTGTGTAAGGACACTTAATATTTAATGCCTCAATACACTGCCTCTCCTATTGCTGCATAACTAATAATACGGACTTAAATTGATTAGATGCCATCATTGCCTCAGGAAAGGGATGCTTGAGTTGCCTTTTGTGCTGTGATGTAGCTGTAGGCATTCTGGTTTATTTTGGCAATGGTTTGGACTTGAAACTAACCTAGTTAATCTGAAATTGGGTCCTTTATGCAATTTATAATGAGTTTTGCAGTAGTTGCTTATAAAGGTGATTTCATTGTCCATTGGAGGTGGTTCATAACTGTATGGCTGACATGATTAAATTTGGTAATTGTTGGATTTCTGGGTTCAAAATCCAAATCTAAATCTGTGCTTAGTTCTGTTGTCCAAACTGAGATGTAGAAGGGGTAGGTGTGATAGTGAGTTTATTCAATATTGACAACACTGAACATTCTAGTATGATGAGTCAGACTCTTCCAAAATTCTGTACTTGGTTTAAGTTAATGAGACTTAGAAAAATATCTAGTCATCCATTTTCCCCCCTCTGCAATAGTGATTATTATTCATTGTTTCCAATGAAGCCGGTAATTCTCCCATGAGCTTTTGTCTCCAGGTGCTCTCAAAATATTGCCAATTATTGAAAAACTTGAAGTAAAATGTTATTAGTCCTTCTGTCTTTAGGCTAGAACAATGGACCTGTTAAAATATTTATATTTAATGTTAGAGCAACTTGTGGGAATTGGGTCTGAGAGTTTCATTCATTTTATTTCATACATAGATTTCTGTTCTTACTGAGTGAGCAGAGGTTGCTGCAGAGCTGGGAGATGGGTTATGTCTGATACTTCTGCATTTTATTGTCTTAATTTTGAGCTCTGGTTTTGGACAGGAAAAAATATTTAAATATTTTGTTTAGCATAGCATACATCTGATGGTCAGGGAGGTGTTTTCCTGCTGGTTGGTTGTGGCACTATTCATGCCATGGTACTTTGTGCACTCTTGCTGCCCCTGTGCTGAGAGGATTGCCAGCTCCCCCTTGCTTTGTGCCCTGTGAGGACAGGAGATGCTGATTGCATTTAAATAGAGAATCTAGAAGCCTCAGATGGCCAGGATGCTTACCCAGATCATGTAGTAAAGAGTTTTTTTAATGGCAGGTGTAAACTGTGGGAATCCTGACTTGCAATGTTCATTGCACAGATATTTTCCCACTCTGCTGAAGTGCCACAGAAATGGGTGAAGGCTTCCCTCAGCTGTTTGTATCTTAGAGGCTTATATTTTTTCCTAAGCACACCCTGGATGCTGCTGTTTGCAGTTTATCTATAGAGTGTGTTAAGACCTGGTATTATTTTTTTTGCACATGAGTTTTATTTTAGAGGAATTTGCTAATTCTTCAATCTTTCTTTTCAAACTAGACAAACCCATGTAATCAATCTCAGATTCAGTCTTCTGCTTACCTGCTGTTGCCCAAACCCATAGACTGTTTGCCCTCAAGCCTTTTTGTCTTTTGGCAGCTGTTCTCATTCCAATTACAAAATATCCTTGGAAATTCAATACCTCATTTTTCTATTATTTAAATTATGGCTCACATTGTAGTTCAATGAATTTAATTAAAGCATTTCCTTACACACGTGGTGTCCATGTGGATAGGGAATAAGAACTTTTAATCTTAAAACTGGGCATGTGTAATAGTTACAGCACAAGAAATCATTCCTTATTGCACCCTTCAGGTAAGATGAATGTTCCTGTTGCCTGGAGGAAGACATAATCTATATGAGCTGGGTTTAAATCCTTAGGTAGCAGAGGGAATAACCTGTTTTAAATAACTTTTTCGTAAGATCTTTGTGGGATATTGGAGGGACCTGCAGATTTGGGGGTTACACAGTGGAATTGAGGATATTTGCTGTCTCAGCCCAGGGGCTGCTGGAAGGAGGTTGTGATCAAAAAGTCTCACTCTTCATCACAATGAATTTTTACAGATCTGAGTGTTAATTTTGTGGTAGGAGTTCTTCCTCAGAATACCCAAGGCTGGCTTGTAAACTTAATTTTTGAAGAGGTTATTTTTATTAAATTCCCTGTCTGAGGCACTGAGGAGGATGCTCAGCTGATACCAATCCCTCCCTTTCTCCACTTCCCGTAAGCCTGTTGGTTAAATTTTATCAAACTTCCAATCTTTGGCTATCTTCAACATCCTTTGTTTTTTTAAAAAAGGAAACAATTCCAAGAGAAAACCAACTTTTTTGTGTAAGACAAATGCAGGAAACATATCCAGCATGGGCTTGGTGTGCATTTGGTTTTATCCCAGCAGCTGAAAAGTCCCCTGCGGTCCCTCAGCCTGTGCTGCTCCTCTGGAATCTGTGCTCTCATGGCTGGGGACCCCTTAGCAGGGGATGCTGAAATGTTTGTTCCCAGGGCAAGGGGAAGTAAATTGTCAAGAAGAGGGGGCTCCCATTATTATGGGGTGGGGGCTGAAGAAGTTGTCAATATTTTGTGTTGCTGGGAAGCAAAGTTAAAGGGTGTGGGCCATTAGCCATAAATAGCTGGCCTTCAGGAGTGCTTTTGCACATTTGGGATGGCTGCACACTCTAGAGTCTCTTTGCTCTCTTGTCAAGCCTGGAGTGATTAACTCTTTTTCCTTTGCTCATCATTCCATGGGTTTTTCCTAGAAAAAATTGTGAAGTAAACGTGAACCCAGTTACTACATATTTAAGATAACTCAAGTAAACACATGCAACAATTAATTGGTAGTTGTATTTGGTATACAGTCAAGTCTTCTAAAAGGGAGGAAACTTGAAAATTGTGAAATATGCAATTTCACCAATTTCCAAACCATGTGCTTTACTGGTTTTAGATGATTTTGCAAAGCACTTTTTTCAACCCTTCTTTTAATGTGATTTTATTTCACTGTGACCATGCTGCTGTATGGAGTTGACCTAACAATTTAGCATTCCAGTGAGATGATTAATTCCAAATGCAACCAACTGCTTGCATTACAAAACCCTTTAATTCACTAGGTTCTTGCCTTCCCTTGGTCATAGCTCCAAGTGTGGATATGGAGATTGCTTTCCTCTTCTACTTTAAAAACTGGCAGTAACTTTGCATTACTTGGGAGAGTAGTTCAGCAACTTCTTTTTGGGCAGGTGCTGCTCAATGAGAGGAGATATTTTCTTATTTTAAGTGCTCAGTAATTGTGGAATGATGTTGGTCACACTCTTGGATGCAGAGCAGTCAGAGGGATATTCAGGATGCAAATTGTGTCAAGCGTTTTCTTGTGCAAAAGGAAGAGCTGTGCAGCAAATGCAATTATAACACCAAGTCTGACTCTGTGGTATCATCTGCATTTGACAGCTTGTGATAACACTGAGTCAAACCACCGCTGTGGCTGTACAAACCAAGGAAAAGTAATTTTTAATTAGAAACTAATTAAGTACACAAGTACAGGACCTCTGAACCTTGGAAATGAACAAATTATAACATTGTTCTTTGCTGAAATGTACTAATAAGGAAGCTACTTTAAGCTAAATGTAATCCATGGTTAGCTTTTAGCTGATTGCTTGTTTTCCCAGAGTGTTGATTTTTGTAGCTCTTCCATCCAAAATTATTTTAAAATATGTCTCAACATAGTAACTGTGTTTTCAGCTACCAAGGTGCTGTCATCTCTGAATGAAGCATGGTGCCAGTGTGACTTTGCCATGTTCTAATTTCTCCTTTGCCTTTCCATGATATCAGTGAGAACAAATGTGCTGTCAGCTGCACTGGGCACAAATAGATTCTGGTTGCATCTGGCAAGAATTTGGGTGAAATCTACTTTGAAGTACAACTTGGCAGAACTTGTTCTGCTTTAATAGCAACAAACTTCCAAAACACGGATTTCCTGAGCCCTTTGGAGGTGAAAAGCCATCACCAATGTGATGTGAGTGATTTTCAGTCAGCCTGCCTTTCCTTGGAGGATATCCTAAGCAATGAAAGCATGTGCAGTATGCTCTATTTATAACTCAGAAGACACAAGTAGTACCAGTGTCTTTGGCCACTTGACTTTTTATTGTGTTTGCAGAGCTGTTACCAAGATGTTCTGTTTTGGAAGTGCAGAAGAAGCTGGGCAATCTCCTGCCAAGTTCCTAAATTTCAGCAGCTAAAGGCTGAAAGGATGTTTGGGCTGTCAGAGGCTGACTGTGCTCCTGATGGATCATTAGCATTAATTACTTACTGGGTCCTAGCCTGCCTCAGATGGATGAGCTCTGTCACCTCCCTGCTGAGGGTTGAAGCTGTTTCTGGACTTGCAGCACTTGTGACACCTCACACCTGCAGGGCGATTAGCTGTGCCCTGCTGTTAATTACTAGTGTGGATTAGCAGAGGGCACCACGTTTGTGTTGCATCCTCTGCCAGGGCTTGGGCTCTTGTGGGTGACCTGGCAGGCTTGCAGGAAACTCTGTGAAAAATAGCACTCCTGCTCAGCTGGCTCATTTCTAGGGAAAGCAGATCCCAGGAAGAGTTTCCTTCCACCCCCTCATATGGAAGGAACATCTTGGGAAGATTGGAATGGCTCCTTGGTTCTCAAGGAATATGTGGCAGCCAGCCAAAAGAAAACCCAAATCCTCTAAGTTGCTTATTGGCCTACGTGTAGTGGTTTTAATTTGTGAATTTGAGATTTCCTGGCCAATGTTCCAATTATTGTAGTGGGTCTGGTGTCTAGGGACATGTGCAGGCTGGCACACAGGATAAAGAGCCACGGGCATAGGGACCCTTTGGCAAGGACCAAATGAGTCTTGGGGAGATGTTCTGAAAGCATTTATCATCACACCCCAGTTTCCTGTGGCAGTCTGTGCAATCCTTGCAGTGTTGTACAGCAGGTCTGCCACTAAATCAGGCAAGGGGGCAATTTTTCCATGTGGAAACTTGTTTTCTTTCTCTGGTCACCCATTTGAAGCTGTTTGCTCTTGACACAGAGGGGTGCTCAGGCTCCATTTTGATGATTGCTTAAGTCTTTTAAGTAGCAATTATTTTCCTAAATAAACAGCTTTACTGAGCTTATACACGCAACATTTAATTTGGAAACCAAATGATACTTTTTTTGTTGGATCTGCAGAAATAAAGATTTTGCAGAACATCTTTATTAAAATTATCTTTTCCTATGATCCCATATGTTTCTTTCCTCCCTGTGTCCCTGGTTGATTCCAGCAGGTAGTATGAGCCTTATCCATCGCTGTCTGTTTTGGAAATCAGCCTATTTGTGATGCTCTACCTTTTGTAGATATGACATTTTTTATTTTTTGGGAGGGGGTTCTATATCTATTGCCTTTGGATAACAATTCCTGCTGTTCCAGATATTTTATTTCCAGCTTTGCAATGAGTAACTTTTATGTAAAGTTATTCAAATGACTTGCAGAAAAACCCAGAACATCCAGAAATGGCAAATAATCAAAGTCTGGACTGATCGCCATTTCTGAATTACAGCATAATTATAAAGAATTTAATCTGCATTTGATATTAATTTTGAGTATCATTCTTGGGACCTGTAAGCCATTACTTTACAGCAAGTTGTACTTTTTGGAGAGCAGAGCTGTATTGAGATTTCTAGTCTCAAGTGCTTTGCCACTCTTAGAGTTTAAACTAGTTTATTAGAGAATGTGCTCACAGTTATTTAGTGTTAATTTCCACAAACTTTGTTCAGAGCTGTGGCTGCATGAGGCGTGGGTTTGATGATGGAGCTTGGTGAAAAAGGAATTGCCTGGGTGGTCACACTCAGTGGAGAGCAGAGATAAGTGATGTTGCATAGTTCAGGTTGTACAACTAAAGGGAGCCTGCAAGAAAACTGGAGAGGGACTTTTTACAAGAACATGCAGTGCTAGGACAAGGGGAAATGGCCTTGAACTGAAAGAGGAAAAATTTAGATTAGATATCAGGAATAAATTCTTCAGTTGAGACATGGAAATACATTACCCAGAGGAGCTGTGTATGTCCCCATCTCTGGAAGTGTTCAAGGCCAGGCTGGATGGGGCATTAAACAAGCTGGTCTAGTGGAATGTGTCCTTGCCCATGGAAGGAGGTTGGAATGAAAGGGTTTTTCAGGCTCTTTTCAACCTAAACCAATCTATGATTTTATGTATATGGGTATTTTTTGATTAGTATTGCCTGGTAACTCTGAGCATTAGTCATCTGTAAAGAGATTTTTATTTTTTTGAAGGTTGCTGATCCTGTGGAATTTGCTTGATGTTCTGTGACTACTGTATCCTTAGGAGACCAAACATAGCTGAAAGTATCTGGTACTTGAGATAGTATGAACCAAATGTTCCCCACTTACCCTGAAACTGCTGCCTTGCACAAGCTGCCAGGTCCAAAAGGGAGAATTTGAGCTGTGCTTTGTGTATGTGTTGAACCACAGTAACTAGGCAGACCCAAGGAACTCTGCTCTATCTGATCCTGGTCTCTTTAGGGGGAAATCATAGAATTTCCTGAGTTTAAAGGGACACACAAACATCACAGAAGTTTGACAACCCCAAGAACTTCACCATGTGCTCGAGAGCATTGTCCACACGCTTTTTTCAGGGGCAGGTTTGGTGCCCGGACCATTCCCTTGGGGAGCCTTTTTTAGTCCCCGGGGGAAGAACTTTTTCCTAATATCCAGCCTAAACTTTTCCTGCCACAGTTTTGTGGCATTTCCTTGAATCCTGTCTGGTTGATAGAGCAGAGGTCAGCACTGCCCATCCCGACGATCTTGTAACTGCAGTGAGGTCTCTTCTCTGGGCTGGACAGATCAAGTGACCTCAGCTATTCCTTGTATGCCTTCCCATCCAGACACTTCACCACCTTTGCTGCCTTCCTCTGGACACTCTGTAATGGCCTAATGTCTTTTTTACATTTTGGCACCCCACACTGCACACAATATCCAAGGTGAGGTCACCCCAGCCCAGAGCAGAGCAGGACAATTCCCCCTTTGCCTGGCTGATGCTGTCTCTGATTCCCCCAGGACAGGGATGTCCCTCCTGACTGCCAGGGCACTGCTGGCTTATGTTCCATTTGTCATTAAAGAGCACCAGCCCTAAAATGGAGCCCTGCACATCCCACTAGTGACTGCTTTGCTGGGAGAGGATGGTGGAGATTCCCAGGGAGACTGGCATTGCTGAATTCCCATCATCTTTCTCATAATTTGCTCCAAGAAATCATTTCACATTTTTAGGAGGGAGTTTTGTCTTTAAAGTTTGATTTCTGAATACTTGCCATTATAATGAGATTTTTAGAACTTATAAGGAGAAGATATTAGGTTTACTGCTAGCCAAGCATCCCTACCTTGACTGACAAGTAAAACTGGTTCAGCTGCCCCAAGCTTAAAGAGAAACTGAATAATACTTGCAGGTATTTCCTGGAGTCAGTATTGGAAGTTGTCCTGGTGTTCTGAGGTGTGGAACCCAAGTTCAGTACTCCCCACCTTTCAGATTCAGATGCATACCACTTTTTCTAAGTAAGTGGTAGCTGTATTTATATTTTGTTGAATCCTTCCTAGATTATTGGAGATGTACATGATCCCCCTGAAGGAACAGAGTTGCATAAAATGCTCCTAAATGTTTTATGTAACCCATCCTAGATTTCAATTTTCTTAATGTTATTAATTTTTTTTTTTTTTTTGGCATCGCAGAAATGAATGTAATTTATTTCTGGACCAAGGAGAGCATGAGATCTGCTATTAGAAGCCTGGTTCTTTCAATAGTGGTGAGAAATGGCAAGAAATAAACATTGCCACTTTCTCATTAATGCAATTACCATAACCCATCAAACATGTGCTGATAAATTTGAGAGGCTTATACCATTCATTAGGCACATAGATTCATTAATGTAGCCAACATAAAATAACAAGGGGAGTGTCCAGCTTGGGGGAAAATCCAGAGAACAAGAGCTCACATTATACAGAGCTATGATGATAAATGTCTCCTGTGGCATAATTTTAACTCTTACCATCTGTTATTCCCTGTTGCTGTAGCAACTTAAATAAATATTAAAAATAGTCTGAAACCAGGAAAAGCACAGCAGGGAATGTCTGTCCTGAAAGAAAACAAACCCTCAGTGTGACCAGGAAATAGCAGGAAAAAGGCTGATGAGAACTTGAGGAGATTTAGCTGGGAGAATTTTCAAAATGCAGGGGTGGGTGAGAGAAGGATCCCAAAGAAGTGTTTATAAGCAGTTGTAGCTGGGCTACCAAAGCCCTATCAGATGCTCAGTGCTGTACTTGCCATCTGTTTTCAGCTCTGAGCTTGAAAAGTAATTTAATTTTAACTTTTAGGAGATTTATGTATATATGTTTGAATATGATTTCACATTTTTGAGAGATATTTGATTTTTGTGGCTGAGCTAGAGAGCTGTTATGGCCCAATTGTTGTAAACTGTGAGCATTAGACTGGTGTTGATCAAATGATGCCATTCAAATATTATTAGAACTGAGTGTTTAGGCCAAAGGCAAGGCTTAAAAGGAGAGCTGCACTTTCATGCCAGGCCAACACAGGAGCTGTTTCCAGAGGCTTCTTTCTGGAAAAAGCAAAAGCAGGAAAAGCTTACTTGGGAAAGAAAGGCTGAAACACTGCATTTAGCGTCAGGGGCATGAAGAGTTGTTTAAATAATTGCAAGTGTTGTGAAATAACAGAGCAGTTCAAGAGCCTAGAAGCTTGACTCTTTTTGGGAGGAGTTCAGTCATTTGGGGATGCCCTCTCTGAAGAAATCCTTGCTTGAAAAATGCATGGGAAGAGCAGCCCTGCTTGGAGGAATTGCTAACTCTTCTGGGTGGGTCCTTGCTTTAGTCTAATTATAATGATTTGTTTAGCTTCCTTGGTGAGTGTTCCTATATGCTTTTTAGCATTCCCTTTCATTCATTTGGCAGTAAGTTCAAGAGTGATTTATGATAAGAGAGGAGAAAACAAACTGAGATTTTATGTTAGCCAGAGAACTTTAGATGTAATCACACCACATCCTGTGCAGTGCTGTGAGCAGTGTGCGCACCACCCTGGACACAAGATAAGATCTCATTTGAGCTCACAAACCCAGGCAGACTGGATATACAAACATCCAGGTGCCATCAGTGCAAATTAAGGGTCTGTGGCTGGACTCAAGTGCATGAGACAGCACAAATCAGAAATTTAGCTTGGTCCTGTTACGGCTGATGACCTGATAGGCAGCTTTTGATCTGCAGCTTTGTGGTTTCTTCTGCGACAGTAACAAATGCAAATTCTAAAACATAGATGCTTTGATTTGCAGGGAAGCTCTGACCCACCAGAACTGTAACTTCCAGTGGTAAAATCACTTGAGTTCCAGCTCCAGCCACTGTATATCTGAGTTTTCCTAGTCTCTTCTCTTCTCTTCTCTTCTCTTCTCTTCTCTTCTCTTCTCTTCTCTTCTCTTCTCTTCTCTTCTCTTCTCTTCTCTTCTCTTCTCTTCTCTTCTCTTCTCTTCTCTTCTCTTCTCTTCTCTTCTCTTCTCTTCTCTTCTCTTCTCTTCTCTTCTCTTCTCTTCTCTCTCTGTAATCTGAGTTTTCTATATTTGGCCAGAGTGGCTGCCCTCAGCCTGCTCTGTGTCTGGGAGCTGCAGACACTTCCATGGCACAGCACCAGGCTGCAGGGCTTCTGTGCAGTCACTCAGTGCCTTTGAGAGATTTTGAAGCTTTGGCTACATTCAAAACAGCTGCTGTATCAATAAAATAAGCCTGATGCACCTCAAAAGCTTTAGGTTCTCCCCCAAACCAACTCAAGGCAGGTCCAAGGTTTCTCACAAGGCTTCATATTTTTCCTGGTGAGCTAATGATGACAGAAATGAGGCTGATATGATCTGGTGAAATCTTTCCTGATCTTGCTGTGATATGGGAGAGACCTGTGCCACATTGTTCTTGCTGGCATAGCTTTCCCATGGCTTGCTGTCCTGGTCTGAGGTGAGGTGTGGAGAAGCCAGAAGGCTTTCTCTGAGACCTGCTTTTAGTGGTGACAAAGGAACCAATGCAATGGCTTGTTGGGATAGGACATAAAATAGTATCAGTCTTCGTCCATGGTGAAATCATGCCCATAAACTGAAAATTCCCCAAATCCCATCTGGCTGTCCTTCAGCTGATCAAATAGTTAATCTAAAGCTCCACTCCTTCATCTGTGCTTCAGGTATTCTGCAAAGCCATTTCTGTGGAGCATTTAGAAAAATATTGTCCAGTCTTCTGAACTTTACTCTTAATATTTTTTTTCTTGTACTCCATTCCTGTCTGCTTATTTTTGTGGGGAATCCATGCTCCTACTGAAGTGGTTTCTGGCATTCTGCAGGAAGGAAAGGGTTTCCCAGCAGTTCTGGGAACAAGCCAATTACTTGGAAGTCCTGCTGGAAACTGCTTGGAAGATGCATTGAAAATAATAAAACTTTGCTGCATTCTGCTCAAAATAGGCTATTATTTAACAGTAAATCCAGTTAGATATGGCGGAGATGTGTGTGCTCTGACTGTGCTCAGTGTGTACATGACTTAACACAGACCTTGTGCTTGGCGGTCTCTTCTTACTACTGAAGATAAAATGTTTCCTGCTCTGAGGAATTTACAGCCTAGATGGACACTCCAGGAAGACCAAATATCCAACAGCAGCTCAAGATGGAGTAGTTCATTTTAGGAAGTTTATCTCTATTTCATGATGGTGATGACATAATTTTTACTTGGAGGAGTAGGATTTATGCTGATGTACTTTGAGCTTTTATGCCAATCTCCTTATGTATTGCATTAGACAGTCCCTGCTGCAAAGGTTTGAAATCTCAGCTAGATTAAGATATCTGATCTCTGCTTCCCAAAAATTCCACTGTGTTGTCAAGTGAAAGCAGAAAGCTGATGGAAGACATAAAGTGCGCAAAAGGCCTGCCATATTTCACCATGATTTATTCTGACATCTCTGTGTAGCTAGTTGATTTTTTTTTTCTTTTGACCCGAACAGCAGTGTGAGTTCAGCAGTCAGCAGCACGCATTCTTTAATGCATCTAGAGAACTGAAATCATTGTTTTATGGGCCAAGTGATAGCTATGCAATTAGGATTTCCATCTGTGCAATCCACTGCTTTGGTATGGTGGCAAACATGTAGCATGAAATCAGATTATTACTGCTGTGGGAAGAGAGCTAAGGTTGAACCTCCCTGTCTACAGTTTTGCTGTAGAATTTTACTTTTTAAGGAACTTTGCAGATGTTTACAGAACTTCCATATAGCTGCTTCCTGAAGTTATGACTTGCCTTTAATAAAAAATGAAAGCCCAGAAGTTCCCAACCTCCCTATTTGCACAGAAACCTCGCTGCAGTTGGCTCTGAACTTGTGCTGTTCCCTCAATGAAAAGCCCTTGCTGTGTCTTCTTGTAGTCCAGTCTTTTACAGCATAGATGATATGTTTTCAAGCAAACATGAGCCTTGTTTTCCATGAACTGAAGTCTAGTTTGGATCCAGTTAAAACCTCTGCTGTTTTGCATTTATAAGGGGTATGTGAGCTTGTATTTGAGAAACTTTATCCAAGGTTTAGGGCTGGATTTTTTTGACAGAATGCTATTTTGCAGTTAGCATCCATGTTATGCTGTCTGTCTTCTGAGCTGGAGATGTATCATCAAATTGTAAATAGCTTCCAAGTTGCAAAAGGTATTTCCTTCCTTATTCCATCCCCTTAGCTTTCTTTTTATACAGGCACTAATAGTTTCCACGCTCCTTCTTCAAGATCCCATGGATCTGGAGAGCTCATGGTGACTATCATTTTATTCTGCTGAGTACTTTAAAAGTTGTAATGAGACTGTGTGGTAAGTTAATAGAGCCTCCTGGTTATTCTCACAGTACTTGTAAAAAATTACTTGGTGTCATGACTTCATATCCAGATGACTGTATAAAATTAGGCAAACTCTTAATGCTTGTTCTCAAAGATGTGTATTCTTAAATTTATTGGTGCCATGAAAATGCAATCATTTTATCAGGGAGATAACTTGGAACTTTCCAAATGCTGAAGAATAGCATGTCAAATCTTTTCAGTGTTCGCTATTAAAGTTCAAAGCATAACACATTGGACACACGGGAAAAGTTCCCTTTTGCAGGTGATTGATGTGCCAGCCTTTCATTCTGCTTCCAGCATACTTGTTCTTTGAGATACGGATTGTTTTTAAGCAAAAGATCTTTCAGAATTTTTTCTTACTTATTCTATTTAGAAACTTAATGTTTTAACCATGAAGTTGAATGAAAGTTAAGTTTCATGTTGTCCCTTGCAGGATAGTCCTTAGGGCTTGGTGGAGTAAATGATTGCGCTCAGAATTGTGCTGGGTCATCCACCCACCTTGTTACCCTGTGGTCTGTAATAATTAGATTTATTTATATGCAGCTTTGCTGTGGCATTGCATTTTTTATTAATCAAGTGAGAGGTGCAAATGAAATGCTAGCATGGTTTTCATCAAGAATGGTCTTTATTCTTACAGATATTTACTGCTTACAGAACTTTATGCCATTATACAGTTTTGTCAGCCCATTTCAGGTAACTTGTTGCTAAAAATAATGATGGACAAGGCATTCACATTTATTTGTGAACTACAGTGCTGAAGTGTGCACCCATAAAAAATGGTCCCTTCTTTGTTTATAACCTCTCTTGCAAGACCTCTCTAGCTCTTCCTTCACCATCAGCCTTCATCCTTTTTAAATTTTTTTTTCCCTGAGAAACTAAAATGGGAAAAAACCTGCATTGAATGTGACTTACTGTGCTGAAATGACCATGCTGCACAAGTCAACCTTTCCCTGCAGTTGGTTTAATAGTCCCACACTGAGGATAACCTAGTCTGTCCTTACAGAATAGCAGTATATTATTATATTAAAAGGGACATTCTGGTGTGCCAGCAGGGGAAGAGATGGCTCTGGTACCTGATGTCTGGAGGTTTGGATGTAACCCTTCTGATACAGATTTTCTAGAGTCTAACAATGATTTGTTGGGCAACACTGGAAAAAACCACTTTTCTTTTACCATGGCACTTAGGAACTACTTTGACAAATAAGAACTGATTCTTTCAGGTGCTGGGGCAGTGCTGGTGGGGTGTGAGGCACAAAAGCCAGGTACCACGTGTGTCTTCTTAGGATGCTAAATGCAGGGATTTGTGGAGATGTAAACTGGTAAAAATCTGGGGTTGAGCAGTTGGGTGGATGAGGTTCCAGGAAATGTGGATGCTTTAACAAACAGATTACCTGGCCCTGATATTCTGATTTAAAAGTCTGTTGGTGGATTCACAACAAGTACAATACACAAAATTATGCATGTTCTTCTGAGATCAGCTCAGTTGTTTGGAGTGTGGTGATGATAATGAATTCCAGGGTCAAGGGTTTGATCTCCACATGGGCCATTCACTTGAGGGGTTGAACTTGATAATCCTTGTTGGGTGCCTTCCAACCTGGACTACTCTATAATTCCTCATTAGCTAAAGCACAGGAAATAGATGCAGGTTATGAAATCATAAGCAAGTGTAATACATGTTTAGGATAATGTGCTGCTCTAGTTTAGCTCCGCTGTAAGAGGCTACTCAAGTTGATGGGAATTTTTTGCAAATTTGGGGCTGTTCCCAGGGTGGCACTTTGGCATTATTAGAGGCCTCATGGCATGTTTTTGTTATCTTTGGAAGTCATGTCCTTGTGTGCATTGCTCATGAAAGATACATGGCTGCAATCAAGAGCTCTGTACCTGTGCTCTGGCCACAACAACAGAATTACTTGGTAGCTTCAGGTGCCAGCCAGGATGCTTTTCTGGTTTTTTTTCCCTCCAAGATGAATAACTCTGCAGTAAAGAGGGTAGGCTTAGCATTTCTACAATTTATTAATTGTCATATGAATAAGCTCCGAAGAAAAAAAATCCCTGCATCTTTAGATGTTAGCCACATGTGATCGCATAACTGAGGCCACATAGTTTTGTAAAAGGTCATAAGAAAAGCTGGTGGTCATATTTCACTAAAGTCTTTGGTTGATATTAATGATGCCAAAGAATTACTAAAAAAAATAAATGCCTGGGGGAAAAAATCCTTAAGGCAAAAAGTACAAACAGCACCTATAAGTGTCTGATGTTTATCTAAAATCTAGACTGTGTATTCAATCAAATGTTCTCTTCTAGAGATGCAAAACCATGCAGCTTCTGTCTTGTCTGTCTAAAACACAGGGTTAAGAGCTATTTTGCAAGGTGTGTGTTTCTGCTAATTGTTAATTAGGCAAGCTGGTGATCATTATCAACAGCATGAGAAGTGACAAGGGTCATCTTTGACCCACACAACTGCCTGGACTGAAGAATTCTGCAAGCACTCTGAAGCTGCTCTCTCAAAATACCTCCCTCTATTATTTTGTATTTAAATTCAACCCTCAAAGGTATGGGAGAGCTCCAGAGTATTTTACTACTGATATGATGTGCCTGTAAGTTGTATTCTGTGCCAAATTAAGCAGCAATACTTCTGTATGGCATACATTGTAATTAAATACAGAACCCAAGCCTAATGTTTGACCTTGGGGATTTTGATTCAGTTAATTGTAGTGTTGGTGGGAAAATGAATTCCATAATTGAGGCTGAGCTCTGATGTCCCTCATGGTATTTGAGTATTCAAATACAAAGTTTTGGGAGAAGTCCATTTCTAATATTCACACTAATTTATCATTTTAACTGGCATATTTGGATTCCTGAACAATTGAAGATGAAACAAAAGGAAAACAGGAAATTAAAGGATCTGATGGGTCCCATCCAAGTTTTGTGTCTCTCTCTCTCTACTGGCTTTAATGGAATGTGTCCCACTCTCTAGAAATAGCTCTTGAATTCTTTTCACTGGAAACACTGACAAAAATTAATATACTCCTAAAGTGAAACAGACCTGGGAAGCAAAATAAAACTCAGCTCTTGGAATTGTCCAAACCAGAAGAAGTGCGGAAGTGAAAGAAGTACCATGAGAATGTAAGAGAGAGTTTATTCTTTCGGTTTTAATATTTAAGTAATGAATAACAAAGATAAGGTAATGGTGGTCTAGCTGCTAATTAGAATAGTGCTGCAGATACAGTGAAAATGGAAATTGTAAGTGTTCAGAGCCTTACTGAGATTGGGACAGTGGGTTTTTGAAAGATATGATTTTTAGGATGGTGCTGCAATGATGTATCTCTTATTGACATATAAGTTGTAAATAACCAAAAGTGTGAAAAATTAAATATGAAGCATCTTTTTGAAGTCTCAACATACCCACCTTTCATTGGGAAAAAAGGGTTCCTTAATGAATGGCATTTCCCTTTGTTATTTTAGTTTGTATAGAATTGGTTTCTACCATGTAGAGTGATGTGACTTTTATTGTAGTGGTGTTTTTGGCTTTGCAGTGTCATGCAAATGGCAATTGTCAGGATATAAAAATTGGATACTGGAAGTCATCCCAAAAAGCATAATGAACAATATTTTGGTTTTTTTCCCTATACATTTACTGCATTGAATCAGATGATGCAGGCTCTCTTTGCAGTTCATTTTTTTTACCTGATTTTTTTTCTTTCTTTTTTTTTTTTTTTTTTTTTTTTTTTTTTTTTTTTTTTTTTTTTTTTTTTTTTTTTTTTTTTTTGAGTTCAGGTTATTCTGTGTAGAGTGCTCTTGTGGGAAATTCTCTTCAAGCTGAGAGTAGCTTTACTGTGACTTAAATGGTGTCAGTCAATTTAGCTTTAAATGCAGTGGGCTTTAATCCTGTGGGAAGGCAGTGCTTTGTGTGAGAGGACATGAAAATTCGGTTTTTGTATAGGAAAAAAACTGCTAGTGGGTTGTGATAATATTGAAATAAGTATTGGAGGAATACATTTATCTGAGGAGCAAAACAGCTTCTAGAAACCTGATTGTCAGAATGCAACAAGGGGCATTTTCAGATTTGTATATGTATATATATTTTTTTTTTGTGATGGGTGGGTTTCAAGTTATTTGTTTGGGGTTTGGTTGATTGGTTTGGTTTTTTTTTTCACTTGAATTTTGGCCTCTGCTTTCCAATTCTCAGGCCTCACAGTCCATGGTATCATTGGAATTGTGCTCCAAATAGTTCCTGGACAAACACCAAAAATCCTGACGGTTTAAGTCAAGGAAATTCCCTCTTACCTTGCAGGCAATTTGCAGGAGTAAATGCTGAGTGAAATCTGCATTAAATCACTCATTGCAGTACGCTCTGGTTAGGAAGAGGAGCATGTGATCTGTTATTCCACTGTAAATGTTCCAGAAATATGTATTTGTTGAGTTTATAGGCAATTTATAACTTAATACATTTATTTATAGGCAATTCTGTGGTGCTCACCACTGCAGTATCATCTCATTGCTCTTGGGATGTTTGTGCCTTTAATGAAAAAGGACAAATGTTTTTTTTCTTCAGAATTTTGCAAGTGAGGGCACATCAGTGAAATCAATCTCAGGCCTAAATTGTTAATGTAACTAAAACAATGGTGTTTTCTTCTGAAGAATGCTACTGTTTTGCAGCAGTTTTTGCAAGATTTCTTAACAGGAACAGAATAATGAATGTAGTCTTCATGTTTCCTTAAATGCATTGTGTATTAAATGTGAAATTAAATTTTAAAAATTCTATTATGCATAGATTTTCTGATCTGCAGCAGTATTTATCTAGACATTTACTTATTCTTGTAAAGGGCACATGCCACAGGGAGTACAGCTACTTGGAAAATATTAATCCCTTCAGTGGCCTCCTTCTGTCTCAATTCCCCAAATTCTGATGACAGTGAAAAGAATTTCACCCTTAACAAGAAAATTCGATTGAAAGTTTAATTTGGGGGAAATGAAAGAAACTTAGCCATAATTTTTCTAAGTGAAATAAAAACCTTGTGTCGAGTGAAGTTCTCAAAATTTGGCCTCTGCAATCCCTCACAAGCCCAGGGTAGAATTCAGATTTGTTAGCTGGGCTGCTTGAAGAACATCAGGAGAAGCCAGAGTCAGCTGAAAGACCAAGCCTCAAAAAAGGGATTTTTAGAGGCATTGGTCCTAGAAATCTCAAGAGGCTGTGTCTTATAATTTCTGAAGGTAAGGGGTTTTTTAAAGATGAAACAAAACGTCTATTTTATTTTTGAGGTTGGTTTTGGCCAAAAATTTAGCAGTTCTCTAAAGAAAACATTATCTTTATGGGGAGGGGAGTGGATAAAATGTCTGGCAAAATACTTGGCATATAGTATCAGTTTTTTCTGACTGGAATACTTTTTGTTGTAAAAAGAAAATTAAGTAGCTTGAAATCTTAATCCTACTTCTGCTGTTGATGTGAATCCTTAAAATCAGTTTATTTCCTCTGATTTTTGGATATTACTATGAAGCCACTGACTGGAGGAAAAAGTGTTATAAAGGTTTAACTTTGGACCTTTGCACATCTGAAACATGGTAAATAAGTTTTAATATTATCTCTGCTATTACTTTGGTCTGAAATTCTCTTTGCAATATGATCTAAAACGAGAACAGAAAGATAATTTAGAAAAAAATGCTGTAACTGTCAAGGCTTTAATCTACATTATTAGTACATCATGTGTGGTTTCCCTGAAAACCAAAAGCAAGCTGGAATCTTTGACTCTCATAACTCATGTGCATGATGAGTCTGTCTTCTGGTATATGTCTTGTAAGGTTTTTGAAAATGTTGGAACTTGCAAAGGAGCCTGAGGCTAGAAAAAAGTGTTCTAAGTAAAGAACAAATGAAAATTCAGAGGAATAGAAGCAATCTGATCCTGGAAAGCTCTCTGGTAATGCACAAAGTCTGAGGAGGAAGAGGTGTTTGCCTCTTCAAAGCCATAGAATTTAGAAATGAACTATTCAAAGTGAAATTCCACTGAGCAAAAAGAACAGGAAGAGAACGGATGTAAGAGAAGAGAAGGAATTTTTTATTTTTTTTCGTCAAAGGCTTGAGGGACAGAGCTTGTGCTGGTCCTGCACAATCTCCTGTTGTGGAGATACTTTCTATGGTCAAAGAAATGAAAAAGTTGCAGGAATGGGTGGTTCTTCAAGAGCAGGGGAATGGAGGTCACCAGTGTAATGTGCACACCACTGGCTCACACTTGTAAAACTTTGTTTATCCATGTTGAAAATACTGTTTTTAAAGCTGGGCAAGTAAATGACAGGAGCTGCCATTTATCCCAAGCTTTGGAATTTTGGTGTATTGAGATACTGATGTAGTGGAAGATTATCTTCCCTTCCACATGCTTCCTGCCTGATAGATGAAGGAAAAACCCCTTTTGAAGGCAACAGGGTTTCTGTAGAGAAGTTTTGAGGAGTTTTTTTATTGTTTAATTATAGGGCAAAAAAAACGGCTCATTGCTAATTTAAGCCAATTCTTGTGTTAGCAATGTGTCAAGCACAAGAGACAAGTATGTTAGAATTACAAATCTCTCTGTAAAAGCATAATATTATAAATTATTATGATATTATAAAGCTCAGACTTAAAGCCAGATGTCACTGGTGTTCAGTCATTCCAGTTGGGTGATTGACTCTGAGTCTCGAGTCTGATGAGCTCAAGGCCTTGCAACTTCAGTGCAGCAGAAGTTCCTTACTGTTGTATGAGAAACTTCCTTGGCAACCTAAGAATGGCTTAATTTCTACCCTGTGGGATCCTCCACACAGAGAAAACCCTCCTGCCGAGCACTATTCTTTATGCTTGGGAACAGCAGAGTAAGAGTTGATGGCTGAAATCATAGTCCCTGATTACAGCAGGGTTCCATGTGCTCCTCTACTGACCTGTGAGGTGATGTCACAATTCTCAGGTCATCAGAAACTCAGCAGAAATTTGCTGTTAAACTGCATGGATGTGGTACCATCAGTTACTGGGAGCAATCTTGTAGGTGCTGAGTTGAGTTTTAACATTGCATTTAGAACATTTTAATCTGGCATAGTGGTGTCATGGCTCGATGAAGAGGGAGAACTTCAATTCACTGATTTATGCTCTACCCAGCTGAAAGTGTTCCTGCATTTTTGTCCTCCATGTGCTTGTTGAACCCTGTTGTTTGGTGCTGTCTTGCCAAGCAATTCCTTTATTTTGCTCTGGGTTGCATCTGTTTTGGTGTGACTGATTGAATTCATCTGTGTCTGTCAAAAACCTTCAATCTCCCTACAGTGAGAGGTGATGAATAATGCAAGATCTGTTTAGATGTGTTCATGTGTACTTCCCATTCAACAGGTAACTTCTCCATTGCAAAGATTTCATCAATTCAGGCTCCTACACTGTTCAGATTGGAACAGCTGGGTTTTTTTTCCTTGCCACCCCAAAAACCCTTTATCTACTTAACACTTAGATGCCAGTGATTATGTCCTTTTGGAGCTCTTTTAGAGGCCCCAGACAAGAAAATCAACTGTACTGCAGACATGTGCCTAGCAGTTTTACTGAGACCACCAGCTCATTTCACATGGGTCATCAAATGGTTTTCCAAGCATGTCCTGACTTGGATTGGTTTTGAAGCATTGACTTAGAGTGGAAATATTTCATATCCCTTGCTGATCCCCTGAGCCTGCTGGCCTCCCACCCCTGTGGCCATTATTTTTGAGGAAAATCAATTAAGTACAGAAATTCAGCTTTGTGTGCTTTCACTTAGGTCTCCAGCATTCTGTGCTATGTCAGGGAACTTTTATGAAGTCTGGGGGAAAAAATGTAAAATCAGGAGATTGTAAAGGAGTGAAACTTGCTTTTCATTCTAAATGGTAACCAAAATACACTTGTCTATAAAAAGATGCCAAATAACATTGCATGTTAACTACAAATTTCTCAGCACAGTCTGAATCCTGATGCTCCTCTTTGGACAAGCTGGGTTACTCGATTTCAAGGGGTTTTATCATTTTGGTTTTTCATTCTTTGCAGAGACAAGCAGATCTGATAATGTATACACGTACCTCTTGAGCCTCCCTAAATGCTTTTTCTGCGTTTTCTTCCCAATAAAGATTGTGGAGCTGGCACTTCTAGTCACCACAGTATTTCAGGGAGCTCCATCCTTGAATATGAAAGAAGAGGAGGAACTGCAAAAGTGTGTAGAACAAAATTATGGGAACTTGACATACTGTCTGGAAAAAGTGTCTGGAAAGCTGGGGGTTTCCTTTTTACTTATATGCCTCTAAGTGGATTGGCTTTACTGCAATGCCAATAAATAATTTAAGCCATTTATTAGACAGCTTGTGATCCTGTCCATTAAGCTAGTGTGTTTTTGTTAGGAGGGTATAATTTTCCTTGGATTTGTTGTTTTTTTTGGGCTTTTTTTTTCCTGCTGGTTCTGTCATGGATAGCATGGATAGGTCTACAGCTTTTTTTAGTCTTAATTGCATGGGTGTCTCTTGCCTTACCAATGCTATTGTAACCTCTGCTGAGTAGAGCACTGATAAAAGTCTGTAAATATCTGTGAAAAAAAGAGATTAATAAGGTCATTGTTGTACTACACAAATTAGGGAAGTAAGAGCTTGTTTCCAATTCTATGCAAGACTGCAGGAATAGTCTTTAAGCTCCTTCAGGATCTATAGCTCTTTAATTGTAAAATGGATGAGGGAATCTTTACTTTATGGAAAGTTTTGAAAATCTTTCCAGAGAGAGGCTAGGAAACTCTTGAAGAATACTTGCTCTGGAAATTCCTCACTGTGAAACACGGAAATGAGGGTGGACAGGGAGTGGCTTCACCTGCAGATGCAGGAGCTTTAACCTGAAACTATGGGAGGTACCAGGCTGATGTGGCCATTCTGTATCAGGTCATGTTTCTGGTTCTTTTTTCTGGGTTGGTTCAGAACCGGTCACTTGTAAGGACATGCTCCTAGTTTGAGTTTGTGATTGGATCTTTGCCATCTGATACCCCTATATCTTGTTTTATATATGAATATATCTCTTGTTAAGTTTGTCACCCCTGAGTCTTTGGGTAATGGCTCTCAAGTGGTGTGGTTCCTAACTTTGTTATTTAATACATTAAAGTCTTTATTTTTTGAGCTGATCCATCATCCCATCCCTCTATTTACACCAAGGACTGCCCTGCTGGACAGGTCCTGGTATTGCTGCCTCACCAGCAGTGATAGTGAAATAAGGAATTTTTTTGCTAGATATTGACCTTCCCACATTTGTGTTTATTTTTTGCCTGTATTCCCCCACTTGGTAACTTCTCTGGAATAAAGCATTAACAGTATCATCCCTGGTGTCTACTTTTTTTGGTAGTTCTTTTAAATAACAGTTCAAAAACAATGCTTCCCTGTCACCATCCTGTCACCAGCAGTGGTTGATGGCTCTGTCTATTACCAAATGTAGCATAAAAACCTAAGTAAGACTTGTGGTGAGCTAATTACATACAGTATGGCAGAAAGTGATGAAAACATTGTCAAGATCAAAGAGAAAAAAATTCAACCTCCTTTCTCCTGTAAAAGCAAGACCTTTTTTGGTCAAGACTATTTATAAGTTTTTCCCTGAGTTTTGTGGTCAAATGTGTCTCATACTTCCTGCTGATACTTGGTGACTTCCCAGTTATCTTCTCCCTGCAAAACTAACTTACCGTAATTTCTCTTCCTTCTTCACTTGTCCAAGTTTAAATGATCACTTACAATAAGGGCACTTTCTGTTAGTCCTAGCAAATATTTTACCCTTTGTATTTTGTTTATCTTCCAGAAGCTGATGATTAGTTTTTTCACCCTGTTGCCTCTTCCCCTCTTGGTTTATGCCTGCTGAATCCCACTTGGCATTTTTACTGCCATGGAGCACTGGAAGTTGTTCTCAAAATAATCAGTCCCCTTTCCCAGCATTTACAGAACATTGTACAGAATACTGTAAAAAAAGGTGGAAGTTGGTCAGTTGATGTTTCACTTTCCTCAGTTGCATGAGGGTTCATAATTTGCTCTGATGTTCTTCTTGCTGAAATTTTGGAGCCCAAATCAATATCTGGGTTGACTTTCCCGCTCCAGCACTCCTCCGCAGTCAGTAATCCTTCCAGAGGGAGTTGTCACAAAATAGGATTAACAATCAACAGGAGGGGTCTTAGACCACAATCTAGAAGGAAAGGCCATAAGGGGGATGAGGATTCAGACATTTCAGCTACTTTTCCAGTGGTGAGGCACAAGGTGCTCTCCTTGAAAATGAGTTTTCTATTGCTCTGCACGAAGCCTTGCCCATAATAAAGATAAAAATGCAGGGAGGAATCAGTGGTTGTGTACTCTGGAGCTGCAAGTGCTGAGCTCCTGGGTCTCTTTGCTCCCTGGGACTTGGAAGCACTGCTGGTCCTTGTAGCCAAAGGGTATTGGGAGGAGCATGCAGTGTGAATAATAGTGGGAAATTGGGAACCAAGATCATTTGAACTCCTGATCAGCAGTTCAGCTATGCACCAAAATGTAAACATTTGGCAAAACTGTCTGGCACACATGTTTCATATTTCAAAAGATGACTTAAAATTTTTTTAAAGCTTTGATGTTCTCCAGTTCCTTCAAAATGAATTCCTCCTAAATGAATCTATGAGGAATAGAATCTCTTCTAAGAATTTATGAAATGTTTCGGGATTTTTACTTTTGTCTTTACTAAAGGAAAGTGTGGGGATGTATGAAATGCAAAAATAGAAATACAGAGACAGCATCCAGGTTAAGGCTTACCAGAAGTTCCAGAGTTTTTGGCTGAAGACAGCTTCCACATAACAAAAAGAAATTAAAATTTAAAGCGAGAATATTAACTCTCCAGGATCACTGTCCTTGTTCAAGTAAAACCACATGTAAAATAATTTTGCTGAATGAGCTGTGCGTGCATCAGGTCCCAGAGAGAAACTTGTTCATGAGGAAAATGAACCCAATGTTCATGAGGAAAAACAATCGCAAAAATATTTTGGCTATTTTTGCATGGAGAAGAACTTTGACTTTAAAGCAAAACAATGTCTAACTAATGTTGAGCAATTAGGAAAGACCTTGCATCCGGGAAAAGCATGGCATGTAAAAGTGCCAGCAGCACCAGGGATCTGCCACTTTCCATAGGGCACACAAACTCAGCAGCCTCAGCCTGGGTTCCTTCCTCTGCCTTTCAATTTGAGCAGCCATAGAACCCTGGAAAGGAAATTTTCAGTGCAATCTTTTGGGGCTGGTTCATCCCTTCAATGTACTTCCAAATTAGGGAAATCGGGATCTTGGGCCTGGGGCACTGATGGTTTTCCCCAAATCCCAAAAGCTGAACAGATGCAGAGTGAAGTCCATATGTAGAAAGTATTTTGCCACATTTTTTTTTTTGGTGTGGATCCTGTTATGAAATTAAGGGTAAATCTATCATTGTTGCTATATTCCAGAAACAGACAGTAAAGATGCATGGCACCCTTAAATTTCACCACCAATCTGCAGATAATGCAGTATCAGACAAAGGCTCAGGGGGGCTGCAGCCTGAATTTTGAATGCTCCAAGCTGATTGACTGAAGTTAAAAGACTTGATTTTGGCATGCTTGAAACTTGCACCCCAACTCAGATGTCTCTTCCTTTGGCAGAAAGTTTGGATCCTCTTGTGCCTAAAGATCCTCTGCTACAGGCTTTGCCTGTTATAGTGCTTTTAATCACTGCTTGTAAATAAATAACTGACCAAAAAAGTGCTCAGCCTAACTATGAGTTTGGAAATGATGCTGGCTGTGTGTGCAGTGGTTGTGTGAGGGGCAGGATTTCCATGGAGAGGAGCAACAAAGGGATGTTGTTCAGAGAGGATTGCCCAGGACAGACTAGCAGATAACATCTCCCTTTTCTCTTGAGAATGTCAGAGGACATTTAAACCTCACAAGAACCCCACAGCAGCAAGAACCATTCTGTTTGGCATCATGTGGTGAGAACTGTGGTTCAGGATCAAAATGGATTTTTGACTTTTTTAATGGTGCTGTAGCCTATGAAGAATCTGCCCAGAGTAAAGGAGATGGTGAACAGGATATCCACAAGTAAGTCTAGGTGTTGAAAATGCTGTTTGTTTTTTAACTAATAGGCATTCTTTTTTTATTTATTTTTGCCATAAACTTCGTTTTATAAGGGAAATATAGAGGAAAGGTATAGAACTACTCTTCTGCACATTATTATGTAAAAAAAAAGAATAAAAAAACCCAAAAAACAAACAAACTCAAGCCTCTAATTTAGATAGCTCCTTTGCTTGGGCAGTAAGTATTTGTGAGCAGAACACCTTATATTTAGTCCATCTCAACTCATCAGCTCAACACCAGCATCCTCTGACTGCAGCCCAGACTCACTTTGGAGGCCTGGCTGCAGAGGCAGATTCCAGAAAATTAGTTTAGCATGTCAGTCCAGCACAGACCTCCAGGCTTTGGGAGGAGGAATGAATGGAGGCACAGTTCTTGTGCAGACCACATGGATTGGAGACTGCCCTCTGATTTACACACGTGCTGAGCTCAGGGGAGTGCACAGGTGGATGTGGAGGCAGAAAAAGGCACGTTTGTGTTGGCTTTTTTTAAAAACAGTGGTGCAGACCTGGGCTGTGTAGCGAGATCTGTCCCAGTCTGGCACATGCTCTGTGTCCATCCAGTAGCTAACCTCATACCTGAGGCTAGATTACAGAATCTGGGCTTAGTTCAAAGTGCCTTTGTACTGCTGCCAAACAAGGAACAGGCTCGTTGCTTATTCTGCAAATCAAAAATGCATTGTAAAAAGCAACACGGAATTAGGGCTGCATGGTTTAAACATTAAACAGCCAGCAGAACCAAAGGGAAAGATTTCTGTGTCTGCATTAGCCCTAAGCCAGACAATTTCTACTCCTTTTTTTCCAGCTAGACATGCAGCTTATGTGAGCAGTGCTTGCTCTTGATGAAAGCAGCAGCATTTTTGTGGTGTGGGAGCCAAATGCAGCCTCTAAATTGGCTGGTATGAAGAAGTGCCAAGTGGACTTTAAAGCTCCTCTGTGCATCTGGGCTGCTTTTGAGCTTGATCTGAGATGCTGTTTGTTCAGAATGGCTGAACACAGAGACCATGGCCTGGCTTCCTCAGGTAGATAATTATAATTGTTTAGCTGATTGAGCCCAAAGGATGTGTGCAGGTCTGCTGCAAGCTACAGAAACATTTCCCCCTGTTCAAATAGATATAATTTGGAGGTATTGAAACACAGCTGCATCTTCCTCCCCCCCCTTCTCCTGTTTTCTAGCAGTGCTGAGTTGGGCAAGAGGGTTGATTTGGGTCTGTCAGACCCAGGAAAACTGCATTTCAGGCCTTTAATGAATAGAATTGTTCTTACATGTGTTAATGCAGCTTGTGACACTGACAGTTGTGAAGTATTTCAGGTTTTTATCAGTGAGTAGCCTGCCTTGCCCATGAGCTATTTAACATGCTTCTGAGACATGTGAGCTGTAAATTGGTTTAAGCAGCTCGAGCCACAGATTATCACTGTCTGTCCCCAGCCACTGTAAATGCTTGTTGAAGTATGCAGTCTGTAGATTTGCAGCTGAAACTGTTGTGAGAGCTGGTCAAGAAAAGCAAGAGCACATGGCTTACTTGGCAAACACAGCCAAAGGTTCCACTTCACTGTTTTTTGCAGATCTTATTCCAGGTTCAGGCTCAATGGGTTTGACAAAATCACAGTTTAAGATTCATGATTAATGACCCAAGAAATAAAGCCTGTGGATTTTCTACTGTGTTCTATTCCATACTGCTTAATTTTCATTTGGAGCAGATGGTTTTCTCTTGGGAAGGGTAGGGAGGGCAGAGAAGTGCCTGGAAAAGTGAAGGTTGTGTGGTTGCTTGTGGATGTAGGGGCTGATAGTGCAGGACTCTGGTGTGGGGACTGCAAATCACTTCAGGAAGCCAGCAGGCAGTGTTGGGCTGATTTTCTATTAAACAGAGGCAGTCTTTCTATCAAATCTGAAGCTTCTGTTCTCCAAAGCCTGATAAGTTCTCTGTGAAACAGCTGTAAGAATATTCTTTTTTCATGTGGTCCAACATTTAACTTCTGTAAGCACCCAGAAAAAAATCAACCCTTACCAGTGCCCCCCAAACTGTCATCAGGTAACATCAGGACACAAATGCAGAGCTTGGAAACTTCTATTCCAACAGTTAATACTGAGCAAAGTTATAAGCTGCTGCAAAGGGGTGTCCTGTAATGGAAAATGTTATGCAAGATGAGCTAGAGGAGAAGCTGCCGCTGGTATGTGAAACTGCACAGCCATGGGTGGCTTGTTTTATTTCTGCTTTTCCACCTAAGCTGTATAAGCAGCATCTGCCCTCAAGGTTATTTTTGCATTAAATTTCCAACTTGAAGTAGAATTTACAGGCTGGTTTATGGTTGTGCGTTAAAGCTTTTTGAAAAAAATTATAAATACACATGCTTTCAAGTATGGTGTGGGCATCATTCATACTCAGATTCTGAAAAATAATCTTTTTTTTTTTTTTTTCCCTCCTGAACCAGTATGTAAAATGTCAGCTCAGATTCCCTGGCTTTGCCTAATCAGGAATTAATCTCAAATGGTGGTGTCACCTTTTTTTTCCCTCCAGAAAGACAGAGTGAATTTTTGTAGCCTGTTTTCCTTAGGGCTTTAGGGATGCCCTGATTCTTTCTGCCTCTCCCTTAGCAGTTCCCTTCACCACTGGACAATGTCCCTATGGAGAAGGCAGTGCAGGAGCAGCTCTTGGGGGAAAAGAGCTCCTGGGGTAGAGTGGAGGGGTTGTTTTATTTCCCAGAGAATATGAACAGGCTCTCAGCTGCCCTGCTTCTCACTTCTTTCTTTCTTTCCCCTCTCCACCACAGCAGATGACATAATTTCTCTACAAAATGCCACAGTGGCCATTTTTCCAGCCCAGCTCCTTCTGGGAATTTTTAGACCTAGCTTGAAGACTCATAAAGGTTCTATTACTCTTCTAATTAGGAAATAAAGAAGGCTCATTATTTTGTTAGGGGCAAAGGACTTAAACCTTCTAGGCAATTATTTCCATGGTGAAATACTACTCATAACTGTGAAATCAAAATGGAAGCCAAAGAAATTAAGATCACAACAAGTGGTTTGACATGAGAAAGAAGGGGGGAAAAACCCCCACGATTTGATTGCTCCTTTTGTAGTAATCCTTCTTGCCAGAATGCAAAACTCCCAAACCTCTGGCAGAGTTAGTTTAGCAAGCATGAATGAGAAAACTTAGACACACACGAAGAGTTACAACAAGCAGAAGATTATTTGTAGAAACTGGATGTGGAAAATCCTCAGAGCCTACAAAAAGAGGAATAAGAAAATAATGACCCAATTTTGCCCAAATCTTCACATTTTAGGAGTTAAGGGGTACAGATCTTGCTAAATATCCAAGCTTTCTTAGTTGATTTCTACCACTACACAAGCTACAGTAATTTC
>VRYO01002253.1:18025936-18073415 GCA_009812075.1 Sialia sialis
CTTATATTCGTGAAATTACTGTAAGTCTGGTTTGTCTTGCTGCATCTGAGCCTAGTGAGTAACTGGTGTAGGATTATAGTGACCCTTCCTTATTTGAAGGGCACAGGAGGATGTAGGAAGGGGTACAAAACCTGCAGGAGGTCTCCAAGCCTAGCTGTCAGCTTGCTTCTTGATTTTTTTTTTTTTTGTTACAAATTCTAGTTTAAAAAGTATTAATGAATGGAATTAAAATCAGGATAATAAACTGGTATATCACTGACAAAGTGTTCCAAGAGCAAGTCTTCCCAGTTTCCTGACTAATAAATATGAGTTTGGGGGTGTCAATGGGTTTTCTGCCCAACCACTCCCCAGTGCAAGCTGCACAAAAAAGCACCTGTGCATCTGCCTAAGAGAACATGGTAGCTGTGCAGAAACTGCTGCCCACCAAAGTCTGTAGTTCTTTAGTCAAGGAAAGGCTTGCCCTTGTCTCTGGGTTCAGCTCAATTGAAATCCTACCTCTGTTAGGGGTTAGGTTTCTTTTCTTCTCTTTGTGTGACTGTTTTATAAAGAGGGAGCTATAGCTGAAAATATTCTCAGATGACTCCATGCACAGAGGTGGGGAAAGATAAAAATCTAGCTTTCCATTTTCTTTGGAATATTCTACATATTCAGAAGAGGGAATGTGTCTCAAAACAACAGGCAGAGTTCAGTTCCTCAGGGTTTTAAAATCCTTCATCACTCACTATTGTCCCACTTGATTTACACTGCCCAAGGTGGGCCAGCCACACTTGAGCACTACAATAGCCAAATACATTATAAAAAGCTTAAAAAAGTTTCACACAGAAGATGTGACCAGCATGAACAGCTCACAGCATGTGTCTAATGCTCAGTATAGGTGTCTGTGGAGAAAGAAATGTCATTATTTTAAAAAAAACAAAAACAAAACTTGTGTTACACTAGGCAGCCTAAATGCACAGTAGTTCTGACCGTGGTGCCTCCCTCTGGTCGTGTGCTGGGATCTAGCAGAACAAAACAATTTTGCAACAAAATTTTGGGATGTTTCCATTTTGACAATAAGTACTGTTTGGAGGAGACAAGCAGCCTTGCTAAGGTACAGGGAAGTGGGAGAGGTTGACCCAAGACTTTGCTCCCTTCAGGTCCCAGTTTTCCTTCCCAGATTTCTCCTGACTCATTAGGGCAGGGACTGGAGTAGGCTTCAGGTCGGGGTCAGTGGTTTGCTTCTGCTGTAGAGCAGAGGAAACCCAACGACATTAAATGAGAATAAGAATGTAAGCTTCAATGAATGAAGTGATAATTCATCTGAGAATTGCCCTTTTGTGCTCATTCCCACTGAAATTTATTATACAATCATGCCTTCACCCTTTCCTTTCAACACCCCTCGCTGAAGATGAGCTTACTGTTTGTGTGTGTGTGTCTGGGCAGCACAAAAACCTTTCTAGGTCTTTCTGTGCCTCTAAACACTGCCTTGTATCCATCAGAGATGCTGCCACCATCACCTCATACAGCTAATTAATTCTCAGTAAGGGACCTACAGTCCTACACATCCAGCTACCACCCTGAGTTACAGTAGCCCACTGACCTTTAAACTCCTGATTTCTGGGTGATGTTCAGATTTCTGGGGTCATGTGCAGCCTTTCAGCAAGTTTTTGGGGTTCAGGTGTATTTCCTTTGGGAGAGCCATGGCTCTGACATGCAGTTTCCTGCCATTTTGTACCGACTCTTCTCTGTGCTGTTTCCAAATCTTTCCTCTTGTTCTCTGTTTTGTCCTGTTGGAACTGTGATGAATGGTGAAAGCAAGAAACGTGGATATTTTGTTTATATTTAATATCCACAGTCCAGATTTCTTCTGCAGACTTAATAGGTATCAAGGTTTTGTAAATGTCTTTTTCTACCCATGCACTCCTGATTTTACTATATATAAATTTAATATCTTTAATTGCCAGAAAAGCTGAAAAAAAATTAGGAGTTGTCCTTGTTGGTGGGAACCCTGAAGATCCTGTTTGGATCTGAGTGTGGTGGGAAAAGATTCTTGAACTTTGAACAGGGATGGATCCATAAAATACAGTTAAAATGAGCAACCCTATAATAACAAACTTCAACCTGTCAGGGTAGTAAAACAAATGGTACAGGGAAATTTTAGGATGGCTTGATAACTGAACTATCTGATACTTGGACTAGTAGAGCAAACTATTTATTTTTTGTGTTTGAGCACTCCTTTGACTGACATTTATATCTCAGAGAAAAACAAGCAACGTCTGGAGAGAGGTCTTGTAAGGCTGGGTTTATTTGGTGGTGGGTTTTGAGAATTTCCTTAACATCAACATCAATTTGCTTACAGGAATTAGAAGGAAAGCATGGTTTTTGGTAAAAGAACTAAAAAACATCTAACCTTTACAAAATGGAAATGCTTCTGTGTGAGTGTCTGATGGCATTGCCTGGCAGCTGAGGGAAGTACAGACATCTGGGTTGTTTTTGTTTTGTTTGTCAAACCAGTCTCTCATGTGATATTTTCTGAAAGCTGCCAAATCCTCGCAAATCTTGGGTGGCCTGGGCCTGAAACAATAAGTGGCCCAATTTCCCATGCTTTTGCAGTATGTAACCACCAATATATTTTTATTCCTGATTAAATTTGGACAGCATTTATAGAAAATATCCTTCCCCTTGGAGGAAGTAAATCAAAATGCCTTTTACTAATCCCTTTGAGCATATGAAGTTAATGGTCATAAGGCAGAACTTGTACTGTAGGAATTTCCTAATCAATCTCAACTAATCTGAAAGATAAGCTGAAAAAGCAATAGGGAAATTGTTCACTGTGTCAAAAGCTTAAGCTAAATATTTTTCTGGATATTTCTCTGTGCTTCTTCACGCATCATTAATAGCTGCCAAGAGACCACCATAGAAAACAATGAATGAATAATATTTCAGGAAGCTGAAATTTGTTCTGTTAGAGTCTGTATTTATAGATTTGCTGAATATCACTAGACTGTATTTCAGAAGAGTTATTTTTGGGTTTTTTGGTTAAATGTTATTGAAGGGGTTCTGAGAGCAGTTGTTGCACATTATTGGCGCATCCATTTCTATTTCTGATGCTTCATTGTAAAGTTCAGTGAAGAAATAGAAAGGATATCACTTGACATTGTCAAGAGTAGATACACATGAAATTTGACTGTTTGTTGTTTTTTTTTTTTCCTTCCAATTAAATAATAAACTCAAGGAGAACTCTAAAATGTTGGAATTTCTCACAAGCCAGGCATTTGGGACTCTGACCACCCCAGTGAAGGGCTTGAATAGACTTTTTCCTGTTGATGGCATTGAACAAATTGTGCTTGGTGTGCCTCTGGCCCAGGTGGGGATGGAGCTGTGGGAGGGAGAGGGGCAGTTCCCTGCAGGGCTTGGATTTCCCACCAGCTCCAGGCAGATGCTGAGCACTGGTGGGATCCCTGTGCTGAGCACAGTGCAAACTGAGGGTTAATCCCTGCTTATGTGTGCTGAGGGAAAGCAGCAAATCCTCTCTCTGTGGTTTTATGAGCTCCTGACACACGCTGGAGGAGGGATGACAATAGTTTGAAATATGGAGCTGTACATTGTGCAGCTATCCCCCTGCCTGCTCCTGCAGACAGCAGCTCCAAAGTTTTATGACGGAGCTCAGAGTGGTAGAAATGGGGCTGGAGCCTCCCTGGAAGATGAGGAATTAATCCATGATCTAATCAGAAATGGGAGTATTTGATTTGCATGCATCTGTGTGTGAAAACTCTTAGGGATTTTGAGGAAGTGCTCAATTGTATTTAACTGCTCAGAAGCCAAATTAAATAAGCTGAGTGTCATTTTTTAAAATCAAATATGGAATAATTAAGATTTGAATTGAACACTAGAAGTTGGCAACTAAATGCAGGAGTGTATTTCTGATCCATTATCAGTTTAAAACCTCTTTAAAAGCTAAGGATACTTTTTAGAAAACCTGTCAAATACAACTTTTTTTTTTCTTCTCTGCTTTGCTTTGTGGTGTCATAGTGTGTGTTAAATTCTAGAAAAAGTCGAATTTGTGATCTTCTTTCTAATGAATCCAAACAATAGCTATTAGCTAGGAATTCAACACGCATCCTGAGACTCAGAAGCAGCTCTGGCTCAAGGCATGTGTCAGTTTATCCTGATGGTTACAATATCATATGTGGTAGATGCTGGCAAGGACATCTCTTCCCTCTACCCAAAAGCATTTAGCAGTGGTGAAAAGACTTTTGTCAAGGCAGGCATAATTCTTTCCATATTTGTGCTTTTAAAAAAATAGTTTGCTGATTATTTTTTATTTATGAATGTTGTCTCTGTGGCTGAAAATAATAAGGATGTTAACCATGAGCCACTGGTGACTGGTTTATATCATTGGTATCTAAACTTGCAGCACTGGGAATTACTCCTGATGACTTGTGAGACTGAGTGTGGTGGTGGGGCTACCTTAATAAAGGGTAGCACATGATAATCTAAATCTAGAGAGATTCATAAGTTATTTTCTTTATAGGAGAATGCAATGAATCCTCAACCAAATGTTCTTAAAGATGTCCTTTTGATGTTTAATGGGGGAAAAATGCAACCTTTCAACGACTGCTGCTTTTTTGGATCTTTTTATTCTGAGATTCTTATCAAGCCAGCTCTGAGATGTGTTTTGTGAGGGATACTTTGAGCATGTCACAGACATACCCACGTTAATTTTTTGTGGTAAGTCATAAATCAGGAGCACAGTGCCAATGAGCACATTTCTGTAGAAAGCTGTGACCTGCTTGCATTGCTACTTTCCCATTGATATTGCTAAAGCAGATAAGCAGAGATTCCTTACAGATATTCAAGGTATCTGGAGGCATTTCTTGTACCCAAAAAGATCCAGGAACACTGACACCTTTCCTGACAATAAATGGTTGTCTGAGGAAGTGGCATTTGAGGAGATATCTTGTCTTACAAAAAAATTCCAGGCAACCAGCTGGGAGCACTAGTATTGCATTTCCATTCCTGTAGAAACAGAACTGGAGCAAGGTCATTAAAATCACTTTTAAAAAGCATTTCAGACAGAAATTCAAAGGACTGAATGTGAACAGAATGGAATTATTTCCCCAGCCTTGTGTATTGTTAATTGATGTGAGCATACTTCATGCAGCTGGCACTTGGTGTTCAATTGAGGTGAAATATTCTTGGAGGGGAAAGAGAAAGTTTGATTTTGTGACATTCATCTGTTTCAAAGAACAAGAAAAAATAGGATATTTGCATTCTGTCTGCAAAGGTTACACTGAATTCCAGGAGTTAAGAGCTTGGCACAGAAGGGAAACATGTCATTTTGGTAAAGGAAGGGACAAACAGAGTTTAAGTGAATCAGAAGATCAGATATTTGATGAACACTGAGCATGGGAGAGCTGGAAGGTCATGAAGTATTTATTCAAGTGTGGTCCCTATGTAGGGAATTTAATTTTCATACTTTCAGTTTCACTACCTGACCAAAGGGCAGGCCAAAGTAGGTTGGATATAAAGTGCAAAAGCTGCATTCTACATAAACCTCAAATTTGCCATAAAATATGAGTACATCTCTTGCACAGCGAAGAAGAGGTATTAAATCTCTTGGAAACACAGTAATTTATAAGTGCAGAGGAACTGGAGACTGGAACTGTGAGAAACAGATGAGCTGTGACTCCTGTGTTTGTATTCTTGTGTTACCTCAGCACGTGTCATGCCAGGGATGTAGTTTATATAGAGAAATAGCAGAGCTGTCTGGGTCACACCCCCAGCAATTTTGTCATGCTACTTCATCAATACTGGCAATTGAGATCGTCTGAGGATATCAGTGGGTAGGCAGCCCAGAATGAAACGCAATGTAAAAAATACACAGCATGGAGCCTTCTGTCCTGGCCCCATTTTTAAAAATTAATAATTAATTTCTTTTATTTAAATAAAGCTGGAAATTGCCAGACATAACCCAGAGCACTTCACAGAAAGATGAGTGTGTCTAGATTTGGAGAGGATGAACTGAATATTGGCAAAACCCCACTAGCCCTCTTTCCATGTGAGAAGGGACAAGGACAGACATTCCACTATGTCCATTAATACATTAAATGCTGCATCTTTAAACAACTCCCTTGGGGATTTGTACTTTGCTGGGATTGCTGCCCTCTCTTACCTGTAGTGCCGTACTGAAAAAAATTAGATTCTCTCTAAAGGTGTGCAGTGTGACCTAGACCTTAGAGATTCTTGGGTGCAAGAAAATCTATGATTATAAAATGAAGCATGAGCTGGCTGTGAAGGGATGACTGCATCCAAGTTGTTCCCTTCAGACAGTGATAAAATGGGCACAGTAATAAATTCACTATTTGAAGCAAATACTGGCAGAATCAGGAATTCCTGCCAGCAGCTACCTCTACTTCATTTTGTTGAGTGAGCGCAGCCTGCTTGTGGTTGTGGTTCCTTTCTCTCTCCATGGCTTGCCATCCTTAGGGATGCAGTGCAAGTTTTGAATTCTGTGACAGCATGCAGAACTGCACAGGAGATCTAAAAGAAGATCACAAGTGTTGTTTGCAAACATGTGTGGGATTTAAATGGGCTCTGCTCATGGAAGTTGTGTTTTTCATTTGAGTTCAAGTTCATGACCTTGCCCCAACCTCTGCTCAGTGCCTGAGCCAAGATGCTGAAGCTGAATGGTTCATTAGCATCAGAGCACAAAGGGGCCTGGTTCTCACATTGCTGGGACAATAGGAGATGTCAGAGAATATTGATTTGATTAGGCTGATTGGTGTAGCCTGCTCTGAGAATCAAGGCCAAGGAACATGCTTCACCCTCAGAATGCCTGTACCAGCAGCTGGGTCATTTGTGAGCTGGTTGCAAAAGCACATGATGGCACCATCTCTTCTGCCTGGAGAACAATACTGGAATTAAAGCCAAATTTCCAAGGAGGAGTGTGTACTGTGCATTTGTTCTGGGCAAACACACTGATTTTTCTCAAAATAAGGCAAATAGAGACTGTGTAAATTTTTGAGCACTGCTACTTGCATTGTGTGTAATTTTTCGTCACTGGCAGTGGCAAAAGGAGGTATTTGGAAAATTATTCACTGTTCACAGTTGGTGCTCAGTGTGAGAAGTAGGCATGTCCTTTAAAAAGTGATTTTTGAGAGCCGAGTCCCTCTATGTGTTCACCTGCAGAAAAAGTGTGTAAAATTCCCACTTCTGGAAGCAATGAAGAACTCTTTTTTACTTTTCTGCTAGTGAGTGAAAGTGCTGTGAAGTCTCTGTTCTTTGGGGGGCACTGTGTACTAATAGCTAGGCTTCGTTTTGCAGTGGAAAAGTGAAGTGCAGGTATCCTGTTCTCTTTGGAATATGGGCCACTATGTTGTTTATTTTGCTCTTAGTGAGGTAAAGTCACTGTGTTCATGATTAATTATTTCTTTTTGTGGGTAAAATATCTTTTTCCAGTGGGTTTTTGGATGATTTTTTTTTTGTTTCGGTCTTTGGTCAATAAATGTGGTTTGCACATATTTTGTTGTCTGAACTCGGGGAAATAAAATACCTCACCTAACAGAAATGAGTGGATGAACCATACCAAAATGAATGGCAAAGAGGCATAATTACATGCCAAGCTTTCAATTACTTTAATCCAATGTGAGGAAGTACTGCTCATGGAAACACTTGACTAAATCCTATTCTCAGGGTGCTAACTCTCTCCCATGTAGCCTGGGGGCTTTTCTTTCCCAACACCTTGAGGAAAGCTGAAAACTGCTATCATCTTCTGCCCTGCATTCCTTGCTTGGTTCTCATGGACTAATGCACGACTTGTTTTTTGATTCCTGCACCTTAAACAGGATCCACTGTTTATTCATTAGTGCTGTGAAGAATTGTTTTGCTTTCCAGCTAGAAACAGAGCACAGTCCTTGCCATTCAAGGGAGGTTTGGGGCACTTGGAGTAAGAGGCTTAGTGCCCTAGGTATGTGCTAAATGATGGGAATAGCTCCTTGCAGGGCTCTCCCACTGGATATGAACAAATCCTAGGCAGACTGAGGCTGGAATTCTTGTTAGGAAGTGCTGCCTTCTCGGTATTTATTTTCTAGTCCTAGTTTCTGGGTCTAAGCAGCACTATTTTTTTTATTTTTAGCTGACTGACACTGTACTGCACTCAGCCCCACATTTGAAGAGATGCTCGTATTTCTCTGCTCTCTTTTGTGGTTGTTTTTACACCCTCTTTGAGCTTGCTGGTGGCTTTGAAGTCTTATGGATGGTGCTGTTCCAGGCCAAAAGATACTGCCTGAAGCAGCATGTGTAAAATTTTCCTAAAAAGTTACCTCTGCCTGTCTAACATAGAAGCAGCTTGTCTCTGCCCAGGAGGTAATTATGAGGATGATCAAATGTGCTCACGGTGTGTGGGCTTCTCCCTCATGCCTGGCTCACAAATCTCAGCTCACCTCGGTGTCACTGGGGCACAGCTGTGAGCTCCAGCACCTGGGCTGGAGCCTGGCTGTGTGAGATGTGATTTCTGATGAGCTGTGGAAATGGCAGAGCCATGGCATCACTTAGAAACTGTCTGCTGGGGCAGGAGAAACCAGCACTTGGCTGTCTTTATGCTATGAGGAGGTTTGAGAAAATATACAGAGCCTCACCATGCTCTCTGGAGTGACAGAGGAGGTGTGAGCCAGCCTGCAGTGCACAGCAAATTTCCTGCTGATGCTCCTCAAAGGAGGGGAAAAGCAAAATCTGCTGGACAGCCCCAGGGTGAGCTGGTGAACCATCTCCTCAGCTGCTTCTCTCTGGATGTGCTCCTCATCTGACCCAGTTCCTGAGCTAATTCTGGGGGCCAGGGGAAGTTTAGCCAGCCTTCCTTCCTTCCTTCCTTCCTTCCTTCCTTCCTTCCACACAGGTATCTACCCTGGTAAAGGCAACAAATCCTCCTACAAGACGTGGTTGTGGGAAGAGAGCTTTGCAGGGATAGTGCAGAAGGCAATAATTCCCAGTGAATTACAGCTGTACTGATTGCTGAGGAGTGGAAATAGCCCGGTGAGGATGGGGGTTATAAAAGTGTGGGTTAGCTGGTCAAGAGTTACTTGGAGCTTGAGACTGAGAGTGTGCTGGAGTTTGGGATGGAGTCTGCTGGCTGTGCTGTGAGGAGGAGGGGACAGATAAGGTAAGAAGATGCTGTGTGAGTGACACCAGGTAAGGGACAGGTTTTGGTTAGCCAGTCATGCAGAAGAGAGAAGGAAAATTGCAGAGAGGAGAGAAAGAGAGCTGCTTGAGAGAAGTTCACTGAAAGAAGGCATGAAAAGTTTTTAATGAAGTACTGGTGATGATGCCAGTCATGTCTGTCTTGACATAATTACTACATCTGGCTAGCCTGGGCATCTTGTGTCATCTCAAAAGTCTCCCTCATCTTTGATGGTGAAGTTCCACTTAGCACTTGTATTCAGGAAGGGCTCAAAGTAAAGGATGATGCACTTGTGCCTGCTTTTCCAGGAACTAAATACTCCAATATTCAGTATTGGATATTCAGGAGTGAGGAGCAAAAGAAGTTTGTTTAATGCTGCCAGGGAAGGAAATCCTATCTCTCCTCTCAAGACCTACTGTTAGCTGTGAAGACAACAAAAAAATGTCAATTTAGGGGTGAGAAACAAGAAGCAATTTGGTAGAGATGGGAAAAATAGCCTTCCCTGTGGTGTATTTGATGCTCTACTTGATGCTCTATACGCATCTTGCTGTAGTGTGGGGATGTGCAGGTGTGGGGTGATTCAGGATGTGTCTGGAATGGCAGCTGGAGGCATTGCAGTGACAGTGGTGGGACAGAGCTGCTCAGCAGTGATCACCTGAACCATGTCAAATAAAAAGAAAAATAGTTTTGGGAAGGTCAACAATAGAAGTGGCTTCATTTTGAAAAGCAAAAAATTATTGTCCCTTCATAAAAGCCCCAAAGACTTTTTGCAGGCAGGGATCACAGCTCTGCAATCACAGCAGCTTTGGCAAGGCACTCTGAGGCTGGACCAGCAACAACCCAAGTGGACCCCCTGGCCACCACTGCCCGCTGAGCCTCAAGGGCTTGGTGGTGCCAAAATGCAAATGGTTCAGTGTCTGTGCACAGCAAGCAGGGCTCTGTGCACCCCTAGGGGGATGATTTACACTGCATTTCCAGGCCACAGGTTTACCTCAGCTTTAGACTCTAAATTTTGCAGGAAAATCTGATAAACCTGTGAGAGCCCTTCCAGGTACTTCTAACATGACTCTTCTGAGGGGTAGACTGCAGGCTGAGGTCTCCCAAAATGCACTAACAACCCAAAATGTTTCAGTGCTTTGGCTCTTATCACAGCAATCCCACCCTTGCCCTGTGTTATCAAACTTTAGAGCTTAGCAATGAGCACTTGCAGGGCCCTTCCTTACTGATTAGATATAGATATTAAATTGTACTTGATTTAGGCATTTAATTTCTGCATGAACTATTTCCCTCCTGCTGCGTCTTACATTTGCAATCATAAACCAGGATTTGGGTTATTCCAGTCCTGGAAATATTTTTAAGTCTGGGCTGTGACACGAAAGGTGTCTCATTGTTAAAGCAAAGGGGAGGATGTGGCCGTGGCAAGGACTACCATGGACTAACTGTGGATTTAGGCATGTTATAACTATATTTACAGCAGGCATTTACAGGTGGCTCCTCTCCTAGGATGCAGAGAGGCACCCACCGGAATTTAACTCTGCATTCTTCAAAGCCCAGGTTTCCAGCAGCATCTCCAGGAAAGCTGTGGGAACTGTGACAGTTTATTGGCTTCAAGCCTTCAAGTCATGGAATTCAAAAGTTCCTCTCAGAGAAATTCAACTGACCAAGAAGGATGCAAAGTTTACTTTTCATTGTGTAATTTCCCCAAAGCAAAATTGGGGATTTTTGGGTGGAATTTTGGTGAAAAGGTAATTTTGAACACAGAGTTTGGGATAATTTGGCCAGGGAGTATCAAAGTCATGGTAAGAACAAAAGCTAAAATACCACAAGAACTCCCAGCTGCTTTCAGCTGTAGGCAGTGTATCCCTTCTAGGTTCCTGTTGCAGTGGAAACTCCCATTGCAGGGGTTGATGGCCATGCTGGAAGGAGACCCTGAGGGTAGTCCTAACCTTCAGTTTTCTCTTTTGAGAGTCCACATCCCTTAACCCTGCTTTTCTCTTAGCCTGGTTTCTTCAGTGTTTTCCAAAAATCTAGGGGATGCTTAGATCCCGTGGAGATTTGTAATTTCTTCCTGAATAATGTCACTGCCTCTTTTATTTGGTCATGGATACCTAGGCTAATAATTTCTGTAGCTCATGGAATGGCTGAGAACAAGGATTTTCTTCTCTCTTTTCTAGTAAATCCCACAAAACAAAGTTATATATATGCTGTAGATATTACTTTTAACATTTCAAACTGTTGTAGCCACATCATGGCAGCTGTCTGGCATTAGAAGAATTTTCCAAGGTGTTGTTAAAGTGAAGGAAAAAAGTGCCTTCAAAAAACAAACACCACTTTTTTGCTTCATATAATAAAGCAGTGAAACTTAAAATGGCACTAAGAATAATTATGATTTCTTGCTGTAAATCTGCATAGATTTCTCTCTTTGAATTTTTTTTTTACACTATAAGGATTAGTTTAATGTCTGTGGACTCAATCCTTCTTGCATTACACATGGAACTAAACCTGTGGGGCCCGAAAAAAAAGGACCTAGAAAGGCATTAAAATAGTTTAGCCCATCTAGCTGCAAAGTCATCTTACACATAGTCCACCCCTAACTGGTTTAGTGTATGTTATTGTCAAATATGAATCTGCAGAACATCTCCTGGTCTGGAATCTCATTCCCTTGGAGCAGTCAGCTGTTCGGTTCTAAACCAGCCTTCCTCAGTGACTGGTACATGTGCGTGTACCAGTCTGTACTGTGCTGTTTTCTAGGCAATCATTTTCATCTTTATTTTAACACTTTATGTGCTTTTTATGTTTCCATGATCAGTCTTTTTCTGTTTGTCTATTTTTGAAGATGTCTGCATGATTTGCAAAGTTATCAGCAGTGTGCAATCATTAAAGCAAAACAGATAAAAATCAGTCTGGGTTTACTTTATTGATAATATTTAAAGACAGAGCAAGCATTACTCATATTAAGGAGATGTAGGGCTGTTTTCATAGTGAATGAACCAGGTTTAATGTCTAGCTGAATAGTTGTAGAGCTATAAACTAAACCCGTGTATCCAACTAGTCCAGCTTGCCAAGGATCAGCATCAGAGTTTCAAAGCCCTTTAAAAGATATTTTTCAGAACATGGCTATCTATCTGTAACTTCTATTGTACTTTTTGAAATGGAACCAGGGTATGAAGCCTGCCAACTCATCTTTCATGTGCCTTTCCCACTGGTGTCTTTCTCTTTCTGCAGAATCAAGCTTGCACAGCAGAGTGTTTCGTTGCCTTTTACATGTGGTCCTCGTTAAAAAAAAATACAATGAAGTTTAGTTGTGGCGAAATTATTTATTTGATTTTCTTAAAAAACCCCAAAAAACCTGGTGCAAAAACTAAGTATGTTTACTGTATCCCTTTCCATCCAGCGCATTTCCTTTTTTTAAGCCCCGTTTCTGTTCAACAAGACAGCCTCCTTCTCCAAGATTAACATTTCTTATGATTGTTCCTGACAGAGGATTTACTTTCAGAGGCCCTGCTAAGGATAACCAAAAAAGGGCATGCAGCAAGACAGTTTTGGCAGCTCGCACGAATTTTCGGAGGCTTTTTAGGTCTCGGTTTTGTGATGAGTGGCTTCCTGAGCATGCCTGGGGAATGACAGGCATCCCTGCAGGCAGGCTGAGCCCACCTTGGCTGTGCTCACCATTGGCTGCCCGGCAGAATAAATCCAGGACAATGCATTCCTGCCCACTGTAAACATCAGGGATATGTGTTCACTTAGCATCGGCTTTTTGGGAGGGGCCAAGGGAAAGCTGCGCTTTTATTGAATAGGGCTGCGTGTGCGAGGCTGCCGTGCCTTTCTCTGCTGCCCCAGCAGCCAGTTATTATTCATTTCCTTCCTAGTAGCTGAAAACTTTGCAGCCAGAGGTAAGGAAGGGCTTACGGGGTGTGTTTGTTTGGGAGCGAGCTGTCGGACTGTGAGACTATTTTTTTTTCCTTTTCTCCTCTTTCTCTGTGCCCTTCTCCTTTTCAGATGTTCGTGGAAAACGAAGGGAGATCATGGGTGGAAGGGGGATGCATGTTTGATCACCCCAATGAGGAGATGCTGGGCAGGATCTGTGCTGGTCCCACCACTCCATCACTCCTTTTTTTGATCCTAACCTATCTGCCCTTTCTTTTCTTCCCCCCACCCCCCTTTATTTTTATTTGTTTATTTAAATTATTTTAAAAATATTTAATTTTTTAAAAAAGGTTTTTAGTGCGTTAAGGTCCGCTGAATTGCCTTTTTTTTTTTCCTTTTAATTTTGCAATTTAATAAGTGGACTTTGAGGGCAGCCCAGCTAGTGGTCGGGGTGTAAGTGATACAGCCAAGCTCTGGTTAGTGTAAGTGATCTGATGCTGCAGCAGATGTCCCTCATGGCAGCCTTTCACACAAGTATTGTTGACAATAGATGGCATTAGAGTTTGTTTTCAGCCTCCAACATGCGCTGCCAGAATGTTTCTTGTGAAGTTGTCTTTCCTGTTAAATGTGGGGGTGTGGATTAAAAAACGAGCTTGGGTGGGACTGGTGCTCTTGGAAGTCTGTGTTTGTCAGAGCAGGCTCCCCTTCCCAGCTCCTGTGACATGTTGGGACAGTTGGAAAGCATTGTGCAAAGCTGGCTGCTGATAGCGTGATATTCTGCATAGCAGGGAATTCTCAGGGAAAGGGCTGGGAAAATGCAGGGAGGGAAGGAGTCAGCTGCAGATGAATGCTTGGTAGCTGCAGACTCTGACCAAGCTGCTAAGCTCTGGCCAGACCTGCAGGGATAGAAGAGATTTGTCTCATATGTCAGATGTTGTTTGGAAGAATGAAAACATAACTGTTTTAAAATGACTTTTTTAATGGAGTATTTGTTTTCAAAGGAGAACTTCTTTTCAGAGTATGCAGTTTTTGTACAGTTTTGCCTGAGAAGGCTTCCCCTGCTAAAAGGCAGACAGGAGAATAATTTGGGAAAATAGCACATTCCCTCCTTGGCAGCAGCTCAAAGAAAATAAGGAGGCAGAGTGGGATTTTTTTGTAAGAACCATGTATTTATTGTAATTTGTCTGTTTTAGATAGCATGCTGTGAATGATTGTGTTTGCATGATTTGCCATTGGAGAGCCCTTGGACAGTGGCTCTGTTCTTTTTCTGTCTCATTAAATGTAGTAGGAAGTCTCATCTTTTTCTCCTACCATTTAGACAGGATGGGACCCTAAAACTACACACCCCAGAATCAATGGATTGGACTCTTTTAACATAAATTACAAACGGAGCAAAACTTTTATTCCATTTGCTCTATTAAATTGCCTGTAAGGTAAAGCAGGGCAGAACTTTTCTCAACATGTGTGAAGAAATGATAGGTCTGCCTTTTTTGGGGAGGTTACTATGATAGGCAATCTTAATACAAGCTGCATATGTTAATGCAGACTCTAAATCATGGTGGGAGGGAGGAAATGCCAGATGACATGTCTGCTAACAAGAGACTCAGTTGAAATAATTTGTTTTTCCTGAAAACTCCTCTTTGTTGCCACTTGCAGTGACAAGGGGATCAATTCCACAGCCTTCATTCACAGGATTAGTCCTGGTGAAATCAATACCATCATTAATGGATTCAGGGTCTGATGCAAGGGGAGTCCTGGGTACTCTGAATACACTTTGACAGTGAGTGATGTAAGCATGCTTTAGCAGAATGAGGGATTTTCTACAACTGCTTCTTCATATACTCACTGCATTACTCTGGCATGGAGCAGCCTTAGAGAGGGGTCATTTCCCTTGTGCTTTTTTTTCTTGTCCAACACTGATACATACACACAATGCAATAATGACACTGAAAGATGATTTGAGAGGAAAGTAGAGAAGGGTCTAAGTTCCTCTGGCTGGCATTACAGGGAATGCTGAAGTGCATTTAGATGGGAAGGTTTTTTTATTGGTCTCATTCATGTGGCCACATGTGACAGAGCATCTGTTTAATCCCACCCAGGATTAGGGTGCAGTGCTGCTTATTCCAGGTGGAGAGACCACAAAGGTATGGCCAGGCTTTTCTCATGCCTTCTGTCCCACAAAGATGCCAGGGAGGCTCTGTCAAGAGACTGACTGGAAGTCCTCCTTATTTCACACTTCCCTTTGCACAGCTGGAGCAGCCCTGCCTGTGGGGGTGATCTTTTCATTGCAGAAAAGTGAGAGCCTGCAGGGCTTCCTTCCTGCAGGATAAACAGAGCTCGAATGTTGTGGGGCTGTGGAAAACACTCTGATTTCTCAGGAGCTACTTCCATGAGACCTATTCTTGTGGGCTGCCTGAGTTTTACTTTGTATTAAAGACCACGGGAGTTCTTAACCCCTGTCTGCCAGGGATGCAGCTTGGAACATTTGATCCCAGTGTGTGAACAAAGAGGGGCAGGAAACCATATATGCCTAAGAATGAGAGGGCCAAGAGATCATAACTGTCCATCTGCAGGGCTGCTCTGGGCTCTCCTGGGAATGGGAGAAAGCACCAAAAAAGGTAACAGGGCAGAAGGGGAAGTGCAGTCCTGGTTGCCTTTGCAAGGAGCTTTGTAGGGAGTTTGCAGGATTGGGCTCCAGGTGTACAAAGCCTAAGGTACACAGACTGCAGAGAGTGGGAGCCTGCCTTCAAAGAGAGCTTTCATTCTTCCAAAATTGTCTGCTCTCAGTAACTCCCCCCTGGCAGCTTGTAATGAGAAAGTTGCTGCTTCACTGCTTTGGGGAAGGTGCATGTGCAGGTGATGGTTTGCTGGCTTTGTGCAGAGCTGCTGAGTGGTTTAAGGGGTGAGGATGGATTTGGGGACAGCTGAGCTGGAGGGAAGTCACCTCCTTTATGTGTAGGCACCTCTGTTCTTGCTTGGAAGGTGTAGCTGCTGCTTGTCAAGGGTTTGGCTAAGGCTGAAATTTGACTCAGAGGCATTTGAAGGTCATGTTAGATGTGACCTCTCTGGATGAAACACCCAGGTCACAGGACAGTTGAGCTCTATAACATTTTTTTCCCTTTCCTGATGCTTTTGTACATTCAACTAGCCCAGCGGGGAGGGACGCTCAGTACTCTGTAATTTGGGATCCCTCCCACCCCCGAGGGAGCTTGCTCCTAAATTTCTTGAAACAGATTTAATCAACCAAAAAGGTTAGGGAATGTAACACTGTTCCTTAGCTGGTGTGTTAGCTGTGTGGTTTACTTCCTGCACTAAAGAATTGCTCCTTTTCAAGCATTTTTTCCTTTGCAACCACCACCACAAACCAAGATCTCTTTACTTCTTCCTTCCCCTCAAGAGGGGAAAATTCTGTCCATGAAGCATAGGGGCACCTCCTGATCAGAAAATCTTATCTAAAGCAGTGTTTATGGGTTAAAGCCAGGAAGAATTGCTTGTAGGGACTGTCCTGCTGGCTTGCAGTGACAGCAGGACCAAATAGCTGAGGAAGCAGGTGAAAGAAAGGGAAAAAAACAGCCATGTCTTCAGCCACTGGAGTAATTTCTCCTTTGAATTTTTTGCTGTGGTCATAAATGCCTGGTGAGTCACTTAATGGCCCCGTCTGTTTCTCTATCTCCAAGTAAAGGATAATCTGTACCTTTCTGTATTTAGCCCATGGGTCTGCTGGGGCTTAGTTTATTAGTGCTTATAAAGAATTTGCAATACCAAAATGTCAACCTTAGGCACTGGCTAAAACCTTATTTTTGACTGACTTCCCAGATCATTTTAGACTTTTTTTCTTGTTGTGTTCACACAGACTATGGGTCTAAAACCACTGAAGGCCAGGGAATATGAGGTGAAGGTGGACCAGGCTCAGTGGTGACCCTGTGCTGTCATGTCTAGAGGGCATTTCCTGTGTGCTTGAAGATTGAATTGTTTGTGCTGCATCTGGACAGCTGTGAAGCTGTCATGTGTGCTCCAAAAGATGCACAAAGGCAGCTTTTGCTTACAGATCCACATGGTGTCATAAGCTTGGAAGCAAAGCTACTCAGCAAGCTGCTGGACCTTATCTGCTTGCTCAGTCTTATGTTGATGAGAGAAGTTGAAGTTGTAACCCCTGGGGCCAGGCCAAGCTGCAGTGGGGAAAATATTAGGAAAATATTTCAGGGCAATGGAAACATTACATGTTTCCACCCCCTCTTGTGTATACATAATACAAATAAAGAGCATTTTCCCTTAAGACTTGCTGTGGAGGGCGTGAAGCAAAGTGGAACCCACCCGTTTGCACATTTTCTGGTTTATGTCCTTAAATGGCAAAAAAAAAAATCTTTGGAATTTAGCTCATAGAAGGGTTATAAATAGATTTGTGGAGATAAAGTTTTGCTGTAAATGCTCTGGTTTGGGATCTATTCAGAAGGCTGACAAACATGAAGTGGAAAGTATTGCTAAATGCAGGAAGACAGTGTCACTGCACATCCATGCACGTGTGACCTTCCCAATCTTCCCTCAAGCATGTGGAGACCTAAGGGGCATGGAAATCACTGTGTTCCTTTTAAAAGTTAAATAATTGGGGTGAAGAAGAACTAGTGCTCATGGTTTTTAAATGGCTGAGGGAGCCTGAACCGGTGACAGCAGTGTAAACAGATTTGCTGGCAGCTTGTTTGGTGTCCTTGTGCAAAGGAGCTGAATGTGCCTGGAGGGAAGCAGAGCAGGGCTGGACAAGATCTCATCCAGGAGAGCAGAAGCAACAGTCCCTGCTCCTGCACAAGCCAAGGTTCGATCCTGCAGTGCCCATTGGATCCCACTCATCTTCAAAGGCAGCTCTGCCCAAATGAAGCAGTCTGTGATCAGGCCATTGTTTGTTTCTTATTTGCAAGGCTTTGATGTTCTCTCTTGTCTTTCTGACTGCCTCAGGGCATGTTTCTACCCTTTTCCCACTTCATTATTTTCTTTGACAGCGAGCTCTCTAATGGTGAAATGGCCCTCATTTGATTTTTTTTTTTTCCTTTTTTTCCCCTTGAGCCACAAAATTCACCCTGGTAAAATCTTTCATCCCAGAAGCACCAAGGCATGAACTTTTATAATTCCTCTCTATTTCAGAGGACCTAGCAGTGCTAGTGTGATAGCCCAGACCATTGCTGTCTAGTATCAGCTGCTGTACAATTCTGACAATTTCTGCTCAGTCTGACTGGGTTCAGCTGGAAATGGAGGAGCCAAAGGACTTTATCTGCACCTTCCTAATGACCTCATGATAACCTTATTTCTCTCAGCAATTTCAATAGTCATTGAGCTGGGGAGAATTTGGCTTTGCTCTGGCCTAAAGCTCATAAATTTGGAAAAGAAATTCCAAGGGCTTGGCTACCAATGTATGGAAATAGGAGTGGGTTGGAGAAGTGTTTGGTCAGCTCTCCTTTACCTGCACAGCTTAACCTGCAGGATGCCTCTAGTCAGCATCACTTTGGGTCTGCAGAGGGGTTTTGCTGCTTTGTTTGGCTTTGAGAGCAGCAGTTCCCCATGTGCAGAGCCACACCCCTGCTATGAAAATGAGGAGTTTCATTCAGATGTCTGATAAGCTACAGCTGTTGCTTTGCCACTTCAAACAGAACTGGGATTAGAAAGACTGAAGTGCAGCATTTTAATTGCTGTAAATATGAGCAAGAGCGTTTAGGCAATCCAGATGATACAGAGCCAAGCATTTCTGCGGCTAATGTGTATTATACTGACAAAAGCAGGCCAGCTGAGAATTTCCCTACTGCTGTCACAGTAATTTAAAACACCACTTATCTCTTTTCTGCTGCATTGGTGAAAATGAGGGAGAACCTGGGCATTAGCTGGCCTGAATCTGAACTTCATTACAGTAGCTGTGCTGGGATACATTTAGTGATGTAAATGATATTGAGGGGTTTTTTTAAATAGACATTGGATCTAGTCTGTTTGGTTTCCTTGAGTTAGAGGAATTCGGAATTCCCTGTGAGCTGCTTGCTGTCAAGGAGCTGTTTGATTTTTCTACACATCCTTGAAGGACAATGACAGCAGGAAACTGAGTAAAAATCCCAGAAACGAGCTTTCACTGGGAAATGGTATTTTGTACAAGAGAGGGCAATGCAAACCCAGAAAGCAAGGAAAATTCCGTTGCTCCTCACTCCCTGGGAATTAAAAGGCCCTGCCATATATAGGAAAGGTCTGAGCTTCATTCACTCCAACCACAGCAGTAAATGGCTTATTCACTGGACACAACATGCAATCAATGAATATATTGGCAACAAAAAGGAAAAGCAGAAACTTTTGTATGTAGTCTGCTTGGAGTTTTCTCTGCTGTGTGTTACTAGGAGCAGCTTTTTTTCTTGCTCCTTTATTTAGATCACTGTAAACTTCAGTCAGTTTTGTTTGCCACTTAACCCTCCTCCTGAAACCAGACACACCAGTCGATTTCCTCTCCCCTCCATATAACCCAAACAAAATAACATTTCCTTTACCAGTGCATGTATAAGTGGAGTTCCTTGGTCTTCTGTGCATCTAGTGTGCATTTATACGATTAAAACCTGGGATTAGTGGACAAAATGTCATTCTCAGGTAAAAGGCACTAACTTTAAGAAAAGCCAGTTTTTCAGGGTCCAGGATGGGGCCACAGGAGTGAAGCAAATATGTGTGTTTATATAAATAGGGATGAGTTTTGGAGGGAGCAATGTGCTTTTTATGGGAGTGCAGAAGGGCTCACAGGGCTCCAAGTAGCTGTCAGGGGTTTTCTTTCCATCACAGCAGTTTCTAGGTAGTGAAACTCTACACAGGTAACACTGAGAGGCAAAGTCATGGGAGCACAGTGATGTTTACATTCTTGCTTTTCAGGTTATTTTGTTTGGGGATTGGTACTCTCTGCCATCAAAATCGTGGGGATAAAGTAGTTGGTGTGGTTGGATTTTATTTCACATGGAGAAGATTTAAGTGCAATAATGGAGCAGCAAGATGTACTTTGCTTGATGGAGGTTTTCTTGAGTTTTTGTTGTTTGCTTTGCATTGAGTGCCTTAGAAATACATTGTTTGTGTCATATTGGTAAGTTTAGAGATTCTCTGATATCTCCTGTATAATTTTACTGAAAACTCACATCTTTGTGGTCAGTAGGGATGGATCAATTGGATTTCCCAGACTACACCTCATTCCACACCATGCTCATGTTCTGAGGCCACGTTTGATATGGATGTTACAGTCACCACAGGACAGGCTGATGGATTTCAAACAAGCCAATACTTTTCATCTCTGGCCAGCAGTACTTCTGAGGAGGTGGCATTTGAGCATTATCACCAAGTCATGCTAAGACATGCCCATGGGGGAGCTCTAATGTGGCCAAAAGAAGCACGGTCAAGTTGTGATTGTTGGGTAGTGCAGTAGTAGCACATGAATAATTCTGTTTTCCATCTCTTAGAAGGACCAGGGTAGCCAATTTGGAGACCAAAATAACTACTTATCTAATCTAATTCATATTTTTTCATTCAGGATCTGGATTGTGAGAAACGCTACATTATATCAGCTTTTTAAATGGCATCTGGAGCCTTTGGAAAAAGTCCTTGAGTTATAATCACATTGAATGCAATAAGTGTTATTGCATGGGCAAAAATGCTTCTCATATCTTCTATTTTTACTGTCTCCAAGACTCCAAAGGGAGATAGGAGACTTTTGTTTTTCTTTTACCTCTGAAAAGAGCAAAGTGTAAATGATGCCTATTTGGGCGTAATTTTCCCTTTGGTTTTCCACTGCCCTAAGTGATTTGTGACCCAGCTCAGTGCTTGTGCAATCTCATTCTGGATACTTGTAGAGAAGTTTTTTGCAGGAGCTCATGGTGTTGAACTCTGCTGCTCTGCATGTCCCCATGGTCAATGAAGATGTTTATTGCTTCACTTGTCAAACCAAAAACGACTTCATCATTCTTGTGCCATCTGCTGTAGTTGTGACCTAATTGCTTTTCCAAAACAGGCAGTTTGTTTTGTTTTGTTTTGCTTTTTTCCTCCACTCTGCTCACAACATAAAGAGATGTGAGCTCCTTTACTGGAGTCAGTGTATAGCAAACTAAATATTAACAAGTGGAGACGGAGTAATGATGTGTTTGCCTTCTGTGTCAGAGTACCTGATAAAGATCAGTTCATCTTAGTGAAAAATGAAAGGAATTTACTCTATATGTAGGAAATATGTTTTGTTATAAATGAACAGACTGAAGTGGTGACAGGCTATGAATCTGATTTATATGACAAAATACAGTTATAGACTTCTGAAAGCCTGGAGACTGGTGTGATGAACTGGAAAAAACATTATAATCTGAGCACATTATTCCAGTCTCTCCTGTGACCCTCCAAGGCAAAAGAAAGGATGGAAAGGCTGTTGGCATAGAACGGGTCTCATTGGTCCTGCTTCTATACTTACAGATCTCTGAGGCTGAATTTTAGTAAGTACACTCAGTGTTTCCCAGTTTAAAATTAAATACCAGAAGCTATAGGTGTAAAAAACCCCATAGCCAACACCAACCTCTCCCCAGAAAACCAAAAAGCTGGGAAATCCATATATAAGTCATTTTGTCCCTGCCCTGGAGGCAGTGCAGGATAATTCCCAAAAGTACATTCACATGTTTTGTCCATAAACACCTCTGTTTATTAACAATGTACAAAAAACTGTCTTTTTTTTCAGTGAGGATTGGGATAGTTTGCTGCACTTTCTAGATTTTAGCAAGGGGAAATAGCTATCATTCTAAAATGTGTTTCTTGGCCCATGGATATTGCTCATGTGAATACATGCAAAAAAAACCCCAAAAAGCCCTAATGAGTGGAAACTTGTAGAAGAGTTCCCAGCAGCTGGTTTTATTATGGACCATGGCTCTGACATGATCTCACACACGTTTAAGACAAGTGTTACCTCACTGACTTCAGTGGAAATGCTTTTCATTTGCAAGGGAGTAAATGAAGCCAGAATCAGACAGAGACCTAGGGAGACTCTCTAGGAGAGGGTTTTAGTCTGGGAAATGTGCTTTACATACATATAAAATATATGGGCATATCTGCACACTGCAGTAAATGTGTCAGGCCACCTGAGAGAGAGCAGCCGAATTCTGCTTTGAGTAGCACCTGTGTAAATCCAAAATGCACTGCAGGGAAAATGTTCCAGGGCAGACCAAAGAAGTATCTAATTTTCTTAGAGGGCATTTTTCTTGTTGGATTCCTTAGGTTTCCTTATTTTCAATCATACCAAAGTTGTGTTCACCGTGAAACCAGTTCAGACAAAAGCACCACACGTACAATTATTCTGCCTTGAAAATACAGAAGGAAGCAGTGAAATAACTGTGTATTTCTTGAGTCAGCTCTTCAGAATTGTGTGATGTTACATTTTCTTTCAAGCTCAGCTTTCAGCTCAGCTAAATCCTGCAATATTGGAAGGATTGAAAATGTAGCTATGGTCTCAAAAAGGCAGAACTTTAAAACTTCTTCAGGTCCAGTAGAGATGTTACTTTAAGAGGGATATTTCGTGCTACAGCAACATCTGCAGGTGTGGGATGGGCTTTGCTGTTTTTCTGGGTGTGAGGAAATGCAGTTGAAGTTGTGACAGGTATTAGTTAAGAGTGAATAAAGGTCACAAGAGGGGGATTTGCTGTCTTGGTTTGTTGCTCTCTTTATGTTTTGGTAGTGCTGCTTGCTGCTCTCCTGTACCCGGGGTATAGTCACACCTGGAACTAGAGCCTGCAGCCTCGTCAGTGTAAACTTTGAAATTCTGTGCTTTAGGTGCAGAGTTTAACCTGGCTCCCTTGGTTTTTAGCAGGATTTCCCACTGGTGTCAGATGCTTTTTGCTTTACTCAGTGTTTTCAACAGGGATGTTTACAGGTGTGTGGTGTAAAGTTTCCTTGTAATGTGGTTTGCAGCTGATGCTGTACACTCCCCATGATGGAGGGAAAATGTAAGACTATGGAATTCAGTAGTGCTAACTTTGATTTTTACTCTCCTTGAGGACTCGAAGGAAAGCAGAATGATGGTAATTAAGCTTGATCTGCAGCCCAAAGTTGAGGGGGGGGAAGGCAGTAAAGTGTAGGGAATGTTTTAAATGGTCCTATCTTGCTTATTTAAATCGAGCTCTTAGAGAGTGGGGTTACAGGCTCTTCTCAGCCTATTACAGGTTTCTAAGTGCTCACTCTCTGAGCCAAAGTTAATTATATTGTCCACAGAAAAAGCACAGCAGAAGCTGGTGTCCCTGTGGTTCATACAACTGCTAATTATTTCCAGTGGTGATGCAGAAATACATTCTTACATAATTGGTCTGAGATCACCAGCTTGTTTCACATAGATGCCACCAGGCAGAAGTTATTCTGCCAGCCAGATTAGCAGGGGTAGGCATAAAGTAGAGAGCCTATTCCTGAAAGAATTTGAAATGAGATTTTTTAACTTCTCCCTATATCTTCTCCCTGAAGAAATTAAATGCTGCTGAGAGGAGAAACTCTAGTGGGAGAGCTCATATTTGAATACAGCACAGAAATCCTTTTCTTCTGCTTGCTTCCAGCATTCTTCTCTCTTAAAAACTACCCCACATTTCTATTTTAAATTGTCTTTAGCTGAGCAGTGCTTACCAAATTCAGTCTGCCTCGGATGTGCTAAACAAGACTGAGGATGTTGTAGGTCCCTTTACTGAGACAAAAATGCCAAGGTAATGTGGAAAGTCGGAGAGAGGGGCAGAGGTTGGGACTTGTGTCTCCTGCAGCAAGACACACAGGTCTAAAATATGCTGTCATCCCAGGGAATAATATCCAGAGGTGTCCTAGTTTTGGCTGGGACAGGATTAAATTTTTGCAGTAGCTTGAGGGTGCTGGTGGAGCTGGAGCTGACCTGGCAGTGTGAACCTGCAGTGTGTCAGAAATGGAGAACTAGAATTTTATTCTGGAGCACACCTAGGGCAGGAGGGTACATAGGAATAGCTGTTTCTCACACAACTTTGATGCTGCCCTCTGCTCTCTGAAATATGAGGAAAAAAAATCTACTGTTACTTTGCATTTGTACAGGTGCAATTGGCTTCAACTGAAGGGCCATTTTGATGAGATGGAATGTCTCATTTATATCTTAGATATAAATTACATTTGGACATTTGCACAAGCAGGAGAAAACAAACACACTCCACTTGTGTTGGTGTTCCTTGTGTGCATGAAAGATGACCTGTCCTCCTTCCCCACATGGATTTTCTGTGTGGACATAATGCCTCTATTCAGTATTCATAAAGACAGTAGTGGCTGCTTCATGAGGCATTTCCAGAATTCCACCCAGCTGAAATCACTGATTCTGCAAATGGAATTTGTTTATGCATTTTTTCCTTCATTACAAAAATGCAATTAGTGGTTTTCAGTGTTTATATGGATAGCACCAGCTGAATCTTGTTCCAGTCCATACTATTTTCACGTGACCTGCAATAAGCATTGTGCAAAAAAAAAAAAAAAAAAATCTCACTGGGATGTCCAATTTTAAATTGGAATTCCCATTGTAAGAACCTTTGTCAAGCCTAATTAAGGTGATACCATGACCAGTAGGTTGAGTTTTTTTGTTTGTTTGTTTTTAAGGAGACTGAACAGAAGTAAGCTGCTATGTTGCAAATTCAAGTGATTAGATCTTTAAGTGTTGTATTATATTGAAGAATTAAGTGCATTCACAACCAAATTTTTGCCTTTTCAATTCAGCAATCCCTAAAATCTCTTTTGGGGAGCCAGCTGTGCTCACATCCAATTTCTCCTTATCAAGGCAGGGGTGCCAGTCCAAAACTTTGGGGTGTGCCAGCCACATTGAGGGCATAGTGTCAAATATTTTTATGAATATGAATTTTTTGCTGTTTTGAAACTGAGCGACAGTGCTGTCTTTACCGGATTGCTTTATTTTGTACATCTTTTGCTTCACTTTATTGATCATGTACTACTTCTGGTTTACTGCCACAGCAAAACAAAGCTTGTAGACAATTTATTTAAGTAGCTTTTAGGAAATTACATTATAGCAATATGCTGCTTATTGCATTGCATTGAAACATGTGTAATCTATGTCCAGGTTTACTTCTGATGAAGTTAATTTCTAACCACTTGCCATTTTACAGAATAGATCTCAAAAGTGACACAAAAAACAAATGGTTTCCCCTATCTCTTAATACTGAAAAGAGCTGCTGTGTTCACTTAGAGTACTAAATAAAAGGTTCTAGAGAAAAATGTTTGCTTTGAAAATCCCTAGCATATTATTCAGAGATGAGCCCTAGAGAGAGTGAAATATCTTTAGAGGTGTTGCACATCATTATACTCTGTGCTTTTGAAAGTAGTAATTCCTCTTTTGGAATGCACAATATAATCTGGATTCCTCCAAAGCAGTGCTTTTAGTAACTTTCTGTTGTCATCATTTGGATTGGGAGTTAGTCTCCTAAAAGAACAACTCTGGCTGTTGTGGGGATTTTTGTCAATTTTACCTGTTCAATATTATTTTAACATTTCTTCTTCTACTAACAGCTGACTGTACCAAAGACATAAACTGTGAAATATATTGCCCTTGACTTTTACCCATTTGATTCCTTTCAGTGACTTCACATTTCCTAGCTTGTAGTTGTGCTTGATGAAGGGAATGGGACCTGAAATGCCATTTTGAATTTTGTTTTGTCTTCAGATAACATAGTCACTTCCCCATGGCCAGAAGTACCAGATTTTGTTAACATCAACCTCAGAATAACATCATTTCTTGGGCATAAATTTATGTAGATTGAGAAAGACTTCATTTGAAAGGGACCAAAGATTTAAACATTTAGGTAATTGGTGTCTAATTATCATAGCGATGGTAATGTGACAGGGAAAAAGAAAAAAGGACCTAAGTTATTTGAGCCATCAGATAAGAAATAGAGATCCTGTAGTACATGCTAGCTGCACTATTTGTTTTGAAATGTATGTATGGTTAGCAGCTTTAGGCACTTGGTGCTGTCTTTGATTTTAACAGTGCTGAACTTCAGCTGCAAAATTAAAACTTGTGATTTTCTAGTACATCAGTAAGTGAAACCTAAACCCATGTAATCTGTGAAAATAAATGTAATTACTTTAGCAAATGTGTTAGAGCTGGCCAGGTTTAACATTAAGGTACCTGTTTCTTGGAGCTGACTGGTGTCAGAAGACAGAGGTAATGGCTTGAGCTGTGCTTTGCAGGCAGAATGGAGGAGAAAAATTATTGCTTTGCATTCTTCTGTGTGTACATTAAAGTGAATTAAACAGAGGTGCAGATCTGACCTCTGACACTTCTTCCCACAATTTTCTTCTGTTTAAAGTATCTTGGTGAGAGTAGCTTTTTTTAATTTCAAAATCTCTGGTGAAACTGTAGTTAAGTGAGCAGCTTCAAAATTGAACACTTGATAAAATCTTCAGGAACACCTGAGGCATCTGAAGCTGTGACTGATTTCTTTCAAGGCTGCATTGCGCTAGAGCAGGACATGGGGCTCTGTTGCACTCCATCACTGGTGCTGCTTTGCTTTTGCTTTAGCAGAATTTTTGCCTTTTTTTTTTTGGTTACTTACCTAGCAAACACATTGGAGATTTCAGCAGAGAGATAAGGGGCTGACACAAAGCCCTCCAGCCTTGGTCAGTGATTGCTGTGGTGAAAATAAGAAGATGAAAGGCTGTACCAGGTATCTCAGTGGTCAGAGCACTGGCACAAAGCACTGGTGTGGGTCCCTTTGTTATTCCCCAGACTTGGGTGTCATTTCCTGTCCTGGACAGAACCTTATTAATCTGCTCTAAGAGCACACTTGTTTCCTGACCTTTTGGACATTTCAGCAGCTATTTTTCACAGGAATGCAGTGGCTTGAGGCTTAATTAGGGTCTAGGAATTGTTTAGAGGTCCTTTAATGAAAGATGCCCTGGCAGTGCTCAGTGCATTGTGATGTTATTAAGACTGAAGTGATGCCTACCAAAAATTAGTGCTGGGAAAGGCTATCATCAACTGGTGAGCTTTTCTGTTCCTGCTCTTTGATCCTGCAGGTTTCTGCTTCTTCCACTTGGGCAGTTTTAAATTCCTCCTCACCAAGAATCCATGTTGAATTAATGTTGACCAATTTTTGGATCACTAATTCAAACTGCAGCAAATTATTAGGTTTACAATTTCAGTCTTAGCTTATGGCATTGGGGTTTTTAGAATTGCTCTCTGTGAGGCTTAACTGTGTTGAGTAGCCAGGGTGTGTTACAAGACAAGAGTACACATGGGATCTTCCTGAGAGGTGGCCTCATTCTTATTATCACATATTCTGGTCTTTCCAAGAGTCATTTTTCTCCTGGGAGTGTTTTTGTGGCATCAGTGTAACTCTGTATCTTGATTTTAACCATCCTGACCTCATGCAGCATCTGGAAAGAAAAGCTGCACTGAAGGCCTAAACTTTGTGGATTGTTTTTTGGTTTTTTTTGGTTTTTTTTTTTGTTTTACTTTGGGTTGTGCTTTTTTTAAGAAGCAAAATTGTAGTTTCTGAATGACCTGCAGCCATTATGTGGGCAAAATTCCTTCTTTGAATGGTTCCCAAGATAACTCTACATTGTGTATGTCCCGAGCAACTTGTGGCTGGGATTTGTTTTGTTTGCTTGCAAAAGAAAATTAATATATCATGATGGGCAATGCATGGCACATAAGTCAAATTGCACAAACAACTGAGGATTTTTGTGTTCTTATATCTGTCCATGGATAATATTTAGAAAACACAGTCATTTAAAAACCTTAAAGAATGTTGGCTGCCTTTCAGAAATGGTAGAGTTAAGTCAATAAAATGCTCAGCAGAGATTGTATGTCCCCAAACATATTTTATCTTGACAAGTTATATACTATTGAGAGCTGCAGCCATGACTTGAAGCCAAGCTGGGAAAAGAACAGTTCTGTTGCAGGGCTGCATTTAATGGGAATCTGAGGAGGGGAAGGGAGAGAATTGTGTGTGCTCTGAGAATGCCAAATGCAGAAAAGCTTGGCTCAGCTGAACTCCTGGGTTCTATAAATCACTGCAATATCAGTAGGTCTTTGCTGATTTACATCTCTTGGGCATCTGTTTTGGTTTTCATTTTACACAAACCTAATTTCTCTGGATGCATGAAAGCATGGGGTTTTAATAGAAGTTATATTGATGGGCAGTAGCTTGGAGTCTGTGTATTAAAGTTTGTGGTCAGTACCACTGACTTTTAAAATTAAATAAATAAAATGGGCAAGTGTGGTAATGTCTAGCCCCCATGACCTGGATCAAATGGATCCATGTTTTCTCTGCCCTGAAGATTGCTCATCGCACATCTTGCTTCTATGCCAGTGTGTGACTGGAAAGAATAGACTTGGGTAAGACTGGAAATTACGAGTTATGTGACATTAGAGCAGATACTTTAGTGCCCTCTGGGTCCTCCCAGCTGAAAAGAATGTGAAAAATACATTCAAATAGCAAAGGGGATAAAATTTGTCTCTCTGGTATCTGTTGAGGGAAGCTCAGTAGATCTGGTCACACTATTGCTGGGTTGGAACTTTTTGGGTTTCTGGAGACAGAAAAGTGCTGCTGTGAGCAGTGAAGTGCCTCATCTCTGATTTAATTAGTTCAGTTCTCTCTGCACGTGAGAAATGTGGAGTCCTGCTCTTTTATCCCAGTGAGAGGCTCCAGGTAAAGCTTGAGGTCTGGCACAGGTGTTTGTCCATCCCCTTTTATGGAAGTTAAATTCACTTTGCAGGAACTAAAGGAAACTTGTATTCAGAATGGCCATGGGCTGTAACAACCGCAGTGGAGGGCAGGGAAGAGTAACTTTGAAGTGAATCTGGGTGTACTTTTGGCCCGCTCAATTGGCAGAAGTTGGAATGGTTGGATTTAAAGTTGAGAAAGAATTGTAGAGGATTTAAATTTATTTCAGTCATCCCATTCGAGCAAGGCTTTTAAGAAGGGAGTTGAAAAAGCCTGATTTTGAGAGTCTGTTCTCCTGAAACCTTTGCTTTGGGGAATCTTTAGTATGATGTAGGTCCTGTAAGAAGATACAGTGGACTACTGGTGGTTGGTGACTTTTCCTTTTGCCTGGCCCCTCAGAAACCTGACTTCTAAAAAACTCCAAGCACTCTTAAAGTGAGGAGGAACTACAAAAGGAATTTTTGTCAAGCTGAGTGTCTTAAAAATGAGTTTGACTGTAAGTCACACAGGAGTATGCATTGCCTAACAGGGTTGTGTAGTGTGTTAAAAAGTTAAACCAATGATATTTAGACTTGTAGATCTTTAATTGTTTTTCCTTCATAGAAATATATTAAGATATTGTATTGTGTTGGTACTATTAAAATAGATAGTGTGGACTGTTATACTTCAATTTATTAAAAAACAACCCAAGCAACTTGGAGGAATGTTTATATTTTTCCTCCTTAGATGTTCTGTCCTTGAGTCAGTGAACAGTGGCTTGAAGCTGATAAGGGATGCAGTTCAAAATGCAGAACTTGACTGCAGTGTGGAAGCAGCTGCTGAATTAAAAACCTCAGAGGATCACCCTTTCCCAGCATGGCTCTGTGTGTTGGCCTGATGGGCTTCATCTGTCCCTGGGAGTCCCTCTTGATCCACTTAGGTATTGTCAGATAATTTCTGGGGAGGCTAGGGTGTTTGCACATAGTGAGATTGATCACCGTGGAATTATTTCTCTTATGTGAGAGGAGAAAGTGACTCCTATGGGAAATATATTTGAGTTTAATACAGCACATTTATCCATTCATGACCTCAGGGGTGGGAGGCATGGGAAGCTGGTGGTGAAATGTTTTAAGAGACAATTTAACAGGGTGTCAGGGGTGGATTTCTCCAGCCAGTGCTGCAGGGCATGGGGTGGGGTGAAAATGGACTGTGCTGGAGCCATTGCACTAGGACGGGGTGACTGTCTTGTGCTGTCTGGTATTGACCTCTCCTAAAGCAGGAGCAAGTCCTTGAGGTCCAGGAGTAGCAATAAGGAAGCTCATTGCTAATGAGGAATTGCTAATAAGGAATGTGGAAGCTATGTTTTTGTTTTTTTCCATCATGGAGAGGTCCTACATTTGAATTGACACCTCTCACTAGCCAAATAATCTATTGAATTTTTTTGTCTTCTGATGATTCTTGATCTTGAAAAAGATCAAGACTTGGGTAAATAAAAGACATTAAAACTTGCCAGGAGCTTAGACACTTAATTGGATACTCATTTTGAACTGAGCTCCCTCACCCTCACTTGAGGAAGCATTTTTAGAGAGATACCTGCTAAATGAGACTGCATGACTTGAAGTTGTGGGCACTGAAAGGCGCAGTGTGATGCAGATTAGTTAGGTCAGATCCAGCTGAAGTCAGAAATTACTGAATTCTTGCTGTCTGACAGCTTCACAGTGATTTAAGGCACTCCAAGTAATATATTCCAGCAGTGTTCAGGAAATGCTCTGCACTTCAGTTCCAAAGACGTATTTTTCTACTACACCTGTGTACAGTCACTCTAATCATTAGTGGATCATTGCTCAGGACTTAGTGATGTCTTTAGGGAAGCATAATGAAGTCTGTGTTGCTTAGTGTCTGCTGTAACTTTTTCTAAATGGAGGATTTCATACCCAGCATCTTCCATCTGCCCTGGATTCACTCAGTTTCTCATGCAATGTTTGAGGAACTTTTCAAACATTCATGGTCAGTGGGGATGTTGGCAACATTCTGCTCAAAGAGTGAGACCTGTAGTGCTGTGAAACAGTGACAGAATCTCAGTGTGGCTCTATAGGACGTGTCTGGCTTCTTTCATTTGAAGCAACTTACTGTTTCTTGTTTTCATGGTGGAATAATTCCTCTAAATGCTGAATGTGCCATTGTTGGGCAAATTTTGCATTTGGCTGAGTATATTCCAGTATTGTCTGAGGTGTTCATTCCTCCACATTTCTTCTCCCTAAATGCTGTTGCATGATTGTAGTTGACAGGGTAAAGAAAATCTAAATCAAAAAAAGTTGCAGTGAATGACTCACAGGTGATTGGTACAGATTTTTCAATGTGAAAATGTCACTGTGAGCCAAATGAAGTTAATACTGCTATTCCTGAAAGTACCACTAAAAAGCATCAACCAGTTAAAGTGAAGTGGCATTTTGGAAGTGAAGTCAGGATTTTTCAGAGATCACACTTCAGCGAAAGCAGACATTCTTTTTTTAGCTTTCACTGGTAGAAATCCAGATGCATGTGCTTTAAAACTCAGTTTGCTCTGGCTGTAGTCACATAAGTAAAGACAAGAATATTAGTCCAGATGGGGATGCTTAAATCACCAACTGATGTCTTAATTTCTCTTTTTTCCTTCAGTTTATCCTCCCTTTGAAATCTGGTCATGTAAGAATTTTCCTGAATGCTGTGATCTGGAATATTTCCTTAAGACCATATCCACTGAGTTGTTTTAGACTGCTGATTTACTGCTGTCCTTCCTATGTTTTTTTAGGTTTTCAGTTCTTTCTCCAATGATTCTCCATTTCTGTCAAGCCTAGGGCAGTAATAAAAAGAAGCTTTTAGTCTTGTACTCAGTTCCTGGTTGTCCTATGTCCTCTGATTTCCAACATGCTAATGGTGAGGTACCCCAGTACTTTGCATGATCTTTCACATTATGGTTCTTAAAAAATATAATTTATTGGGAGCTGTCTTGTTAGAAGTGCTGGAGGAGTGATGTTGGAATGAAATTAATTTGCTTTCTAGAAGAAATAGCCCAAACAGAAGCTTTTATCAGACTCCTCTGCTGCCCTGAAAGGGCCCAGCTGTTAGGAAGTGGGAAGGGATGTGTGCAGGCTTCATCCTCACACCATGCTTGGCCTTTTTAATGCAGGCTATTGGTAGGGCTGCTCGTTTATAACAACCGGAGTTTGTGTGATCAAGTGAAAACTGCCAGGGTCATGTCTAAGGAAATCGTGTTCCATTGGTGCAAAGCATCATCAGGTGTCATGAGGTAGATTAGTAAAAATAAATGTGCAAATTTTTCCAGCCATACAGCCCTGGACTGTTATTGTAAAATGAGTAAAGATACTCAAAATACACATTCCTTTGGGTTTTCTTTCCAGATCTGAAAAAACAAATAGTCTATCTAAAGTCTCTTTAATGGAAAATTATTCCCAAGGGGTTAGAGAGCTTCTGTTTTTTTTCCCAGTAACTAAAAAGTTAGCACTGAAACAGGAAGTGCATATAAACATCGACTCAGCAAACACACTCCGCATTTATGTAGTGGAGAGTTTAGAGGTTAAGAGTGTCCAGTTGGTACTGGGAATACTCCAAGTTCTCCAGGCTTCCAGTTTCATTGTTATGTTTGAAACCTTAGGGAAAAATAGAAGTACTTTTCAAATATTTGCATTTATCCACATTCTTGCAAATTACATGCCAGAATGGTATTTCAGAGATTGCTTGAACTCAGTGGTTGTGGAAATTCTGTGGTCTGCTTTGTCCCATACCTAAAAATTTTGCCATAAAGCTGTTACTTTTCAAATTTCCAAAAGAATTAATTAGAAAAAGAAGAAAAATTAGCACACTGTAACAAGGAGAGGAGAAAAAAAAATTCCTTACCCACGTCCTCCGTTACTGAAAAAGGATTTTACAGAGCAGGGCTGGCAGGAGAAGCAGGGCCTGGAAGCTTTGTACATAAAATCAATGGTGGGATAATTTCCAAGGTCAACAGACTGTAGTGTGGCTGTGCTCCTGTAACCTGTGACTCCCATAAACACGCCTTTCCAACATGAAAAGTGCCCCAGCTCCTCTGGGATTATCCAAGAGGAATGGGTCAGCAGGGGACCCTCCCTGCCAGTAGCTCTGTTTGGTAATCCTTGAGCAGATGGAATTCCAACATGATTTTGGGAAATGTGTATCAGGCATGCTGGTCTCTTTGAACAGTTGTTATTCCAGCCCTCCTGAACTGCAAAACTCAGGGAAAATAATGAAGTGAGGAGCAGAAGTGAGGGAGAGTTAGTACTGGGTGATGCTCCAGCTGCTGCTACTTGGAATTCAGATAAAAAGCACAGATGATAGCAGGATCAGAAGGGTGGGGGGGTAGTGAGCAGTGATGAAGATAAGGCAGCTGTAGAGTGCAATCTGTATCGTTCAATAAAGTGACTCTGTTCACATAAATTGTTGTAAGGCAGCCAAAACCAAAATCATATATTAAGGAACAAGAAAAATAGAATGAGGGTCTGTATCTTCTGTGTATGAACAATATAGAAAACTCTAATAAAAATCAAATCTTAGTTCCTCCTCAGGGACAGATATTGGCCTACTAACAGGCTCTGTGATTCTAGCAGAGAAAATCCTATTGAATAGTTGGAATCTGAAACCAGACAAGTAAATTAGACACACATTTTTATGCTCGAGGTTGATGGGCTGCTGGAGGAACAATGTTTGGTTGATTCTTCTCTTGGTGGTGGTAAGAAAATGTGACATCTGCCTTATGTCACAGAGCCCACAGTTGGTTTTTTTCCCTCCTTTCTTGTAGTTCAGGAGTCCCCTTGAGTTCTATCTGTAAACTGATTTTGGGACTATATGTGTACATAAGTCCTACTAGACAAAGCTGGAAGCTTTCTGATCCTAAGTGTAAATGTATTGCAGCAGGAGTATTGAGCTTGTTGAATTAAAACTCCACCAGGAATAACTTTCTTACAGTGGTTAATAAACTGTGCTATTGAGCCTGTCTGGAGCTGTCACAGAAAAATCATCCAGAGATGTCTGGAAAGACAAACACAAAATAAAATGCATGGGAAATGAGCTGCTGCAGACCAAACATGAGGGCTGCTATTGGACTATTGCAAAATGACTTTTGAGGTCCCATGCATGAAGGAACCAGAACCTGGGGGTAGCCAGCAAGGCAGAGGCTTTTCTGGACGGCTTCTTTCATGGGAGGCTTTTGGGCTGGAATCTACTGCAGATTTAACTTCACATTAATGACTAATATCCACTGGGGAAAAATGAGATGACAGAAGTGAGATGTACTACTGTGCTGCATCTCCAGAATGAGAGCAAGCTGTTTTGATAAGTAATCATGATACAGTTATTAAATGTGTTCTGGAGTCACTAAATGTGGCAGTAGGCACCTCAGTGACATAATAGAACAAGAAAATGTTATTTAATGCTTGCTTTGTATGTAGCTTAAGCAGAATGGAATTTACTTTGAGCTGTCTGTGCCTTCCATGTTTTGTTTTTACAGTTTTAGGAATAAAGAAATACTGTCTTCCACTAGGTGTTTATTAATAGATCAAATTAGTGACAACTGATCAACAGTTTTGTAGGACAATGTGGGCCTGACAGAAAACCAAGCTCCATTTCTTTCAGAATGTTTACGTGCTTACTTTTCTGCAGAAGCCAGGGCAGATGAGTTTTTTGGTATTTTTTTCATTTGTGGTATGGTCAGAAAATGGATGTGGGTGGGAAAAAAGACTAATTCTGCTGTGGCATTTATAAAGCCAAGTAAATGGGAAGGTTGCAAAGTAAAGCAGATATTACAAAGAATCAGAAAATGTGAGTTCTGTAGTTTAGGGTTTTTGGTTTTTTTTGTTTGTTTGTTTTTTTAATTTGCCCTCCTCAGGAGTATTAATGCAAAGAGAAAAGAATTATGAGAAACAACAGTAGAATTTAGCAAGAGACTTGAAACTAGGAGGAAATGTGGGGGAAAGAAGATTGCATTGGATCTGCAATTTTGAGATGAGAGAGGGGAAGAAGGGCAGAGCTGCCAGAAGTGATAGAGAGGACAGACAGAAACAAGGAAGATAGGTGCAGGTTTGTGAAGAACCAGTCTGAAATAATGAAAAGAGGATAGGAAGGGATGAACAGAAGATTTATAAATGACTGGAATGATACAGTCATGGAACTGAAATCAGAAATACCAGCACTGCTGGAGGTGATAAACTGTTTAACACAGGTTTTGGAGGCTGCTGTATTTCCATTTAGGTGTGATGTAATTTAGTGTATTTTAGACTATTAGTGGCAATTTTGTTAATTGTGGCACTGCTCCATCTGGTGGAAATTTTTTTTTTTCCTGTTTAGCATGGACACTTCACATATCTGATGGTAAAAAGTGATTGGAAAATCCTATCTCATGTATTTCAATGCACCAAAAGCAAATAACTCCAAAGTTCTGAGAGAAAAAAAAAGCTATGCAAGATATTAATATATTACATGTATATTTTTTTATATAATTCTCTACTCTCCAGAAGTTTTTGAGGTTATCCACACTATCTTCCTACTGCAGCATTGACTTGCTGTCTTGTGTGACAGTTCTGGTTGTAGATCCTCTTGGAAAAGAAAAAAACTTGTTGATAACATTGTTTTTGTGGAATTTAGGAGCATGGTGCTTTGCTTTCTTTTTTCCCTTTCTTTTATTTTTATTTTTTTTTTAATTGAAAAGCATTAACATAGGTGAAGCATAAAATGTTTAATCTGTTTCTATGACTCTGGCCCCAGTTTGAGACAGACCCAGGTTTAATGTAGAATTTTTCATCTTTTTTGTGTATTCAGTACTTATACTTCCATTTTCTCTGCCCATGAATTTGATGAGTCTTGACTTCTCAGTAGGATTCCAGGACACATTTTTAACTTGCTCTTTTGTGGCTCAAAGTTGTATTTCCAAACAAGTGCTTGCATAGGTTTCTCTGTTGCATCTTTCATCACCATTTTTAGATGTCTCCCTGTAAATGTCAGGCACTTCATCACTTCTATGACTTCATGTACCTTCGTGCAAGGCTGGTGGCCTGGGATATTCTGCAAGTGTGTTTATCTTGTCATCACCAGTTGTGCTTTGGGCTGGCTTTACTCCTGAGCAATGCAGAGAGATGGCTGAGTGATTGCAACCCTTGTTCTGTGCTATCCCACTGCTTAAATTTGCCCTCTTTGGATCTGACCATGTCCCAGGATCAAGAACAAGGGGAATATTATCTCCCCATGACTGTGAGCTGGAGAACTCTTTTTTTCCCAACAAAGTTCCTGGCTGCATGAAGTGTGACACGATGTCAGCATTTTAGCAAGCTCAGTCACACAGATGGAGCTGCAGCGTGTTTTTCTGTCTGTTTGGTCATCTTGCTGTCGACTGTTTGAGGACTTTTATCGAGATGATTCATCTTGAATCCAGTGGTGATTTCAGTAGGGCATTGCACAATGATTGGCAGGGCTACCTGATTGATAAATTTAGTAATATCAATCTGATCAGTATAACATGGTTTGTGTGGTCACAGCTTTGATGTCTGTGTGTTCTCTTTGAGTCTTTGCATAGCTTGAACCAGTTATTACCTAGCTGTAGTCTCAAATTCTTGTTCTCTTCATGCATTGCCAAGCAATACATGCAATTTTATTGCCACCTTCCATTTTATGTAATATGTCTGGCTCTATGTATTATATTGCATAGCGGCATATATTGTTACATATCTATATATACACACACCTTTCCGGGCTTTGTAGTCTGGCCAAAACAGTATTGCAACATGGATTGGTTGATGGCTTGCTGGGTTGGGAGCAGTGAATTGAAATTAAGCTTCCCTATAGGTTCAGCCTGCTTTGACAGTGTTGGAATCGCAGGCAAATATTTGCTGGACTTGGAGTAAGTGACTGACACAGTGCCATCTGTCATTTTTAATGAGCATTTAACTGTTAAGTGTGAAATAGAGAAAGTATGAAGTGTAAAAAGATGATTTCCCTCTGTTGCAGTGGTTTGCAGTTCACATAACAGTAGTTGGTACTAACTGGAATTAAGTCTGGATTAAAATTTGGACATTAGCTGCAGACCCCATGCATGAAAAAAAATGTAGAAATAAATTCCTTCATGGTAGCTGATTTTTTCAGAAATGCCTTTTGGTTGAAGTACTACATGAATTTTACAAAGTTCATGTACCTCTGCAGTTTATTTTAAGAGATCTGAATTTATTTGGTGTAGATTTATTTCAATTATCTAATCAGAAGCAGACACATAACTTCTTAAGCTGTCAAAGGTATTCAGGAATGTATGACAAACTTCAAAGGAATGTATAAGATCTTGCTACACATCTTACTATGCATTTTTATAGAGAAGAGTTAATTAAATTTTCTCTTTCTGCCCAGAAATTACTTCTAGGATAAATTAAATACGTGGGGTTGTTAGGCTTTTCAGTGTTCTCTGTTTCTGCTTTAGCTTTGTGACCGATTAAACAACCAAATGCTCATCTGGATCAAAGAAATAATAAGCAGAGGGGGCATCCTCAGGCCACTTATGAGTTGAAAACAATTTCACTGTCAGGTATTCAAGAACAGAGCCCACCAGAGGGATTAAGCAGGAGGGACTGTGTCCAATAATGTTTACTTGAAAAGAAGAAACTTCCAGGGGGAAAGCAGCTCAGTTTCCCAGCTCATGTTTCTGCAGCAGGAGAATAAAAGGACTGTGCCACCCTTGGGAGCCCTGCCTGGTGTGGGTGTGGTCCCTGGAGTTACCTGGGTGCAGGAGAGCATCCTTCCCTGCCTCCAGATTGGGGATGCAGCCAATTCTTGGGATAACTCCTGTGGAGAATTAATTTATGTACGCTTGCTGGGAAGGAAAGGGGGAGAAGGGAAAAAAAAAAGCTCTGGTTATCTGAAAATACACCATTCAAGTATGTTTGCAGGGACAATATTTCAAGTTATTTGTTTCAGCAATTTAGATAAGAACGTGTACTTCCCTACAGAAGACAAGTCACGGTGTCTTAATATTAATACCTGGCACAGGGTAGCCCTGTGTGATAAAGTACATAGATGGCACAATAAGGGGTGAATTAGAAATGCCTGGGAAGATATATGATGCCATTAGTAAAACATGGAGATTTATGTGTGACATTAACATCTCTAAGAGAGCAGAAGGAGAATTGTACTACTAAAGCTGCCTAAGTGGTTTTTTTTTCCTTTATCCCAGATGCAGTAACAAAGAGATCTGAGAGAAAGGGTTATCTAATGAGTAAAGCACTGCCTACAATTTGGCAGACCCACCATTCCCTTCAAATTTCCTCTGTATCCTCTGGCAAATGACTAGGACTCAAATGTTTGCAATCTGTGGCTGATGGCCATAATGATAGTGGTGTTTTGGGTGTGACTGAACACAAGGGCTGGGTTGCCCTTCCCTGGCATTGAGGTATCCTGCTACTTGCTGGGAATGCCTGTGTGCATCACAGGGGAGAGTTAAGCAGAAACAATGGCCCTGCAGGAGCAGGAGTGGCCAGCAGCAAGCACCCAGGTCTCCTGGAGCCCGCTTCTTGAGCTCTTTGGCACCAGTGCCAGGAATCAGGAATTTTAACTCTGCTGGCCAGCTTGTGTGACTATTTAATCTTCCAGGGCTGCAGGGTCAGTGAGAGAGTAGCTTCATCCTCTCTGGCTGTGCCCTTTGCTGTTTTACACTGCCAATGACTGCTGTGAATTACTCATGCTGTTCCTGTCATGCCTGGTTAGGCTCTATTTTGCATTGTACATAGATTTTGAGTCAGCAGTGACGCATCCTTGTTCAGCCATGGGGTAGTCCTGTCCTTCCTGCCAAGGAGGAGATTCCATTATGTATAATATAGAGAGATGGTGCCACAATTACAACCTTTCACAGCCCTGGAATTTGAAAATGTTCTGTTGTTTCTTGGGAGCTTCTTGCTGTACAAAGTGAATTCAGTTAAGCAAGAACTCATTTTTCCAAGAGAAATATTTTCTTACAGTGCAGGAAGTTCTCACTTATGGAGAGCCAGTGTCAAAGTCAGCAGTCAATCTGTATTGTCTTAAAAGCAGAGAAGAATGAAAAACTCATTTTTGGAGGATGGAAAATTTAAAGAATAGCTCAGTGTACAAGTAGAGAATGCAAGTTTCTCTTGAGCAGACGTGTGGTAAACTGAGCTATAATTATTGAAATTGTGCTTTCCTCTTTGAACTGTTACCATTTATACTGAAATAGTTCTGCTGGTTTTGAGGTAAGGCATTTTAATATTTACACATGTTATTGGAAAAGTATCTGGTGTTATGGTGGGTGTGCAATACAATGAAGGGGTTTGTTGGGACACTTGGTAAATATCCTCAGAAATTTGGGGATCAGAAGTTAAAGCTGATCCTATCCTCTCAAGTACATGGCTAGTTTGCTGACTGGGAAAGAAAAGGCCACTTATAAGTAAGAATAATCAAATATGGGACCTTTTTATATCTGGTGAAGTGTCATTGATAACAGCACACCTTCTGAACACTTCTTCTGAAAGGTGTCCAAGATCTTTTCCATGTTTTGTGCCAAAGCTCACTGAAAATATCACTTGGATTACCAAGACAGAAGCACCGTGAACATGAAGATGTGCTCTTAATTGACACTCGAAATGGGAGAGGGCAAATGAGAAACCTGGTTCATGATTAGTGGGCTAGTTACCTGACAAGATTTTGGGGTCTTTTCCTGTCCTCTGGAAAACAAACCAAACATCCAACTGCTGCCTACAGAAAAGCTACAGAGGCATTTACAAATAGCAGATATGCTGACTTTGTACTTTTTGATGCCTTTTTCATTTTTATGGGAGAAGTTGACCAGAAACAGCTCCGTGGTGCATAACCCTTTATTGTTTAGGGGTTTGTAAGTTCCATTTTATTTTCCACAGCGTAATTTTTTAATCTCCTAGTCTAAAATGAAACAAAACCTGCCTTTTATGATGTGTGAGCATGTATATTTTACATTTATTTTCATAACTTCCAATGGAAAGAGGTCCTCCAAGGAGCTGTAGTCAGGTTAATTAAGCTGTGGAGTCTGAGGCTCCACAGAGCAGGGAAGTCCTTGAGCTTCATTCCATGGCATGGATGGTTCTGGCTGCTTTACAGAAACAAAGATGTCAGGGTGTAATTTAGCAGCACTTGTTTTGGGTAGTCACACCATGAAGAGCCTGATGGAAAGTCTTCAGTGAGTTTTGGATCACATCATGAAACAGTTTGCCTATGAAACACCACAGAATTTAGATTTAAGAATGGATTTTATTGGAGACCAGGCTCTTTATATATGTATAAAAAGACTTTAAAAATATGGTTGGAATGAGTGTGTTTGAGTCCTTTAAAATCAAGAAATGAAGGCATTCTAATGATTTCTAAGAAAAGTGAAAGCTAGCATGTAAGAAATGGATTTTTTGGCCCTGCTGGAACTGATGATTAAGCTTCTCTCGTATCCAGTTGTAGCCCTCAGATTTGGCAGACTCTATTTTTCTGGCTGTTGACCACTTTTAGCAATTATCCCTGGCCATAACAGACCAGCTCACTGGATGTCCAGTGTCCTGGGCTAATTCATGCCTGTGAATGCTGTATGAATGTTTAATGCATAAATGCAGAGCATTTTCATCCCACATCTTGCTATGCCTGATGCTTTGGATTGATTCCAGCTGAATGCTGTGTCAATCAGCGCAGCACGTTAATTTATAATAGAGAAATATTTCAGACCTACTTATTGACTCATCACTCTTGGCAAGGAGGGAGAGTTCTGCACAGAAATTGGTGAATTTTCATGTAACCACTGCATTCTTCTAGAGTAAAATGGATACTGAACAAAAAAAAGCCTCATAAAAATCACCAGAATGAGTGATCATGCATAATAGAAAGCTCCTAGTGTTGTTAAATCCATGTTTTACACTGTCACACAGTCATGGAATGCATAACAATAGTCTGGCTATAGGTCAAGGGTCTGTTTGTTCTTTCATATTTCTCCTTCATTTGGCAAGTGGACACACTTTCTGTCAAAAAGAAGATTCCAAAAGAAAGGGCAGGGTTTTTTCCAAGTTATTTTTGAAAGGCCTTGATTCTTGGATGTCTGATTAGGTTATTTTAGACCTGGCTGTCATTACCCTGGAAATCAAATTTTGCAACAGCTTAATACAGGCAGCCAAAGTCATTAAAAGTGTTCCAGAAAAATTCATCTAAAGATACTGTTTAGTTCAGCTGCACAAAACAGCAAGGCACTAATTGTAAGCTTAGAAGGGATTCGTATCTTCTGTTTTACATCAGTTTTTAACCAAAATTAAGTGTCTCCTTTGAAGAGCAGAAGGTAGGGTTTGCTCTCCTTTCTGTTCTCATGCACATCCACTTACATTTTTCTGTATCAGAAATTTATTTCTGTCCTTGAGTCTCCTTCTCTTTTATGTGTGTATAATAAGCCAAATAATGATAATCTCTGTGCTGTGTTTAGCTGAAATTCGCACACAGTAGGACCTGAGTTCTGTGGGAGCCTGAGCTGCAGGATCCAGGCTGGGCTGTGTGCTTTGCCTATCTCCAGAGGTGAGGAGCAGCTCCACTGGGTGGAAGCACCTTCTTAGGTGTGAATCTCATCAGCTTTGTCAAAACCATGATGGGAGAAGCTGCCGTGAGCTCAGATCTGGCTGGTGCCTGATGTGGATCACTGGGTGACCCACGAGCAGCATCCTTGTGCTCAAAGGAGCTCTTCAGTAGCTCATTTGTTGATTTTGTTTCATCCTGTTCTTCAAATGTCAATCATTATTCATGTTCCAGATCTGACAGCACACTCCTGTCCTGCGTTTTAAAGCAAAGGCTTCAAATTCATTGTTTTCCAAAGAATTTTAAAATTTTGGGTTTTTTTTACTGCAATGTTTTGCTTTCTTTACAACTGCTTCTGGTATAAAACCATGAAACTGAACAGCCCTTATCAGAATTACTTCTTGGGCAAGTATGAAAGCAACACTTGGAGAATCTCTATCAAAATCTCTTTTAGTTTCAAGGCAAGGGTTGTTGCAGTGAATACTGTGGAGTTTATAAAATTTCCTATACAAATTGCTGTTTCTATGGTAATGACTCCAGCAGATCATCTCTCCAAGACCCAGGTTATTTGCCTGCAGAAAATACATGATGATTCTGAATTACTTTCAACCCTGGGTTAGCTGCAAGGTGTCTAGTGGTTTTCTTAGTATTTATTTTTAAAGAAATCTTTGAGAGCTGTTTGATTTATTTACTGTAAAATGGCTTTTATGAACAAGCTGTCAGACATTGATTTTTCTGTGTTGCTCCTTCTTTCCAGAGGAGTTTGGCATCATTTTCCCTTTTGTCACTCTGACAAAACAAAGCACAAAAAAGAAAAATGATTCCTCTGTCAGCACCAAACTGGAGGTGATGCCAGCCAAGTGCTTTGTCCACTGTGTCATGCTGTGCTTTGAAGGGCACTAATCTCCAGTCCAACCAACATCAAACATGTTACTAAAACCATCAATACATTATTCATCAAGGAGATGGATGGGATATGAAAACAGGAAAAATACTTTTTACTACAATTGGCAGTATCATAGAGCTGTAGCAAATGACAAATCTTTTGAAAAATCCAGCAAAGGGTAGAATTAGATTAATTTCTTGAGAGAGATTCAAGAAATAGCATAACTTCTGCTCTGTCACTTGACATTTTAGCATGCACAGGTGAGCCAGACAACTGTTGTTTTAACCCTTATTCAACATTCCTATCAGTAAATCTGCTCAAAGAGCCCCATATCCATATTTTGTGTGGTATTATCTCTATATATATTTTATATTTTTTTTGCTGCTGCCTGGAATTTCATTATGAACAATCAGTGATGTCAAACTAAACCTGTGGAATCTTAAACATGTCTCAAAATCTCTGGAATTAAGGAGACTCTTACAAAATCAAAAAGATGCAATATTTTTTGTTGGTACTGTGTTGTTTTGTTTTTTTTTTTCAAGTGGCTCATTGCAACATTTTCCCAAACATATTTTAACTAAAATGTCTCAAAAGAAATTTTCTTCAGTTTTGGGATTTGGGTTTTGTTAATAAATGTAGTTTCTGTTTTCTTCTCTCCCATATTTCTGCCACAAAGTTTTTTTGGTTGTTTGGTGCCTTGCCTTGGGTTTTATCTGTAAATGGGTGGATTTTAGAGCTCTGTCCCTACCTATTGCCACACAACCTTTAGTCCTATCCAGCTCTCAGTCTGTCATGTGTGTGCTGTCAACACCGAATTTGTCAAAATTCAGAATTTGATGCTCAGTACATTTCTCACTTGTAAAACTCTAGTTGTCCCTGTGTCAGAAAAACTTGGTTCTGAAAAACTTATTTTTGAAAAACGGGTCAATTTCTGCCTCCTAGCAAAGTCTCAGCCCAGGTGAAATGTTGTTTGGCTTGTATTTTATTCCTTGCATCCACACACATTGAAACTGAAGAGAACTGAGTTAAGAAACTGAGTGGTGAAGTAAAAATTGTAGTTTATAATATAGGCTACCAATAGTTTAAAGGGAGCACTCAGATCTGGTCGTGTGTACCAAAGTTGGAGTAAATAACCTCACAGTGCAGGTGAGATCCTTCAGAGCAGATGATGCTTTAAATTCTACTGGTCCTTTATAAGCTTGGTGACCAACTTTTCAAAAGAGTTTTGCAGTTTTAAGGAAAAGCAAAACAAAATAAACAAAACCTCTGTCCCACAAACCCTTCTCTCTTCAGAGTTGAGTTTGAGCTATAAATTCACTGCTGATACTGGCTGAGGAAATGGCTGTCTGCCCAATTTAGTTGTCCCACAAAAATGTACAGAATCTCCATCTTGCAGTCTCCTATAAAGAAAAACAGAGAGCAAAAATGTTGGGGGAAAAATAAGTAAAACAGAACATGACCTTCTTTGGAGTAAATAGCTACAGGAATTAAAAGATCCTCAAAAAGCTTTTTTTTTCCCCTAAAATGCCAGTGCTTGTTGATGATTGATTAGAGGCAGAAGGATAGACAGGTGGATGGTGGAAGCATTAACCAAAAATGTCTAAACCAAGATTTTAAGAGATCTGCACATGCAGCATTCACATGTGTGCTGTGTTTTTGGATGCTGACAAGGAAAGACCACAACCTGCCTTGCTTTTTGCCTTGTTACACAGTGGAATATCACACCTTGGGTTGTCATCCAATTGTTAACACAAAATGTCAGAAATTCAGCTTCTTGTTTAAGTCATGAAAGGGACTAAAGCTATACTTTGAGCAAGGCTTGTGCTTGACTGATTTTTCTCAGCAGTAGTGAAAAGTACAGTGAGAGAAACAATTGCTGCTCTAGTTCAAGTAGCAGACAAAGCTGCTTCAGGTCTTTAAGTGCTGTCAGAGGAGAAACTCAACTTATTTTTATAGGTAAAATAGAAGTGTAAAAGAAGTTATCTTGCCAAAACCCCCAGTATTTTTTTTTTTTTTTCATTTTAACTGTGTCCCTTCAACCAGTTCATATATAAAGCCTTTGAAAAATGACAACTGAGGGAGATTTTGCACAGGAGAATTCTGTAAGCTGCAACCTGTTGCTCCTTTCTGTCAAATTTCAGTCCTCAGCCTGGTCAGCTGAAGAGCTGGGAATTTGAATGACCCTACAGAGCATTTCAAATGTGCTTTTGTAAATGTGTGGTTCTGCTTGCTATAAGGACACCAAAGGGGTGCTGCTCTCTCTGGTGGTTTTCATGTTGTCTCTACAGTTGATTGTAAATGCAAAATGATATTTCTGGTTGCACTGAGGGGTTTTTTGCTAATTGCCTCCTTTAGAATGTCTGCAGCCCAGATCCACTGGGCTTGTGATGTCTTTTGATCCTAGGGACTGAATGAAACCAGGCCAAGTAATCCCTGGGAACTTCTGTAACCAGAATTACTAGGAAGCAATTCAGGGAAATTCAGAGAAAATCAGCACATCTAATGCTTTCCTTTGAATCAGTGCCATACCTGATATGATTTCAATGAGTGTTTTGGCTGCTTTTCATGTCTTCTGCTTTAACAGCCCTAAGCCAGGGCTCCAAAGATGTTCAGAAATCCAGGTTTGGTTTCTGTCGTTTTTTTTAATGTTTATGCCATAATGAGGAAAGTCATCCTCAGCTCTTCGGTCAAAAGAAACTTCACAGGCTTTGCCATTTCCAGGGTGTTGCAATGAAATAAGGCATTTTGTTTCTTTGTTTAGGTTATGGAAAAGAGGATCAGGCTTTTTTCAGTAGATGGGGAATAGGTAGCCCTGAGTGCTACTGTTTTTGCTTGCTCCTGCAGGCTTTGCCATCTAAATGTTCCCATATTTAATCCTACAGAACAGGACCATAGGGATTGTCCTCTGTGAGAAACATTTCTGAAAATAATTTCCCCTTCCTACAGAGAGCAGAATTACACATTGGAAGAGAACCACGGAAAAACATGATTTAATTTGCTTATAAAATGTTAAATGGTCTACCTCTCTCTTTAGAAGTAGCCATCTCTAGTTAGAAAGTTATGAAAGAAAGGCAGTAGTGACTCCTTGAAGGGGAAGAGAAAGTTTCTATTTCCACAACTGTTTGGTACTCAAACCTCAATTTCTCCCACCTGGTAATTAGTTGATCAGTATGTCAGTAAATATAGTGATGGGATGGTCTATAGGAGATTGAGGAAATAATGAGGTAAATAATAAGGTAAATTCATTTATGTTACATTTAGCATTCCTTTTAAGAATGAAGTGCAAGATTATTTTCTCAACTTCCCTTTGTGTGTATCATCCAGAGGTTTCTTGAGTATGAACCAAATAGATTAATATAATAGGAGCTTTTTAGTTATTGGTGCCCATTGGCCATATGGTATGAACCAGTATGAAAGTATATTAGCAAGTGGATTAAAAAAAAATCCTTTGGCTCAAATCATGTCTAGTTGTCAGGATTTGCTCATTCGTGGTATTTCACTTGATAGATCATGGAATTACAGAGTGGTGTGATTGGAAAAGGTCTGAAATATATTTGTGAGCTTTGTTTCAATAAGAAATTCTTGGGGATATTTGGCAAAATGAATTTATTTTTTAGAAGTTTTTTTTTAAGTACTGTGCTTAGGACTACAGAGTAGAAACAGCCCATGAAAGAAAAACAAGTCCTTGGTCAGGAATATGTGTGTGTGTATGTTTTGGCTCTGCCTCAACAAACGTGTGCTTAACTTAAAGAAGGTGAGGAATCTTGTTTGCTTGGTGAGGAGAGCACTTAAGTACTCTGCGAATGAGAGCACTCAGGAACGACTTAGTGCTATGATATCACAGGAAACAGGGCTAAGGGAGAGCCTTGGAAAGAAAACAAGATGTTCTTCTGATTAAGACTGATGTCCATCTTCAGAGATTTATCTGCAAAACATCTCAGCAGTCAGCAAGTTACACAACTTAAAAATGGTTATGTTGTACGTTTGAATTTATATTTTCTTCTTGGAATGTAAATGATGGAGTGTTGTTTTTTTTCACAGCTACAGAAAGTTGAGCAGAGTTTCTGCTTGGAAAAACGGGATCATGTAGCTACATGGCTGCTGAATGGCATGTCAGTCCTTGGATTTTGTTAGTGATTGGAGTAGTTTGGCATTTTATTGATGGAAGGGCAGACCTGGATTTTCTCTGGATTAGAACATGCAACTGCAATTGACTTCAGTGGGAATTTTAGGGCTGAGGTATCCTGTAATCTGAATTTATGCATTGCACAAACCAGCATTCCTTTCACCAGATCTGATGGGTTTGGCAAAGCTCAGGAAAACCTGGATTGTTCAGTATTTCCTGTCTTGGGAAGGTTCAGAATGGCGTTTCCTGGAGAAGCTGCCATCTCAGCTGCTCCCAGCTGTGATTCTCTGTCTTGGCAGCTCTTGGGGTTTGTTGTTTTTGTAAAACAGGGTATCAGTGTGTCCAGCCATGGTGGAGCACAGTGCTGCATGTGTGGGGGAGATTTTGACTCCTTCTTCATTTCATCACACACCACCTTCAAAAACCCCCTTGACAGGCAGCATCAAGTTGAAACAAACCCCTCAAAATTCTCTCAGATGAACAAATCCTGCCCCTGACACTGCTGCATATGGATTTAAAAGAAGTGGTGTAAAATTACACTGCCACTTGCAAAAGCATAATGTATTTTTTTCAGGGCTTACTCAAATCTCTTGCTCAAGACAGTGAGTCTAATAAATGCACTTAAGCCTCCCTGCTGATTGTGTTGATTAGGTGGGAAGGTAAATTCTATTTGTCTAATGAAAGCTGGTTGTGAAGCCAGCTTGGTTTTGGTGTCTTCTTCACAGATAAATAAAAATTCTCTGCACCTTGTGATTCCTGCCTTTTGTCTTTTGCATATATGACCATTTGAAAGTTTTGTCTTTTTTTACTGCCTCTGTGTGTGGAAGTGCTTGAGAGTCACCAGAGCCCTGAGCAGCTTTCCCAGATGGCTCAGGTTACTCCAAATTTGAGATCTGAGTCTCCTCTCCCAAGAACTCCCTGCAGTTCTCCCCCTGAGGCATGGCTCAGAGCAGTTTTTTTCTCACCACATGCTGAGTTATCATTTGTCCCAGCTATGGCTAGAAGGTGGCTGTTCTACCACTGCTGCAGTCCAAGCGCATGAACAGACAGACAACCTGTCACTGAAACCCATGTAAAGGCAACCCAGCAGGTATGCACAAATAGCCAAAAGTTTTTGCATCTTTGACTGGAGGCAGCCAGCAATCAAGAAACTGTGCTGTGCTGGTCTACAGCCAAAAGAAATAGGGAATTCCCTCAGGTTTTTT
>VRYO01002253.1:18073472-18109589 GCA_009812075.1 Sialia sialis
CGATCAGGTTTGGCTCCATATTAATCAGTGCAGTTTGTATATTAAAATTCTCAGCTCTGTGGCTGATGCTTGCCAGGATGTTCTCAGGATTGCATTTCAGTGTGGTTGGGTTACAGCCATGGCAGCAGGATCAGGTGATGGAGCAGTTTTCCTTGCAACTGGAAGCAGCTTTTCCCTAAGTGGGAGTTCAGTTTGCCGTTTCTTCCTCACAGAGGAAAAAGAAAAGGAGCAGCAAATCAGTTTAGTCAGTGATGCAATTGTATTTAGCAGCAAGATCTGTTTTGCTTTCTAGATCATGCTTAATGTAAATTTTTCCTGCCTTTGGTACCCTCTTCAACCCCTCACATAAACACTTCTATCTTTCCAGTGCCTGTGATAACCATTGGTTTACTCACAGAATCCCTTAGGAGTTGAAGAGGCAGCATCTTCCAGGCTCAGGGGCATCAAATCTGGTGAGAGATATGTTTTTTATGCCTTTTTCTTTTCCCCTTGTAACTATATTTTATTCAATTGAGACAATTTCTATCATGCAGTTCAATGTTAGCTTAGTTTCCTTTGAAACTCAGAGTATGGTATGGAAACAGGTTGCTTTGGGTTGGTGATCAGCCTGATTTGCAAGACACTTTGTGATAGTCCTTGATCAAACTGACTGCCAGAAATTACTTGTATTGCATACAAGTACAGTAATTTCACGATTATAAGCCGCACCTTTGCCATTGAAGAATCCAGCCTACCCCAGTAGTGTGGCTAATCATCAGGTGCGGCTTATCTATGGACAAATCTCAGTGAAATGCCAACCCAGAAGTGAGAGCCGGCCGGGGAGGGTGCCTGGAGCTGCCTTTAAATGCTTGTCTAGGAAAACTGTTTGCAACCTGAGCACCTGACACCAAACCCCGCGCTGGCGCGATTCTGTTACTAACTTGTTACTTTGTTGCACATGGATCCTCGCTTAAAAAAAACCCAAAAAACATGCGGCTTATATTCGGGTGTGGCTTATATATGGACAAATCCTGTGGTCTACCCGGCTACCCGGATGTGCGGCTTATGATCAGGTGCGGCTTATAATTGTGGAGTTGTAATTTGTCTGATTTTGTCCCTTTTGGCTTTTAGTGTTTTGCATGGTAAGGATAGTAAGTACATGCGTTCATGGTAATTTAGCTCTCTAAAGCACTGAGAATTTTTTCCATGTTGTGGCTCCGTATTAATTCCTGGAAATGACCTGAATGGGAAGGAGGTGTTTTTCCCTTGGGAATGTCCAACCCTTGTATGTTTATCATTAGCTCTACACATCTTTGCACACACACTAGGCTTTCTCTTGGTGAAAGGTTATGAATATGGATACCATTATGTGTCATTAAGATAATAATAGAGCTGAATTTGTCAGTGAAGTCAATGAGACTCTGTTCCCCAGGTGCTCTGGTTTAAGTTTGATAGGGACACTTGAAAAAAATTCTGCTTGCCAGGTGGGAGGAAATTTGCCTTTCAAAAGATTGTTGCTTCAGCACTTGATAGGAGTCTTCTAAGCAAGAATGGTAATAATAATAATAAATGTTCCCAGGCTGCACTTGTTTTATAATTGCTGTTTAGCCCAAATTGCTCTGAGTGAGGAAACTCCATCATTCTGGCTACACAGGTGGAGGTTATGATATCATGGGCAGCAAATTCGCTGACTCCAAAGGATGGAAGAGTTATATAAAATAGTAACACAATGCAGAGTTTTAGTAGTAAAAACTGAGGGAAGCAAAAAGGATTCAAAATTTAAGTGAAGGCCCTGACCTTGATGTAGAGGTGAGGAAAGGAATTGCCTTGTGTAGTGCTCTTGGTTTGTTAACTTGAAATTGTTTTGTTGTGAGATAGGATTAGGAGGAAGGTGAAACAGGCTTAATTTTAAATGGCATAAAGAGAAATTTTATTAATAGAAATTATAAGGAAAAAAAGAGAATAAAATTTCAGGCTGTTCTTAATACACTTCTTTGTAATATTGAAAGCACATAGAAAATAAGTTTACTATTTTAAAAATATTTTTTAATTGGAAACTGTCACTGTCAGGGCCTGTATTTGCAGGATCTAATCTGAACTTTTCCTGTAAGGGGAAGGTTTGTAAGCATCCCAAGAAGCCGAGCACAGAGTTGATGTGGCCACTGACCCTGCCTGTTCTTGTCCCTGGCTATCAGATTGTGTCAGATGAAGGAAAGAAGAGGCAGGGTGAGCTGGGCTGAAACCAGGAAGATAGAAACCTAAAAGTGAATTTGTTGGGCAGTATTGGCTCTCAAACACATTTTTTTTATTTGCACATGAATCTATAAAGGCTCCAGTTTCGATCCTTGGGAATAATTAAACCTTAAGCAGTGATAAACAGTGCAATATTCAATTAGTGAGCAGTCCTGACAAAGGCATGTTGAAGTAAATTGGGTTTTTTTTATGAGGCTGTTAACTGTGCTGACAGAGTTGGTTAATTCTTGAAGGATAATGTGTTGGGCAAATTCCCAACCTCCAAATGCCTGCAGGCAGACTTGTCCATATTTGTGGTATATTTGAGGTCTAGAGTTCCTCCTTTGGGCCATATATTTTAAGAGGGAATTTTAATGGAAGGAAGCATTGCTGCAGAGCAATTCCTTCTCTGAAACACTTCCCAAAAGAATGTTAAGGCCAAAGGTCTTGTTTTTTCAAGGCAAAAGATGTGAATCCTCTAATATTTACTCAGTTATAAATAGTGATGGGCAAGGCTCTAAGGATGGATTCCTGGGAGATTGTATCAGGAATAGTTATTCTCCAAACTAAGCAAAGACAGTGGTTGTCTCTTAATTGTTGCATCTTCTCTGGCACAGAGAACATCATTATTAAACAGCAAATAATTATAGTAAGTTTGAGGTTTTCACTCCTCTCTTATTTCTCTCCAGTCCCAATAGGAACCAAAATGTTTTTTATTTCTAGTAAGAGGTGGCAGTTTAATGCTGGGGGCAATGTTCATGCTGAATATTTTGATTCTCCAGCCATGGCATCAGTGAGGTGGCAGGAAAAAGTGCAACCCCATGGGGAAAAAAATACCTGGGGTGCAAGAGATACTATTCTTGACCAGCTGGACAGGGAACTGTATTTCATTTATCCATTCCTGTCTTCCACCATCTGGATATAGGAGAGAAGATTATAAATTTTCTTAGAGAGAGGCAGTTTGAAAATGTTGTTCCTTTCCACTGACAGCTAAATCTGCTGGTATCATTGCTAATAAATAGCTGAGTGTTATCTAATTCCATTAACAGGTTGGTTTGCCTCCCCCAGTGAAATTCAGTCTCTCACAGTGAAGGTCTTGTAAAGTTCAGCCTGCAGTTTGTGCATCACCAAGGAGTTAACATGAAACCCAAATGAGAAATAATCCTTGCTAAGGAGCCTGAGAGGCTGGAGCCTCCACAAGTGACACTTCCAAACAGAAGCACAAGAATAAATTTATTTCTTGGGAAAGGAATGCAGTTTCTCATTTGCTTTCTAATTTCCTGTATCAAAGAGCAAATGCACATAAACTGAACTTACTGGAAAATGTTTGGTAGTAAATATTAAATAATAAATGTTTAGTAGTAGCTGAGACCCCAAATAGCAAGAAAAAGTATTTTTCAGACACTGATGTGTTTTTGTGTAGATGTGGAGTTTTTTGCTAGTACTTAGCAGAGAAGAAAAACCAAAACTGACTTCTGATAGCTATTAGGTATCATTGCAAAATCTTGAGTTTCAACATTTATTTCTACTGATGTAAGACAGGTACTTAGCTCTGTAAAAAGTTGTAACTGGACTCTGGGGGATACTTGAAACTTTTGAGAACAGATTTCCCACTGTAACCTGTTGTATGCTGTCTGCACCCCAAAAATTTAATATTAATTCCCAGCACTCAAAAAAAAAAAAAAAAAAAAAAAAAAAAAAAAAAGAAAGAAGCAACAAAGGGATTAAATGACAGAATTGCTGCTTTTTCTAGTGGCTCTTGGTACTATCGTATATTCTAAAGCATTCCAACCAAGGGCATGTGGCTGCAATGGAATTTGATGTACAATCAGTTTTAGGGAACAGCCTGTGCCTTGTTAATGTAATCCATAGAAGGCTTCCAAACTTCCTGAACCCAGTCCCTTCTGTTTCCAAGCCTGCATATGATCTCATAGGAAATGATCTGGGAGAGGCCAGCTAACCCTTTTGCATAATCAAGGTAGCATTGTTCTTTTAATGCCTGAAGTGAGTAGTTTCAGCTGATATAACCTCAATAATCCCCTTTTCTTCTGTCAGCAAATCTCTATTATCAGGCTTTGCAATGATCTTGGTGGCATTTCAAAGGAGAAAAAGTGGGAAGACTGATGTGTGGTTTGAAGGCTGACCTCAGTAATGTCATTAATTTACTTTGTCACCCTTTGTCTTAGCTGCTTCAAAAATCCTAAAACACTTGCTGCCCAGTGAAATTGGGAAGGCTGAAATGCAAATGCATGACAGAAGTGGGCAAGGTTTATTTTGCAGTGGGCTCAGAGGCAGACAGGCAGCCTGCACCTTGCCAAGTTTTATAAATGGCAGTGGTAGCAAAACAGTGAGGAAGGTATCTGCTCTTTATATAGGTTTGATATAAAACTTCTCACATGTACATTAGCAGTAGAAAAAGAGAGTGTGTTCTTGTGCTGGAGCCCTTCAAAACCTTCTTATTTACACCAACCCAGAGTGCCTTGTGCATGTTCTTTTATATCCTTGGGATACCCAGGATTTCCTCAAGATATTTAGCCCAAGAAGGGAAGCACTCCCTTGAGCTGCTGTCCCTGAAAGCCTTGTAGGGCAGCGAGCCTGAGCCTTCCCTGGCAGGGCAGGAACAACAAAAGGCTCTGGCCTTTGTCACTGTGCTCAAGTACAATTATGGTCTAGTCCATGTGAGCAGGCTGAAGTTCCAGTGAGCCTAAGCAGAGGGTTCTGTGGCACCCTGGTTGCTGCAGAGTTGTTAAATTTGGCACTCTGCTCTGGGCTCCAGTCAAACATTTTCTTACCCATATTAGGATATGTGGAAATTGGCCAGCCAGCAATGGGCCTTCCATGTGCTCAAGGTTTAGAGAGTAGGCAGCCGCTGCTTTACTTAAAACTAGCAGGTTTGATAGAATAAGACAAATAGAACCCTTTAAAAATTGTCATTGAAGTACTGGAGGGGAAAAAGAGTATTTCCCAAGACAAAAGACATGGTTTTAACAAAGTTTGAGGTTCCCTTGTGCTTTTCATCCATATATGTTTATCACCCTGTACATCAGACCTCAGTATTTGTGCTGTGCTATTATTCAGGTGAAAAATCAGTGAGGTAAGCCTGGCTGGCTGTGACTTGAGCATTCCCATTCCTTCTGCTGCCTTATCCCAGGCTGGTGAAGGCAAAACTCTGGATTGGTGACTCCCAGGGTTTGCTTGAGTTTGGCTGATGGAGCCACCCCAGCTTGGGGGTGTACAAGAGCAATGGGGGTGACCTCTCTGTCTGAAATTTCTCCCACAAGGGGTAGAGTATTCCACTGGAGAAATTCCAAAATAGAAAGTCTTCAGCATTTAACTGACAGCTTTTATGTTCTTAAGGGTTGAGAATTTGTTGGTTAAGCATATTATCAGGTCTACCCTGTGCTCCAGTAGATTTTGCTATTGAAATTGCTTTTTTTGATCAGCAAATGTTTTCATAATTTTTGATGTGCTACTGTTCCCTGTAGCTGTATACTTGTTTCACTAAAATGATTCTCTGTCCTTTCTAATGCTGTTCTAACACTTGCAGACAGTTGTCACATCCCCTACTTAAAACTTATTTGAGCTCTTTTAATCTCTTTGTAAGTCAGTCCCTCTCTGCTTGCTGAACACTTTTATGGCTCTCTTGTGGTTGTCCTCTGGGTTGTTACTATCATTGAGGAAATGAGTTCTCCAGAGCTGAATGAGGAATTCCAGGTATGATGCTCACCAAGCTGTCAGGGATATCACCTTTCTGCCTTGTTTCATTTAATGTTGCACTGGACCCTTTCTGCTACCACATCCTGCATTATTTGGTGCCTACTAAAAAAGAAACAAAAAATCCCCCAAAAAACAAAAACGGGCAAATTTAAGCTTTCCAATTACAAATTTGGATAACCTTCCTCAAAGATGCAAAAATGGCTGGATCCATGCCTGTGGTTTGTAGCTCAAGGCAGCTGGAGGTCTGGAATCATCCCTTTAGTTCTGACCTTTCAGCTTTTTGCTGATGGCGTGCATGATCTTATACAAATCCTTTGACTACTTAACTCTCATGTCTGGATAATAACACTGAGGTACTTGCATTTGGTAAGGCTGTGAGGGTTGGTTCAAGTTTGGGCATGATCTGCAAATTATAAAGAGGTGGCAATGTAAAATGTTTGGGCAAATGGCTGCAGAAAACCACATTACATTACCTCTAAGCTTATGCTGTCCAGGCTTGTGGAAATTGAAGAGGGACATCAATACAAATCCTGTTTCTGTATAATGATTTATTTGCTAAAAGAAGAGGGTAACTAAGTCAAATTAAAATGATGAACTTTATACTGAATATAACCTCTGCAAAGTTCACTAGAGACCCACTGAGAATATAGTTTTAACATGTGCAAGTTTGCTTTGTTGTTTACCCTTCTGTTAATTTTTACTTTGAGAGACCAGCACAAGCAAGAATACATTTGGTTGACAGTCTTGGAAGAGGAAGTATGCCTGTCTTTTATTTAGGCATGTTTATATCAGCACAAAATGAATTCAATATCTAAAATTGTAGCACAGCTAGGAGTGGGGTGTAATGAGAATAAAATATTATTTTACATATGCTCTGAAATCATGTAACACATACAAATGATTCTTCTGAGCCCAGGCTGGTAAATCTCCTCACTGGCACAGCACATGGATTTACCAGGTTAAAAAAACCTTCATCTGCTGCATGAAGCAAATGCAGCTGGAGGCAAACTTCCAACTCTACCCATGATTTTTGAGATGCAAATCTGGTGAAGTTTTCAGTGCAGTAACATTCAGTTGATTTGTGAGGACCAGGTTTTTATTAGTGATATATTAAGGAAGGTATGCGGAGGTGCATGAGCACTTGGGGTAGGAGAGAGGGGATTCTGCATGGTTTTTTTCATGCCCACATCACACTGAAACAAAATATATTGAAATGCAGCCTTAATACTAAATCCACATAGGGGAAATGCAGAAGGAAACATTTATGCTGGTTTCCATTTTTGATCCATTATGAAAAGGAGCTCTGCTGTAGGGCTGTAGTTCAATGCAGGAAGCATTTTATGGAATTTGGCATTAGGTGGACTTCCCAGGAACAGCTACTGTCCAGAAGATATTCCAGCTAAAATCTTCTGAGAGTAGTTTGAAATGCTGGCACTATTTCATCTCAAGTCTGGTCCAACTTGAACTAGGAGAGGAACAGAGGAGGCTCTCATTTGGATCTAAGTGGCTCCTCTCTACACTGTCCAACTTGCACATAAAATATGCAAACAGAAGAACATCCTGACCTCCCCAAATGACCCCTTATAAAGAATATGAGAGAAAAAAGGTTCTACAGACCTTGTATTTGACTAGACTAAGACATACTTTGAACCACAGCATCTCCTCAGCAGTGAGAGGGGAGATTGTGGTAGGGGAATGTGGCCCAGAAACAAAAGTGACCCGCACCACACTTGTGGGAAATACAGCCTCTGTTTTGGATTGCTTTGAGCAGCCTTAGCAGAAATTCTTTCTGCCACAGCTAATTCACTTATTACTGAACCACTTGTCATCTGCATGTGGACCTTTCCTAGATTTAATCCTAAACCACCAGGACTGGGTTGAGCTCTGTGAGCAGATTGAGGAATGTTCAGCAAGAACATTGGGTTTTTGGTACCTCAGCTTGTTTGGAGCACTGACCGGACAGAACCAGACCAGGTTCTGTTATGTATTTGGTTATGCCAGAGGTGTATCTGGATGCCAGCAACACATACAACCAATCATGTGAATGTTTAATTAAATGCAATTCCTGCCCAAAGTGTTTCCAGCTTACCCAAAAATGGGCTATGCAGGGAGGGAGCAGAGGTGTGGGACTGACTTGTCCAGAGGTCTTGGATTCCCTTCAGGAGAGGGCTGGGTTTGGAGCCTGGTCTCCAGAAAAGGCTTCCAGCAGCTGATTTCCTAAATCCTACTGTGGTCTAAATATTGATGGCACTGCTACAGACACAAGAGTTTTGATTTGAGCTAAGGAGGTCTCAGACCCTCAGAGAATCCAAGCACAAGCCTGGATGAGCTGGCTACAGCTTGGACCCAAACTTCACAGCCTTCAGTGAAATTCTAAATCATCCAACAGATGATTTTTGGGTTTGATTTGTTTTCTTACATGTGAGACAGCAGTATGAAGGGGAGGTCTGGGTGTGTTATAAGTCTTGCCTCCTATTTTGTGTAAAAAAGCTATTTTGAAGCACTGCTCAATTATTGTCCACCTTTGTTGCCCTTGGGACAGATAATTGTGTTGCTCTGGATATCTCTTTTTTTCTATGTGCCTCCTTCCATATGCCTGTGGCATGTAGCTGAGTGACCTCAAGAGTTAGTACTACATTTACTTGTGCTTTGGGGAGAAAAGTCTCCTTATTGCTATTTTTCCTCCCCTACTCCCTACCCCATATCCTTTCTTCTATTTCAGAATGTTTGTCACCTTGCCAAGAATTTGATTGCTGGCTTGGATATAAGAAAAGATTGGTTTATGATTCCTAATAATATGCGATGTTCATGTGAAGTTAAAAGTGCATCTCATGCTCCAGACTATAAGCTGAATGCTGAGAGACCCAGAAAAAGAACATCTCCTGTTTTATCCTGCTTGTGATTGCATGATTTGACAGGCAAATAGTGGATTGGTTTCACCTCCCTACAAATATCTTGTAGCCACTTTTGGAGATGGAATGCTGATGCTGGTGGAGTGGCAGCTACAGCTGATACCAGCTCATGTAATGCTTGTGATCCAAAGAAGAGTAAAATATCAGAGCTCTACAATAATAGGAAAAGGAATTTCATAAATTAAATATGTGGGTAAATTCAAGTGAAAACAGTAATGATTAAGGGGAGAATTTCAAGGACAAGAAATAGGTGCTTTGTGAAAGTCAAAGCTGGTATCTATCCGTTGTGTTTCTTTAAATGATTCAGATTATTTTACTTTAAAGAAAAGGAATGTAATTAATGGACTTTAAAACTGTATGTTGGCCCAAAGAAAAAATAAATTAATAATATAGAAGATAGATTGGGAAAAAAATGTTGGCTTCTAGTCGAGTTCGTTCTATTGGCCCAAAGCAGAGTTTACTATTTAAAGTGATTTTTTGAGTGGCGCATTTTGTTCTGGAAGTGTCCCATGCAGAGTTTTGCAGTTTGCCTCACTTGACCTGTAGCAGTGCTTAATTATCCTTCCCTTTACACAGTTTTCCCAAGGTTCTTTATTGGTTGGGAAATTGCTGGTGTCAAGGGAGAAAATCAGTCTCTGTTGCTCCATTTTAAGCACATTACATCTTCTCCTACCCTCAGGGGATGTGAAGGGTTTGTCATTCTCTAATATATGTGTGAAAATTGCTGGTTTTTAGGCTTGGCAAGGCTGACCCTTCAAAATTCTCCATGGACACCATGTTTCCTAGAGCTCTGGAAATTTTGATTGCTCTCTTCCAATAATTCCCTTATTTCCTGAAGCCATGTGAATATACTCAGGTTTCCAGCTGGAACTGAGCAGTACTCAAGTGGGAAGGAGTGCTGTTTGTAGCTGCTGTGTTTCCACAGCAGTGTGATTTCCCACCCTGGATTTTAGTTTTTTGACTCTTTTTAAAAAAATCTGTCAATTACCACCTCAGTAAAGTATTGTATAGTATTTGTGAAAGCAATTACCCAACAACTGTCATATTTTTGGGAGGGATTTAACCCACGAGTTGAGAATACTTGAAGCTGAGAATGGCCGGATTTTGCATGTCCCTTCACTTGCAATTATTAACTTTCATGAACTTTTTTATGCTATATAGCAAAATTTATGTCAATGAATACTGCCAGTGATTTCTGGTCAATGGCTTGGGCTGCCTGACATATTCAGCCACATTCTGGCTTCACAGGATAGGTCAGGCTGAAAAACAAAATGAAATAGAGAGAAAACACAAAATGAACTAGGGAAAAGCACTGAAATAGGGAGGCAAGCCTTAGAGCAATGAGGGGAATGAAAAATGCATGCATGAAATGCTTCAGTGAGGTTCTTGCAAGTGCTTAGCAAAGCAATTAGAGAAACACTTTGGGAGAGCAGGATGTGTCTGGAGCGAAGTTTCTTCAACACCTATGGGTGTGCTTCATATTAATTTCTAATATCTGCTTTTAGAAATCTTGAGAAAGTAGAGCTGATGGCATGACAGAAGAACAAACATATTTTTTTTTGAAAGTCGAGTGAGTCTTGTGAAAGATAATCATGTCATTAAAATGGAAGCCACCTCCTTCCATGTAAGGGGGACAGCTCAAAGGTCTTCAAATCCTCCTTGCAATACCATGACTTAAATATTTTGGATTCTTTGGAGTAAATTTCCCATAGCAATGGGAGAATCATCCTGATCTCCTCTAGACTGGCTTCCCAGAGGCTTCCTGCACGCTCAGATGATTGTTAATGAAGAGAACACACAAATTCCCTAAAGAAAAAAGTTGAGAACAGCTACCTTGGTGCAGTAAAGAGATTGTCAGTTCCTGCACCTGATTGCTATGGTTTGAGCATGCTGAATTCATAACAGATTTAGAGAGGGAAGAGCTCATCACTGTCCTGTAATGCCACTGAGTTGTTCATTGAGTTCAAGCCAGCATTTTCAACTGAGAGGAGGAATGAAAAAGAGTGCTTGGAAGAGTCAGTGGAACTATGCAGTACAGAAAACAATTTAGGAAATACAAGACTTAATAAATATAAAATCGGACTCGTTGCTCTCATGAAGCATAATGGTAAGAATTCTCAATGTATCTGTTACTATAATGAAGCAGAGGAAAAGCTCTAATCCCCTGAAGAATACAGGGTTGGTTTTTTTTATATATATTATTTGCCCAGGTGTGGGTGTGATGGATGGGGTCAGATATCAGTGGTGTAAATCCATGAGTTCAGTGTGGGCAAAGCTGAACCTGGCCAAGATTCTTAGAAGAGACTTCCTAAAGGGATGACCTTTATGGTGCTGGTGACTTCCCAGGCACAGCACTCACCTTCAGAACTCCACGCTTACCTCTTAGGGTGATAACCGATACACTGTGGATTTTCACAGTGCTAGGGAAAGGAAATACCTGCTGTTCCAAACTTTCCCATGCACTGCTGGATAAGGACATGTGTTTTTAAACTCACCACCTTGTGTTCCTTCTGAAACTGCTGGAAGTTTTCTATCTGAACCCTGGAATAATTTGTGCATGGTACTGTGGTGAATATGTAGACCTTAGCTGGCTGCTAGTTATTGTTTATAAAATTATGTTTGTGTATTTTCAGAATGGTGATTGAAATCCATAGAAACATGAAATAGACTTTCAAGTATGTTTTGAGCCAGGATCTGCATTACAATAAACATATTGATAAGTCACTTGTGCTAAGGTAGATACTTGTTTACACAGTGAAACAGAAGTGTAAACACTGAGAATTTACTGAGTAATGTAATATCTTATTTTTGTAGATTTGTGGGGAAAAAAAAATCAAGTGTTTTCCTTTTCCCTCCCCACCCTTTCCTCTGGGGCATTGTTAAAGTCTCTCTGATCCACAGAGATCAGATTCCAAACCCAGGGAACTGAAACTTTTTCTCTGTTTTTACTGGGTTTGGTCATTTCCCCAAGGCTCAGGAATGTTAGTGATGTCACTTTTCTGTCTTTAAGAATTCATCTCTGTTACAAAGGCCATAATGGATATTCAAGAAACATTCCAATAAACCTCTGGCAGCTGAAGTCTCCATTTGATCAGCAGGTCATGGTTCAGTGACAAATTGTCCATGAGGGCTCAGAGTTGGTTATCCCTAAAATCAGAGGTGATCTAGTGCTCTTTGAAGAAAAAGAGGGTGAATGAAGGAAATCAACTGCTCACAGTTACCATGTTGCATGAAAGCCACTCTTCCATCTCTGCCCTTTAACACCCATTCAAGTCTTGTATGGCATCAATTGTGTATTTCTCATGTTTTCATTATATATCTTGAAATCTGATTTAGATGACTAAAATACCAATGCAAAAAGGGAGAATATTTTTATCAGTGATAACAAAGAGACCTCAGATATTACTGTCCCTGTTTTGTACTTTACTACCTTGAAGTTTCCAGGTGTATCTGTTAGATCAGTGCTAAGAAATTCCTTTCTTCCTGCTGGGTTGGGCTGCAGTGATGCTGCTAAAAAGGATAAGGTGAATTGTTTAAATTTAGATGAGGCTGACATTAGGCTTGAAAGTCAAAAGCTCATTAGCTTTTCCACCTCTCATGTGGGAGCTAGCAAATATCTAAATTCCCTGGTGTTTGATTCCATAGTGTGTCTTAGTGGGAAGCAAGATTTCAGCTTGTTGTGTTCCTGAGCTCTTAATTTTAGGTGGGTTGTGCAGTGCTGGGATGATTCACCCTGAAGTTTGTCTCAGGCAACCTTTTGGCTCATCTGTTGGATCCTGCGTATTTCATGGTTTAGCTGGGTTCACAGAGCTTTCTGTAAACCGTGGAGTTTTAGAAAGAAATTTATGGGTTTGGAAGAAGAACCAGCTTCATAGGGCAAATGGCACCATCTCTGATTACTGTATCAAGAAAGGAATTTTGGGTTTACCACTAATTGCAGATAAAAATTAATATTTGCAAAGGAGACACGTATGATTTATTTCTAAGTGTTTTCTGTTTCCATAATGAAATTTCCTTTGGGTTTAAGTACAGTCATTTGGAGGAAAAAACAGAGGTCTGTGGCTTATTAGTTTCTGGTGGTTGTCAGAAGCCATTAATCAATTGCCCCTTTTACCAACATAGGTCCTAATTCAGCAAAGCATGTAGGCACGTGCTTAACTATAAGCATGTGTTTCAGAGCCCTTTGCTAAATCAGGGCTTTAATGTGATTCAAGCTTGCTGCATTTTTTTCCAAGTCTGAGGTTACCCCAAAATGACAGGAGTCACTAATACATCAGCTGAAGTGTCATGTACCTTCCTCACCTGTCTTTCTAAAAAGTCATATGCAAGGGGAGGGAAAAAAAGGGTCAATTTTTCCTTCATCCTTTTCAAACCTTACCTCAGATGGCAGCTACTGTCCTGAAGAGTAAGGCATGTGGAATAGCAGCAAGCCAGGAGCAAGGGGAGTAAAATGTGGGGAAATCAGTTTGCACTCGATTTTTTTGTTATTTCTGTTTTTGCTAAAGCCTACTTGGTTATGAGGAGGAAAGAGGAAGGCAGCAGATCTAAGTTTTGATAGAGGCAGGTGAATCCTGGTATGCAGGATCCAGTGAGTCTGGATGCATGCATCTTCATCTACAAATGAGATAAATTAAATTCCCTTCACTTTAGAATTCTCCCAAGTGCTTCTACTACTCTTGAAAAAACTACAGTGTGGCTTTCAGCAGTGACTAAATGTCAAGGTTATGAGGGTTATTTCTGAGTACAAGTCCTGTCCCCTTTGGCACCTGGGAAAAGATGCAGTTCAACCACAGCTATCCTGCAGAGAAATTCTGGAAGGAGCAGCACCTCAAGTGGCACAGTGTCCCCTCTCACCATGCCCACTCTTCCCATTTTTATTAAAATCAAAGTCACCTGGGTTTCTTCTTTACATTTGAGTATGGTTCATAATTTAGTAGAGATGATCGAGAACTCTCAGAAATTACAGCAGTTACTAGACCAATACAATTTTTTATGGCTCAGCAGGAAGTTGATCATATAGAGAGTAAAGGTAACCAGCCTTATAATCCCTTCAGGAGTTGTTTGGCATAGGAGGGAGTGTAGCCTTCAGGCAATTTTTCCCCATTCTGTGTCAGCCAAAATGCCATCCCTCTATCACACACAGTGTTGATTCCTTTCAGACTTTGCAGTAGGGATGACGCCTGTTGAATCAGCAGAAGCACTCTTCCATAAATACAGGTTTCCTTTGGGTTTCCTTCTCTCAAATGTTGCTGTCATTCTAACTTGTTTGGCTTGTGAAACCTGGCATCATCTCAGCCTGAGGTTGCACGTGGCAAGGAAAATCACTTCATTGCTTCATGCTGTCATTTTCTTCCCTTTCTGCATTTGACAGCAGCAGGAGCACACGATGGAATGGTGCACATAAAGCTTTGCTATGTACAGATTGAAATGACAGCCGAGCTTTGGCTTTCAGGCTCAAGCAAGACCTACATTGCTCCTAATGGACCTTGACCCTGCAGCATGCAGTCAGTAGATGAGTGTGGAAAATTTTGCGTGCTGCCTTTGACTTTCTATTGGTATTCTTTCTATCCCAGGGAGGAGAAACCAAAACACTTTCTATTTTCTGTATTAATAGCTTTATACCACACTTAAGGGGAGCTTAAGCACTGTTTATGTTGAAAAGCATTCCAAGGCCTCAAAGACTTAAAATGTGATCAGATGAGAAGCAAAGGGCAGTAGGGGAAGAAGCAGCATTGAGGTAACACACTGTCCCCAATCTCACCCCAAAACCATGTGACAGAGGCAGAGAAGTCTCATCTTGAGTCCTAGGCCACAATTTTCTCTTGCTGGTAAAGAGATGTCTTTTATAGGCTTTGACTGATAATTGTGGCAATGGCTTTCTCCCCAGCATGCTTTATCTCTGCAACCCTGAAAAAAATTGGCACCTACACCAGCTCTGGAATCTTTTCCATAAAGATTGTTTTGCCACTATAGAATGAGTTACCAAAGCAGGTAAAAGCATTGACTTTCCATGGTACAATTTTTTTACATTATTATTTTTACAAATTGGAGCACGCCCCTTTGAATGATTTTGGTTTCAGTAAGATAAAGCAGCACTTAAGGAAGTTTTAAGATAGCTCTCTTTTTTTGTTCATGCTTTGATCATGCAGTTATTTAGAACCCCTCATTGTCTTGTTATTTTTTTAATGGGTGAGAAGTGTAGGGGGCTTCGTATCTCCTACCTCTGACTTGCTAAGCATTGTGTGTTTGAGTATTGCAGCTTCATCAAGAGCAAAAACTGAGGGCTCTCTGTGCAAAATTGTCCTTACAGATGCTGAGCAAATCCAGGTAGTCTTGGAAAGTGCATCCTCAGCCATCCATAGGAGACACTTGACAACAGCAGAGATTAGATCTCAAATAATAAAATAAAATAAAGTAAAATGCTTGTCGGTTTGGTTTTTTTTCCAGTCTGTGAAATTTAACAAAGAAAAGGAAGAGAAGGGAAAGGATGGTCAGGCAACAAAGGGAGAAATGATGGGATATGTGTGATTAATACAGTTTTAACTCTGCTGTCTGTGATGACACTATGCAGTGATGGAGTAGATGTATTCTGTGATTTATTTTCTTCTACTTTAAAGTAGTGGAGCTCTAAAAATGACTAATGAACCTCCTTTCAAGGTTCATATCTATGACCTAATTCATCTGTGCAGGAATCTTGTCTTCCTTTTAACTGCTGCTTCAAGTTGAGGGTTGTTCTTCTACAGATCATTAGAGGCCAAAGCAGAGACCCTGGACAATTTCCAGCATTAATAGCTACATTCCAGTGAAAACAGGAATCAGATGTACAGTGCACATGACAGTCTAATTGGTAGATGCTATTTACCATATGCTAATTGCAAGTTGTACTCTAAGTTACGATGTTGATTAAGGCAGCAATTGGAGCAGTCCCTTGTAGGATGCTGAGTTTTTAAAGATAATTGTTCCACTAGATGCATTTTTATCAGTGTGCCTTTGAAACTTATTCTTTAGAGGAAAACCTTATTAATGTGTGTTTTTCCTGACGTTGGTAGGGCTAGTTTTTCCAGAAAAGCTCCTACCTGAAGAAGTGTCTTGATGTAGTTTATTTAGACTGTGGAAGATAGTGTAGTGTGTTTGTTTGCATATTATTTTTGTCCTGCATCTGTTCAAGATATATCAGTGTATATATGTGTATCTAAAGGTTTATTTGATATAACCATCTGTAGGCTAAAAAGGGATTTTTCTCTGGAGTTATTAGACGTGAATGTGATAATGCATGGAGCTACCATACTCCCAGTGGGGATGCTAGCATATAAATGAAGTTCACCTTATGTCTTGTGGACAGATTATAGTCTGGAGGGTGGAAATCAGTCTTTGGACTGTGCAAAGCATGTGAAAAGCTTCATGTTGTATTTGTCTGTGGTGTTTGCTCACAGTAGAGGAAAGAGCAGGGGAAAACTGTTGCAAGAACAAAATACAGAAGGTGTTCTCATCCTTCAGACTAGCTGATCAGGCATAATCCTGTAGTTTCTCTCTGGTACAGAGTGAGCCCAGGATTTTGGCTTCTGGGAGAACAGCTGCACAGCTATGGTAGCTTGTATTGTTAAGGCTGAGCAGATCTTCAGCTGAATCTCACACTCTTGAAATGACTTCTGCTCTGGTAACTGAGCTGGCTGCCTGCACATGGGATATCTCAAGACATCCCAAAGGAAACAGAGCTAATTATCTAGTTGCCCTAATGATCTTGGTGATCATTTATCCATGAATCCTGTAGTCCTATTCCCAAAAACTGCAACACCCATTGGCACAAACTTGTGACTACAAGAGTGCTTGTGCTGTGTCACCACACTGCTGTCATGCCACGGTACTGAGATTTCCCTCTGCCTTTAAGTTGGAGAAAAGCTGATTCACTGTTCTACAGCCAAAGTAGTCACCCACTACCATGTCATTAAAACAAGTTTTGAAGCTGTACAAGCAGATGTGAGGAAAAAAGCTGATTTTTCTCTCCTTAAATAAAGTACTTCACATATTCCTAGTGAACAGTGTGTATTGCTTTGAGAGAGTTTAGATCCATTCTCTCAAAGTGGAAGGGACTCCAAGCAGAGGAAATCACCATGTCGAAGGAGAGGCTACTTTATGTCATCTTCCAAGTGTTCAGATTTCCAGTCACACTCTGAGCTCTCAAACTGAAATAACTATTTCTACCCAGGGATTTGTCAGGGCTTAGCTGCATCTGTTCAGAATTATACTTCTCATTGAAGAAGTGCAAATTTGTCTTCCTAGAAGAAGCTGTTTGCGTATTAGCCAAAGGCTGCAGTTGTAAAGGAAAGATTGGTGAAGTGGTATGTGTGAGGTTTTTGCTTTAGGGATTTTTGTTTCTTCCTTTTTCCCCCCCTCTTCCCCCCCCCCCGCCCCTTTTTTCCCCCTCCCCCCCCCTCTTTTCCCTCCCTTTTCCCTCCTTCTTTTCCCCCATTTTCCCCCCCCTTTCCCCTCCCACTTCCCCCCCCTTTTTCCCATTTCCTCACCCCCTTTTTCTGCCCTAGCAATGAAGTTTATTTTGTTGGTGTAATCCATCATTTCTTGGCTGTGGACATATCACAATGAGGTGGTGTGCAGGGTACCAAACCAGCCCACCACTGCTATGTATAACCAGGCAGTCTTTGTATTTATTGAGGCAGGCATTTAAAAATGGAGACAATTATGTCACATAAGTAGAAATTTATTATAGAGAGCTTTCTCATGAATGTCTGTCAGAAATTCTATTAGATCTGCCTTGAAGGTGGAAGAATGCCACATTCTTTGAGGGCTGAGAAATCCCTGTGTCCACATTAAGTCCATGGAGACTTTTATGTATTATCTTCAGAGATGTTTGGTTGTTGCCGTTCTAAAGATATTGCTGCTGTTCCGTAGGCTTAGATCTAGACAATACTTGGGACTTGTCTGAAGCTTCCTCTGTTTTCTACATCCTCATTTTCCTTTCATTTTTAAAAATTATTTAGATGTCATGGTTGTATGAAGAGGCCCTTCAGTCTGTGTAAAATGTGTCCTTTGGTTCTGGCTCAAGCAAGGAAGCTGGCAGCAATGCAATCCCTATTTCTGGAGAAGGCAGAAGTTTATCATTGTCTGCCACATTTGCCACTGCTCTCTCTCCCTTTTTAGAGCATACCACTGAAAGAATTTGACAGAAACCAGTTTTGTGTTTCTAGGAAATGAATAATTTGTTTCTTTCAGAAAAAGTGGCTTCTTTTTTTTTTTTTTTTTTTTTTTTTCCCTGTAAAGAAAACCAAATAATACTAACAAAAACAGCTGTTTCACAGTTTGACACACTGGGACGCTCCTGTGTAAGGTCATTCACAGACCATATTTGTGGCTGTACAAGTTATTTTCTTTCTTATATAATGAGCTTTTTAGTAAAATGAAGAGATCACTCCTTCCTTCACAGGTTTATTGTGAGAGTGAAAACTTTGAAATTTTTATTTGTCTGTGGTAGGCGTATGATTTCCGCTGCAATAGTGAATGATTCAATGTGATTGAATGTTGACTAAAAGTGAGGAGAAATAAATTTGTGCTTGTGTATTGCAAGAAACCATAGAGATTTAGCCAGGTGAAGAGATAACAAAGTATTACCTGAAGTCTGCTCGGGTTTCAACTGTTTTCCCCATGCTGGAATGCAGCTCTCCTCATTTCCCACAAATATGCACAGGGCAAAGCCATGATTGGGATTGGGAATTTGCCACTGGAAGCATCATTCAAACTGTCCAGTTTGGCCCCCTGGATGGAAAATTCCAATAGCCAAACATGAACTGGAAGTCACCCTGTGCCTAAGTGCCACAGCTGCCACTGCTCTCTCCAGTGCCCTGCCCAGTTTCTGGAGCTGAGTTAGAGGCATTGCACTGCAGTAGGGAGGTCTATGGGAAAAAGTCAAGGAGCACTGTCTGGAGGAATTATGTAGGCTAGTCCAAATTCCAGCAGAGGAATCCCTAGATGATAATTTTTTAGAAGGTTTCTGATCTCTAGTGGTAGAAGTCAAAATGAGAAAAAAATCTGAGATGATGAATAGCCCTAGGAGAACAATCTAATTGTTTTGGTGAAAGCTGTTTTGTAGATTAAACCCAGAGCTACAGCACCAGCCATTTAACTTCTCAAACACTCTTCGTCTCTTCTCCCCCCTTCTTTGATTATCTATTTCTAATCTCCTGTTGCTGGACACACAGGTAGAACGAGCCCTGTTGCATGAAGTGTTTGTTATCATAAGGCGTTTTCTGCACTCCACCTCTCTGACAGTTAACAAAGATTCCTTCTCTGCTGGTGTGTGGGCCTCTTTAATAGACACAGAAACATGCAGTGCAGGTCATCTGTCTTTTTGGTGACTGAAGAGGGGATGAGCACCACTGAGGATACTATAGATACTAAATATATATCCTAAATATAAAACAATAATGACTTGAAGTGACACCATGCAGCTGCAACAGCTGGAGGTGCTGCAAGAGCTGATTTGGGTCCCTGGTGTAATGGACCTATCCAAGCCTATTGCTAAACCTGTCTCATTCCCTTTGTGCCAATCCTTCTGCCCATCTTTTTCATCTTCTCTGATGCCTCTCTATCACTGCCTCTCTGTTTTTAACATTGTCTTTCCCATTGCTTCAATTTTCCAGGTCCTCTTTCATCCTTGTGTTGTGAGTTCTGGGTGTGTTTTTGTCATAAGCACAGGGCAGATTTGTTTCTACAGCTATTCTTCCTGTCAGCTTTTTTCACTCAGCTGCAGGTGGTCATGTTATTTTAAGTATTCATAAAGGAGATGTAAGCTGCGATAGGTAGCCTAATAAATTTAAAAGCATTGGGGGCTGTAGAGACCAGAGATCCTTTCTCTAAAACAAAATAAATGAACTTAAACTGGTGGCAGCTTCATGTCATTGTCACAGTGTGGCAGTTCTGATGGAATAGGGCTCTGCCATTCCAGATAAAATAGTTGTGCTTTCATCTGGGTGAAGTGTTGACTTGGGTGAATATAGGCAGCATCTCACATACGAGCTGCTTCATTCACAGATTTTTCAACAGGACTGGGGAGGGAAGATGGAGCTTATTCACATAGAAATGTTCTTTGAACTGTGTTTTTGTGTATTACAGGATAGGAGAAATGAGCGGAATGGGCAACTATTGTTTAGTTTGGGGTATTTCTACAACATAAAGATCAAGGAAATCCTGAGGGCTGACATGAGGGTTCTGGTTTTAAATAAGAAATGCATAAAATTTAAGCATCAGTCTTCTTGAATTCCACTTGGTGAATGAGTCCTGATGCCTGTATGATACTTTTGCTGTTTATTAATCTAATGTGACACTTTTAGAAAGGTTGCTTTAGACAAATGGCATAAAGACATAAAAGTATTAAACTCTCCATGAGTGTTGTTAACAGTGAGAGCTGGCAATAGACAACATCAACTAGTTTCCCATGAGAAACAAAGAAATATCAAAGAGCTGTAAATAGCATTGCATTTTCTGTTTGCCAGATGAAGATGGGACATGTGGATGGTCTTGAATGTTTTGCCCATTTTGGCACATGCTTGCATTTTCAGTGGCTTGGTCTGGGATGTAAAAGACAAAATAGTGCTGTTAAATGCTGAGAGAAGCCTCCCAGCATTTTAAAACAGCAAAATCACTGTTATTGCTGCTGTGACTGTTCTTCTGAATAAAAAGACTGATGGCACTTCTTAGTTTATTAAAACTCTTTCCCTCTAGACAGGATTTTCTCTCTTCCCCTTGCACTTGTGAGCAAAAGCAAGCTTTTGCTCGAGTTTGGTTTTTAGACTGAGTTGTTGCAGACCTTGAAGAAAAGCAAAAACACTGTGACAAGGATGACAGGGTCCTTCTCAGTAGTAGGAATTAGGAATTTTCTAATTTGATAGTCAAATAGTCACCCTACCTGGAAAAGAAAGTTTCACTGAGAAGCTTCTCTGACTTCTCTGTGTTCAGTAATCCTTAGACTTTGGCAGCAAGTGACCATCTGAAAGATAAAACCATCCCTCCAATCATGTTTAATTCAACTAAAATCTATTCTTACAGGGAAATTGGTGTAAAACCCAAATAGGCTGAAGGTTAGCATGCCTAGGGTCTGCCAGTGCCAAGTTATTCACCTCACTGCCTTTCTCTTATTTTCTAATCCAATTTTGTGTTGTCACTAAACAGAGTTCATGTTCATAGAATGTTTCAGCATCATGCTTTGATGCTTAGATACCCAGAATTCATTCTGTTGTGTACTGCTGGTCACTAAACTGTTGAGTTATTTATATTTAGTTGGAATGAGGAAATGAGGAATAACATTTCATTTCCAAAGGCCTTGTCTTTTCCTTTTTTTTTTTCTTTTTTTTTTTTTTTTTTTCCTTTTATAGTTTGGGCAACAATGGCTTGAGCACTGACTAGTTGCAGTAACATTTATTTGTGAGCCAATGTCCTTGAGACAAAACAAACACATTGCTTTGCCTAATGTGGTTGTCTTTCCTATTCCAAAAAATATGCAAAGCATAAAGGAAAAGGTTTTGCAACCTTGTATCCTCTTTCTCCTGTGTTTACTGTTGCATGGCAAATAATATGCATTATGGTATTTAGTGAGCTAAGCTTTTGCTCTGTGGTCAACCACAACTTTTCTCTGGAGTCAGTGGAAGATTCAAATAGGAGAGGAATCTGGATGCGAGTCAGCAGATACTGACCAGAGCTGAGTGAAAAGATTATTTCTATCTTTAAATTTTCATGAATTCAAAATATTTCTGAGAATTCACTGGGATGCATAGAAGGAGTGTGTTAAATAGAAAAGCAGAAAGAGACACAATTTCATTCTATTTTCAGATCTCCTGGCAAGATTGAAGGTTGAAATGCCCCTCTGTGCAGCTGGGGATGAATATTAGGGGGTTTTTTATGTGAAAATGTGGATGCATTTGCCATCCTGTACTGTGCTGTTGCTGGTCATGACTGTCTCTATAGTTGTTCTGCACTGAATGAATAATTAAATAATTACTTTCCCTTTTTCTTTTAATGTAATCTGGAGTGATTCCAGATAGTCCAAGTAGTAGTAGATAGTAGTAGTAGTAGGTAGTCCAAGTAGATAGTCCTGAACATCCTTTAGGCTGATGGTAGTTACCTGAGATGCAGGATGTACATGCAATTATTTTTATTTCACCTTAATTCTCTTTTCTCACCACGTAGCTTAGTGCCTAATTGTTAGGTAGAGCTTTCTTTGATTAAACTAGAACTGATATATTTGCTCAGCTGAAGATGAATATTTCTACAGAAAACATCCATTTCATTGATCTGAAATCCTTGATTTGGGGAGGTTTGCCCCATCAGCTCCTACGTATTATATCAGAACAGTTGCAGCTGCCTCTGGATATGTATTTCATATGAGTAATGGCCTACAAAATCTTAAATAAAATGTGTAACTGGCAAAGCAGATGGTGAGAGAGAAAATAGAAGTTGATTATGGCGAGTAAGATTTTGAAATGTGATATGGAAGCTGTGTAGAGAAGACCTCAGTAGCAGAAACCTTCTCTGAGGTCAGGCATAATAAAAGCACACAATAAACATGTAAGAAGAATGAATGAAAAGCTGTGGGTAAAGAGGCTAATGAGGCAGCCAGCCTTTAAAAATAGTTAACCTTTGAGTCCTTGGAATGTGTGAAAATCCTGGACTGAGTCTTTGCATTCTTTGTTTTTTCTCTGCTAAGTGACTCCACGCTCATGTTGATGACGTGAGGACTGCAAAGAAAAAATGTGAGACCTTCACTGGTCTTGGCCACAAGCAAATTTCATAAAAACTAGGGCAGACCCCTAAGAGATGTGAGCAAAAGCTGCTTTAGTGAGGAAGAGAAATAAGGCTGATGTTGGAAGGGTGAACATGGCTCTGCTGAAACCTTCATGAGAAGGGCTGTTCAGACAGGGTTTTTATCCTTCACACACCTGCACTTCAGTCATGCAGACTTGTGCAGCTAGCACAGACCTCAGCAGCAGAAGACAAAATAATCAACAAAATTTAAATGGTAGTCTGGCTATTTTCAATCCAAGAGGCACTGGTGTGAGAGAAAGAGAATGCCCTAGAAATTCTGTGTGGTGCTGCAGACTAAACTGGATTTTATGACCATGTTATTTTTTTTGCAAAATCTATAAATACTTTTTTGGGGGTGGAAGGAGGGGACAGAGAGGGGAAGGAGGTTAGGAGGGGAATAAAAATGAAGTAAAACAAAATTCCTTTTTTTCTTTTCCTTTTCAAATGGAATGCTAACCAATCCCTTGGCAACAAAGGTTATGTTTATTTTTAATTAAAAAATAACATAGCTGGGTTGACTTCAGTTTTCCCAGCTGCTATTCTTCCATCACAACAGCTTTCTGGCCTCTTTTCCCTTGCTGATTTCTTTCATCATTTGCACTTAGCTTGTATGTGTTACATGGATTTTACGTAATATTTCCTACCACTGAAAGTCTAAATGAGTAGCTGGGGCTCTGTCATCTTGACTCTCATCTGCAGTACCTGAGAATGCCTTTCCTTTTGGAAAAGTTACAGGTGTGACCAGGATAACTTTTTTATTTTTTTTTTTTCATGTGCACATTCCGTGCTGTTTATTTGGCTGCCAAGCGAGGAGAAATTTAAAACTGCATTTTGAAGTTGTAGCTCATTAAAATAAATGGAGTAGATTTGGCAGAGCTCAGGTGTCCCTGAGCACACAGGTAGTGTTTGAAGGCTGACAAGCAGCCTTGGTGGTTTTCCTCTAGATGATGGATTGCAGACTGCCAGGTTTTGTGTTTGTACTTGGAGTGAAAAGCTGGAAAATAGACATGCCTGTCATGCCTTCTCCTGCAGCTCTCTTTGCTCCATCATGGGGCAGAAAAGGAAGAAATCGAGGTTATGATCCATTTTTCAGCATGATCACTTCTATAGTGGAGTGATGGTGCCCATCTGTAGCAGTCTGCTTTCCTGAGCAGACTAAAATTTCAGTTTTTCTGTAGACATCTAGAGGCCCTTGAGTATTCATGCATAACTGCTCCTTTCTGCAGGCATTTTAAAGCTAATTAACGTGGAGAGAGCAATGCTGTAGCCTTAAAGGTTTGTGTACCAGTCATGTCTATCAAACACTGCCAGCAGTAGTGGGAGCTGGGAGCACCAAACCTCCAGCTGCTCCCAGACAGGAGCTGAAATAAAAGCAGAATTTTCTTGGGTCACTGGAAACAGATAGAACACTGGAAGAAGATAGATGTGTTAATGGCCAATAATGTGACTACTGGGACACTCTTTGTGATGCCAGATTTGTAAGCTTTCCATACCTAATAAAGCAATTTCAAAAAAGTTTTTTGCATTATTCCTGAGTAAGTGGCAGCATTCTCGTGCACTGTGATACTTTTCCTCTCTGGAAGTTTAGCTCTGTTCATCAGTCAAAAGGCAGATAGACAAGCCCAAATGCACATGAAAGCTTGTAATTTGAAGAAATTATTTTACCCAAGCATTTTTTAAAGGCCAAAAAAGGGAGAGATTGGAGATTGAAGGGAACAACCTCCAAAACTGATAGGATCAGAGGTCGGAAATACCAAGACAATAGTAATGAGGAGTAGGAGGAAGAGAACCTGGGCTAAGACATTGGTTCAAGTTTGGTATAGCAAGAATGCGAACAGAAATGAGCAAGTTGGAGAACAGAGGAAAAAATGGGGCAAAACCATTAAGAAGTGATGCAAATAAGATGCATTCAAAGTTGTGGGATAGAATAAATGGCTCTGGACTAGGTTATCCTGAGAGGCAAGTGATAGAGAAGGGCTGTAGAAGTGAAAAGAATCAGATTTTTTTCTTCTTTTTTCTTCCATTTCACAGTTTCTGGAGGATGGTTCAGCAAACTGGTGTATGCTTCCTGTGGGAACTGGAATGCTGTGTCCTCCTTTTTTTTTTTTTTTTTTTTTGCAATGGAGCAGCATTGGCTCATTTCCACTTTCTTGTTCTGACATGTAATGCATTGTCCCTTGTAAAGATGGTTTATTTGAGATAGTACTTAAAGATTTGACAATAATCAAATAAAACACAATGTTTGTGATCAACTTAATCATTTGTCCCAAGTCTTTAAAGGCCATTAGAGAATTGAAATCTTTTGAGCTGAGTGTTGCTAGGAAAATACTAGATTATCTTAGTAGGAAGGAGGTAGGAATTTGGAAACTAAAAGTTAGTCTGAACTAAAAGCTGAAATAAATCCAAAAGAAAAGAAAGTGGAACCAAATGTTTCCCTCCACAAAATTTGGGAGTGCTCATTTTTAGGGTTTAATTTTGACTGCTTTTAGAAACCTTCCCCAAGGACTGAGTTAGAAAATGGAATCAAATCTTTTGCCTTGTGGGGAGGGTGTTCTCAGGGACTTTCTGCTGTCCTGTCTCCACAGAACAACCCATGTGAAGGGAAGCCACAGAAGAGGTTCACATGAACCTTTCCTGCTGAGGGGGTGCCTTCATTTGCACAAAGCTCTTTTCTGAACTGTTTTATTTTTATAGGAGCTGTGAGCTCCAGGATCCACAAATAGTAACTTTTAATGCTGTCACTAATCCTGTCAATCAAAATTCCTCTCAGAAATGCTATAAATGAAACTCTCCTGAAAAGGATACAGCTCACAGAATTGTCCTTGCAGCCCCCTCTCTTCCAATAGCCATCCCATAGTGTGTTTCCATTCAATAGCTGAAGATAACCCAGAAGAGGAGAAAATCAGAGCTTTCACAGGAGACCTTTTTGTTGCTTCAAATTTTTCAGCTTGCTTGCTCTGTTTCTTTTGAGCAGATTCTTTTGTTTGTAATGTTGAATGATACTAGCAGCTGTCAAAATATGCTTTAAAGCAGGCAGTTTCCATTTACTGTCTGTTGGAGAAGACTATTTTCTGAATTATTATGCAGTATTCTTTATGGATTATTAACAATTTGGATTAGAGCTCTAAGCTTTCTGGAACCCTTTTCTGGGAGGGACAGCGAATTTGCAAGGAATTTGGGACTTTTTATGAGCAGTAAATAGTTCCCCTCAGAGGCACGTTCTGCAGCAGACATGAATCCACTGCCAGTGATGTAGAGGAGTTTATGCTCAATTTCCAGATTAAAACCAGGGACGTCACAAGCTTTAGCTTTTAAATTTTAAAATGTTTGCTCTTCAAACAGACAATTTGAGAGGGGAATGCTCTCCTTCAGCTGTCCTGTTATTGCTGTGCATGTTTGCTTCATGTGAGGACAAAGGGCTCCTCTGGAACAGGCTTGGTCTGTTCTGCTGTCACTGCTGTCCCTGTGAGAGCAGCAGATCCTGCATGGAGCAGCTGAGGAGCACAGCCCTCTGATTATTCCTGTGGTCAGGAACTGCTGATCCAAGCAGGAAGAGACCAGAGTCTGCTTTTCTGCTGATGGGAGTGCCACTGCTGTGTGGTTAGCAAATGGTTTCTGCTCAGCAGCACAAATGTGGCCAAAGAAGGAAGCAAGTGCTGGATTTGCATGGCCAGGGATGCTGTTCCAGCCCACATCTGCTCAGATGCATGCATACTTGGATTATTTGCCAGCCTCTGCTTTCAGGAATTGCCATGCAGACATCTCACCATCTACTTTCGCTCAGTCCTCCATTTGGTTATGTTTAACCCTAGGCAGGAAACACTTTGCTTTCTTTCCTGTTCCATGCCAGGATGTGCAGAATGAAACCCTGCATGTAGGGCTGTCATTGCATCTGAAAGGTGCTTGCTTTTGTTGAGAGAGTAACGTTGTGAACGTGAGAGGAGTGACTTCCCTCCAAAATATCAGGGTGTCCTGCTCCTCAAGGATAACTGGTGGAGGGGAAATTTGTCATTTTCTGAAACTTTGGAGGTCAGATGAGTTTCTCATTAAGAAGATCTTGGCAGAGTGGCAGAAGGGAGATGGGAGATCTTTCTCCTTCACTAAACTTTTCCCCCAGGAGGTGGCTGAGCCCCTCTGGGAGGCAGAGCTCAGGTACAGCAAACTGTTCAGCAGAGCATGTCAATGTGTGTTTAGCATGAAGCCAGTGGGATTTGACTATGGATTTTAAATTTAAATCAAGTGTCTTGCTGCGTGAGGTGTTTTTAATCACTGTGAACTGTTTTTTATACTGATAAGCTGTTGTGTGTGTCTGGGTGAGGAGCTCACAGGTGTCAGCACACCTCCCCTTTCTAGGTCATGCTAGAAAATAAATTCCATGCAGAAAAGAAATTCACTGGGCATCTGGTTTGGGATCCTAGTGGTGGATGAGTTTTAGGCTTCTTGTGCCTTCTGCTGGCAGCACTTATTTGCCAAATCCTGTATTGAAAAGCCTTCTTGCTCATAGCACATCCAAGGAAAAATTTTAAGTGCTCCCTGTGTTATATCTCCCCAAGTAAATAAACTAGATGGCAACAGTGACAACATAAAAGCCAAAAGGAGAAAAGTAGTTCTGGAAGAAGTGAGTATTCAAAGAAATACTTCACCTGGACTTTTTTTTTTTTTTTTCGTAAAAGGTGACTTCCTACTGTCATTTTCAGGAGATGAGGGAAAAGAAATTTGCACAACAGCCAATATTGAAACCTATGAATACAAATTCCTAGCTGCAGCTGGGTTGAGACTCAAGCTTAACAGCCACTCTGTGGCTGTCACACATTGTGAGTCTGTCACCAGGGAGGTGGGGACAGATAAAAACAACCAAACCAGAGTCTTCTTCAAGGTGCCAGTGAGAGGATGGGAGGAAAAGGACAGAAACTGAAATTTTAAAAATTCCATTTAAATGGTGGGAAGAATTTTATTACTGTGAGCAGATTTCCAAGGAAGTCTGTGGTGTCTCCATCCTTGTTGGAAATAGTCAACCCCAGCTGAACATGATGCTTGGAGCAGGGAATTGCACAAGATGATCTCCAGAGGTGTTGTCTAACCTGAACTGTTCTGTGGTTCTGTGAAGTATTTGCTATTTTTATGGACTAGAGGATGAGTCCTTTTGTCTAATAAGTTGCTAACTCAGAGTGCAGTAGGTAGACTGGGTTACCTCCGTGGTCACAGAGTGCTCAAATGCACTTTTCAACTATTCTTTATGTTCCCACTCTCTCCTACTGATGCCATTTCATTTTCCTAAGTGATTACATATGTAAGTGGGACTGAAACCCAGGTGTGCTATTTGCAAGAGAGCTTTTTACCCACCTTGCTGTCAGGTTTGGGGTTGCTCCATTGTTTGGGATGCAATGCTGAATACTTTGTGAGCATACCAGAGCTAACTATGCATTAGGTGAGTGAGGATTCTGTCATGGGATTTTTAATATTTTTTTTTTCATTGTTGGCAGCTGCTGAACCTAATGGAAAAAAGCTGCCATGGAGATCAGTAAATATATGGATTCCACCTTTAAATCAGGCATTGTGGGAGCCTCAAGCTGCTGTAGAGTATTTGTGGGAAACATCATTATATACTTTCCCTGTCCCTGTGTTCTACTCTAAACATCTGATATTGATCACTACTGGCATCTCTTGGATAAAATTGAATACCTGCAACACAGAGCTTGATAACTGGGCTCCATAACTTTATTTCCATCCAAAGCTACCATGTGTAATGGAACCAAATTCTTTAACAGAGCAGAGGGGTGTGAAGCCATGCTTTTCTCTGTGTGGCATGCATATACTCTTAATAACCCTCCCCAACCCTCATTTAAATGTCACAGGTCAACTGCTGGATGACCTTGGATGTGATTTGATTTCTATAATCAAGAGAGCAGCAACTCCTGAATTTCTCAAGCCACAAAGCACTTCTGATTGAGCATTTTTAAGAACTTCCGATAAAAGCATTTCTGTTACTAAAATTGTGTTTAATGACTACTGTCCTGTGTTTTCTGGGAATCTAGTGCTCATGATAGCTGGAAATTGATTGTGCAGTGCTGGGTGTGTGCCAAGGTCTGGGATGCTGTTAATGCCATTGCATAAATGAGAGCAGAATATGAACCCAAAGTTTATGGTCAGGGAAATTCAGAGGACTGAAGAATCAGTGAAAATGGTGCAAATTTTACAACTGCAGATTGCAGCACAAAGTGTGTCCAAACCTGAGGGATGTTTGTTGGATTGGAGGGTTTGGATTTATGGAGTCTCCTTTTTTGACCTGGGCCTGAACTTCCTTCATGCTTAAGTTGTATGGAAATTACCTGTTTGTTAAATTGTTTTTAACCCTCCATAGTAAGATTACAATGGAATTGTGGTGAGATAGAAGCTCCTTTGGAAGGCAAACACTGTGAGAGACTTTGTCAGTCATTTCATTAGTATCACAAATCATGTAGAATTTCATTCAGAAAAGTGTTGCTTCAGAACAGAGCAAATACAAGGAGAACAGCAGAAAAGGTCTTCACAACTGTAGGAAAGAAAATTAAATTATTTTTGGAGGTTGTCTCCGTTTTAGAAATATTGAAGAGATGGAAAGAGAGCAAATGGTCTGAAGCAGTAAAGGGCTTTTGGACCCAAGACCCTGCAAAAGCATGATCTTAATGTCTTGAAGTTATTCCTGCTGAGAGTCAAGTGGGGCACACTAAACAATGGAAATGAACAAAGTAAAATTTTCAATTTAGTGGAAAAGTTGGAATTAATTCAGTGACCTGGAAGGGCCTTGTTATTCATGAGCTGAAGCTCTGCACTGATAGAGCCTGGTCTGTTCTTGCTATAAGCAGGTGTAACCAGGGAAAGGGAGAAGATTTAAAGCTCTTGGTTGTTCTTTTTCTACCCTGATAATCAGAGATGTCTTCTTACATTGTTCTTTTTTCTTATGTGATACATGCACAGTAATGCTCAGCATCAGATGGGGTTGGGATCTTTTGAATCCAATACTGAAACTCCTGATAATACATTGGATCAAATTCTTGGCTTCGGTCACCCCAGTATTTCAAATAATGTGAATTGTGACAGGTCTTAAAACCTAGAGACCAGGTTTTTTACCTAGACCAGGTAAAATTGTTGTTGAAATTACAGAAGTCATTTGTATTGAGCCTCAACCTGAGTTTCCAAGGAATACCTAGAAATGAATGCAAGTCCCAACCCTGCACTATTATCTTAAACTAACTGAAAATAGGTTGATTGTTAAATAATCCATTTCCTCTGTTGATAGCAGGATGTTCAACATGAAGGTCCTTGGTTGTAAAGACATTGGACCATGAGAGGCTCTCTGAAGAAAGCTTGCAGTTTCTATTTTTGCTCTGATGTGTCTGTATACACCCAAAGAGGTGACTGGATGCAGAGCCTGGTTTTGGGCTGTAATTCCCCAGCTCACTGAAGCTTGAATTCTAATTTCTAGAGCTTTTGACAGTGAGTTTTATTGGTGTCTTAAAACTTTATAAGTTTTATTCCATACTGAATAAAAAAACCTCACCACCTTCCAAGAGTTGAATTAAAGAAGACTTTACCAAAGAAAAATGAAGAATGCGGAGTAATTATCCCTTTGCTAAATAAGGTTCTTTATTTTCTCTTTTTGTATAGAGATCACCTTGTTTTTTCTGGAATTGTCATTTTGATTCGTCAAGCAGCTGGTTTGTTACTGAAAAGCTCGGAATATTTCCTCTGATTGCCTTCCTGTGAGTATGATCAAAGACGTTACCTCAGACTTCCTTTCCTGTGGTATTCAGAAGCTGGGGGGTTTATTTGAGGCTTTTTTTTCTTGTGTGTTTTCTTATTTCTTTGGAGGCTGATCCAAATTCCTCTGAAAATCAGTGGAGAGCCCTGCAACAGACCCTTGGCTCTGGTCCCTCTAGGTCACTAACACCAGCGATTACTTTTTCAAAATTGATAGCAGATTTTAAGCATTTCACGTGGAATTTTACCTTCAACTCAAAAGCATTGTGTTTTACAGTAATCATTTTGTCAGTTTGTGGCCATTCTTTTAAAAGTTCTGCATTTTAGCAAGTTTTTCCTTGCAGTGGGAGTCTTAAATCGTATTTACTTGTGCCATGATCATATGCTGGTGTGCTGCTATCCTGCTGTGTCTTCTTTTTAGAGCAAGCAGCCTCTGAGAAGTGTGTGAGAGACCAAGTAACTGTGTTTACTGACTATTTACAACATGGAACACTTAGACTTTTTTTTTGCAAACATTGTTTTTTTCGCTGCCAGAACAAGTGAGGGCTCACAAGCCATTTAAAGGAAGTGTTTATAATGTGTGTAAACTTTAGCCCCTCAATATACGGAAATTCCAGCCTGGGGACAAGCTGTGGGCTGGCTCTAAGTTTGAGCAGTGCCTGTGACAGCAGAATGATGGGCCAGAAAGACTGCCCCAGCATTGAGTCTTCTCCCTTAAATACCATCCTCTTCAGTCAATTCAGGGTGCAATGAGCTGCTTGTCACTGCTGGGGGATCATTTTCTCTCTGTGCTTGCTCCTCTGCCCCTGTGTTTGGGCAGAGCAGTGTGGAGGAGGAGACACACACAGCAGCAGGCTGGACACTGCTTGCACTGCCTTTCATCTCCTTCCCTCCCCATCAGGATTGCTGGGTGCCAGCCCACTTCAGCTGGTTTTGTCATCATCCTTGGGGAAGCAAATTTCACTCTGTCTACACTTCTGAGGAGGTTTGTGCAAGTGCTGAATGGGCTGATAATGGTTGCAGGCTGTTCTCTGCCCTGGGTGTTGTTTTGCAGTTCTGTGTTACTTTCCCCCCTTTGTTGGGGGGAGTGTTTAAAACTGGAGCCAGATGCAATCTGGTGTTTCCAGTTGTAGGAAATGCTGATGTTTCAAAATGAGGATTCTTTTTGATTGAGAACCAGCCTAAATGCTCTAAAATTTCCCATGGAATGCTTCTTCCCATGAGCTGTCTAGCTTTAAGTTCCCACATGCTTCCACGGGTAGTGCGTTTATGAGGTATTTAAACTCCTTAAAAATATGAATCCAGGCAAAGAAGGCCATACTGTCCAAAAGCAAGTGGGATCATAAATGTAAGTCCTTTTCCCCTGTGCTAAGGATCAGATATTCAAAGAGATCAGGGACTGCCCTCCAGAGTGTTTCTGACACCTCAGCAGCTGGAGTTGTATCTGCAGACAGGTCTGAGCAGGCTGTGGTGTTGAAAGGAGGCACTTCAGTCCCTCGAAACTGAGGCTGGTTCCTGATTTTAGTTCATAAATTGCATCTGAAGATCCATCCTCCAGGGACTCAGCCATCCTCTCCAAGTGTAGGATGCAGGCTAAGTGCCATCTCTCTCATGCTGAAGTCCCTCTGGTGCTTAATCAGCACTTGGCAAGGTGACAAAAGAATTTTGTTCCAAAGAAGTAAAGGCAAAACCTGATCATTTATTCCATACTTAACCTCCACTTTCACAAAGTGGCAAAGCTGGCTGAACAGGAGGATGGATTTTAAGGGTTGTGTATGAAAGTGCCATGAAATAGCCAGTAGTTGCCTTCAGAAAATCATCAAAGCAAAGGTTGTGGACCAATACATTTGGAAAGGAAAAAAAACCAGCATTATCTCTGTACTGGAAATGAGGTACAACTCTTTATCTGAATATAAAAGGCAATAACAGTTTACTATGACCATGGCTGTCCTGTTAAGTCTTCTGTTAGTTCTTGAATACAGTCAAACCTGACTTTGGAAGGCAATTATTATGAATTATGAATATTATATGAATTACTATCAAGAATAAGTGCTACTCTCAAAGGTTAAGAGTCACTGGATAGGGATGATTGTTTTTTATTTTCCTCTGGACATGTTTGTTTCATTGAAAGATGTTTGCCGTTAGGAAACAACATTGTGTAAGAATGGGTTTGGTCAGCTTTTGTCCTAGATAATCGAGCCTGAAAGCATTTCTGTAAAGCTTGAAGATATTTTCTATGGCTTTAATGTGATAAGGTGAAGTTAGATGAACACAGGGTCTTCCTTCTTTCATCCATCCCCTCTGCTACTTGGAAAAGGAGAAGCAGAATTCAATCTTGCCCAAGTTCCCCTGTAACTTCTCGGACCCTGAGTGACCTCTGTGTACAGCTGGGCATTTTTGGGAAAAGCTGTGAGAGATGAGAGCCTGGTGGGTTTTGTGTTGCACTGGGTCACTGAAGAGGTGTTACAACTGTTTGGAATAGCTGTAAAGAAAGCTAGAGCATCCTTTAGATTATAGAAAGTTATTCTTCATTTAAGGGTGAACTCAAACAAGTTATGTTGTGACTCATCCCAAGTTTTGGATGAAGAATATTTTTTTATTTTCCAGAAATTACAGCACCTAGGAATTGTAAAACGGACACTGAGTAGCTGAAGAAAAATCTGCTTCTGATAAACCATGCCTTGTCAGACAGAGGTTCAAGAACATTAAAAAAAAATAAATAAAATATTCTGAACAAGTAGAAAGATGATATGTAAGGGCAGAATCACTGCTCTGCTCAGAATAAAGGGGGAGGAGCTGATTATTTGCATGTTCTCAGCAGGTAGGGAGCAGGAAAGGAGGTGAAAAGGAGCGGGCAGGAACATGGCCAGGCACCAGAGAGCAGTGCCAGGCACAGCACACTGTCCTCTGTGCAATATTGCCCTTCTAAGTCAAGAATTACATGTGCTGAGGGAGCTGGGGTTCTTCGGTCTTCATGGACAACTGCTCTGTCTCGGCTCCATCACAGTAAGCTCTCCTGTCGCTTCAAAACTGCTTTTCTGCTGCTTTGAACTTCCCAGTGCCGTTGATGGCTTGGTGTGTATAACTTGTCAGAGCACACCAATCTCTCTCTGATAAATGGGGCTAATTGTTCAGAGCCCTGATAATAATTACACAGCACTACACAGATTTTCCTTGCCTATGGTTGGGTGGTACTTTGGCGGTATCCCCAGTATTGGCCCAGTATTTCTATATAATGAGGAAGTGAGAGGTGGCAGAAAATTTGAAATTCTAAGAGTATCTTGTTGCCAGCTCATGTTGTACACTCAGGTGTTGTGGTGGGGTAGCCTCAGAAGCACAGCAGCATTTTGAGATGTTGATGTGAACTGAGCTTGCACTCCCAATCTCTGGAAGTTCCCCATGCCTGTTTTCCGACAAGAGCCTGGGCTTTTTTGCAACTTTCTCTCAGTGCTGTGGGTTTGGAGCTGTTAAGTCTTTGGCCTGACTCTCACTTTCACTAGAGTCCCTTTACACAGTTAAGGCATTCTGCTACAGGGGTCTTAAAATGAAAGTAGATGACATTTAATAACTTAAATGAGAAACAGGTCCCCTAAAAAAAAAAAATAAAAAAAATGGTGAAATCGGTCTTCCCTAAATTGTTGAGTGCTGACCTTGAAAAAACCCTTACAGTTTCTGCAGGCAGACTGGAATTTTTTTCAGGAGAACAGATAGCCCAAAATTCAAAAGATTACCTGAAGCAGGGCTTTTTCCCGCTGTTCTTTATAGGACAAAATAATTTTTCATTACACTTGGTACCAACATGTCTGTCTTAAAACACTATTTATTTGTCACTGAACTTCAGAACTGCTGGTATAGTATTCTCACCCTTCTTTAGGATTTTTTCACTTTGCTAGTTTTAACAATTTATATTTAACATATATTTTGGTTATGTGAACATGCTAAAAACTCTGGTTGTATTTTGAATTTTGGGAGGGCTTTTTTTAATGTGGGAGAGAATTTTTAAATATGTTTTGAGAAAAGGGGGAGGCAAGAAAAGCTGTCATCCATCAACTGGTATTAAGTCCAACTTCGAAAGCTTGATACAAACTAAATCTGACTGTTAGTGCAGACATGATACAAATTAGCTGTGACTTTATGATACCAGCTGTTTCTCTGACAGGGTAAAAGGGCACATAGCTAGAATAGCATCTTTTGTTGAAAGCAGTGTTTCCCTGTGTTAACTGTGGGAGCCTCAGGCAAAAAAATCGTAGTCCATAGTTATGTGACATGTGCAGCCTGCAACATGTTCATGGAGCTCAGGGGGCTTTTTACTGATGTTTTTCAAAGTCAGGGTTATCATAAGTGTTCTATTTTTGGCTAGTTTTATCACTGAGAGACAAATCTCTGTCATGTTTTTCCCTTCTGTTAAAAGTGAGGATAATCTAAGTGCTATTTTCCTTACAAGTAAGTACAAAGAAAATCCTGAACAACAAAACCTGAGAAAAGTTGACAAATCTCAGTGTAAAATTTCATTGAATTAGTTATTTTTATTAATTGCTCTCTCTCTCTTTTTTTTTTCTTTTTTTTTTTTTTACCTTACCAGAATTTTCAGGGCATTTTTTTCCACAAAAAGTCTCTAAAAACGTAACAATGAGCACTGACTGAGATGTCACTGTACATCTGTGTCCCTGCTGTGAATCTCTGCCTTAACACCATACTAACCCTGGCTAACTCAGGCAACAGAAAGTTGGCTGTAAATAAACTGAAACAATGGGATTTATCAAGAAATCAAATTGATCTTACTTCTGCCACTGGACTAAGAGCCAGCTAGTTTTCAAAATGTCTTACTACAGGTACCAGACATACTCCATTTGAATCAGTATTAACAACAGAGTTATGTTATTAGTACACAAATACTTAACTAGGACTATTGAGGCTAGAAGTGCCCAGAGAAGCAAAATTTAGGCTGAGCATCTTTTATACTTAGCCACTGTGAGAAATGGTAGAGCGAACAAACCCACCTCCTATTGAAGATGCAGAAAATAAAAAATGCATGGATGTAGGATTGTAGCAGGAATGTGAGTGAAAAGGCAGAGTTAAGTATGTTGGAAAATATTCACTTATGCTTGTAAACTTGTTGGAGTAAATTTTAAAGATAAATACATTTCAGAAGAAAAGTTGAGGATGTAATAGCTGTTGAGTTTTCATGCATTGCTGGTGACAATATGAAGCATAACATAGAAAATTCCAAGCACTACTAAATAGGACTTGGCCATTTCCATTGCAACCATCCAATTTCAGTGTCTAACATCTGTTTCTGAAATTATGTGAAGTATTTATTTTAAATGTCTTACCATGATAGTCTAAGTGACAAGAGAACATCTTGTTTTCATGACCGTGTAGAGTGGTATGTCAACAAACAAAGGTCCATACATGACATTTGAAGAACAAAACCTCAACTACAAGGAGTTCCACATTCTGTATTAATTTTTTGTTGATGTAAAAGTCCTCTTAGCCAGCTTTCTCCTTATGGTTATATCCCTACAAGCTTGGATTATCTCCAAGGAGAGCTTAATGCATCCCTTCCATCCATGCAAGCAGGCTGAGTATGGGAGCACAGGGCTGGCTATAGATGCAGTCCAAGTGAAAATAACTTGTGAGGTGCTAGAGAAAAGAGTTAATCACAAATGTGAAGAAACAACCAAGAGGGAAAATGACATGAAGAACTTCAACAGGTAGCATTTTAGCA
>VRYO01002253.1:18110589-18146437 GCA_009812075.1 Sialia sialis
GAAGGGATGGTAGCCCTCCAATCCCAGAATTTAAATTAATCTTCTTATTATCTGAAAATGCATTCCTTTTAATGAAAACATTTTTTTTCCTCCCTCATTTTGAGCTCTAGACTATTGAGTTGTATTGCTCTGAACTTGAGTCAAGTTGTCATATTCCTCTGCCAAGATGCTGACACTCAGTGGTGAAGTGACGTGACATTGGCTCTTTTGGGTGTTTGGAGAGGGCAGAGAACACTTTGTACTCAGATGTGCCAGCTGCCTGCCCTCCTCTGGGATGAGGAATTTGTGCAGTGAATGAGTTACACTCAAGTACTTGTGTACCCTTCCAACAGCATCAGGAGCTCCTGGAGAACCTCTTGATCCACAAGGCAGATAGGTTATTCCTAAAATTGAGTTACTCTGGGATTTGTAGTTGATGATAAGGAAAATCCCTGTATTTTAAGTTCCCACTGTTCTGCAGAAGCTCATTAAGCAAAATTATTTAAGTGTGTATGTTTCGTTTTGTTCCCTGTCTGGTGTACCCCTACCCTCATGTTCATTTGTGTCTCAGCTTGATTAGTTTGTGAGGGTCAGCAAATCCTTATTTGTTATGGTTATTTAGAATCACACTCTGATTTGTCCCTTTGGAAGACTGTACAAGCAAAAACTCTCTTCTATAGGGGTAAAATGGGCAAAATTTGACCTTGGAAATGAGTAAACATTTAAGGACACACCAGTCAGTGACACACTGAACATTTGTTTCATTCTTAAATATTTGCATTGATCTTATATATTCTTTTCTTTCTCCCCCGCTTTTTCTCTCTCTTTCCAGCTCTTGCTTTCAATTTACTTTCATCTTTTAATTTCTTCCACCCAGCCCAAAGCAAAAATCTATAAGCAATGCTCTTGTTCAAAGTATGGAAGCCAGCTCCAAAACCAACCTTGCTTCAGTTTTCAAGCCTTGCTTGAGGGAACCAGAATCCCTTTACTTAAATGATTTAATTTTCAAGCAGTATGAATCATGCAGCAACTGCACAAGCTCTGGCTAGAATATATTGTACATATGTTTGTTCTTTAGGCAGTAAGGAGAAAATACAGAACTGGAGGTCATTTGAGTTACAACTGCTTTGGGGGATTTTTTTTTTCTAAAACATTCCTTCTAACAAATGCAATTTAAATTGGTTTGTTTATACAGCGTGGAATTGGAAAGGCCCAAACTAACCAGGCTTTACACAATGTGGCCGCCTTCCAAATTAATCTAAAATATTTTAATCCCTCTGGAGTTTCTTTATCCTCTGCATCTGTGCTGTAGTGGAGACACATTTTTAACATTTCTTTGAGGAAAATTACCTTTTTCCCCCTCCAACTGTACTCAGCAAGGTCAATGGAGCACTGTTATATGCTATTTAAACATCTGAGATTCATCATATATCTGCACAACAGAAAGAATCATCATAAAAGGTCTAATGAATCCCGACTGCTAGCCAAGTAAGGGAGTCCCCTTACGGATACTGGGGATTAGAAACAAAGAACACATGCAAAACACAGCTTTTTACACTTCAGCCTTTGCAATTAATACCTAAACTACCCCTCCAGAAGGGAGCAGGCAATGTTTGTGACCCCCAGAACAATTCTGGCAAATCACACCCTGCTTGAGCCAAACTCTGAAGTCATTGTATGGGCCAGGATGTTTTTTGGGTCTGGCTGAAAGCAAAGGGCTCTACTGTCCTTGTGGGACCAGCCTGGAGGGGCTTCTTGCCCTGGGAAAGGAGAAGCTCCAAGCCATGGGCAAGTTCCACTGCTGGCTATCTCAGCCTGTGTGCCTGAAATTTGGTTTAAAGCCTCCTTGGTTTTCTTGCAAGTTTATGGGACTGAACTCATTTTTACTACCCAGGAATTGAAATACTGAGAGAGGCCCAAAAATGCCAATTATCAGAAGCCACTGCCACTCCTTCCTGTAGTTCCAGTCAGCCTGAAATGGTCATAGGGAGCACATACAGCTTGGATCTTTTGGGAGATTTTATCTGGAGAACTTGAATATGGGCATTTTTACCTGAAATAACATTATTTAGTTTGATAGTGATGGTCTGAGTGAAATCATCACCCCAGACTGTTCCTGCTTTCAAATGCAGCCATGCCTACTTCAAACACAATTTCCCCATCTTTTCACATCTCAGAGGTATTTTGGGACCATTGCAAGCCATCCAGTAATGGAATAAATTCCAACACAGCAGGAGACCACGTTGGAGGAAAAACTCATTATGTGCCATGGGCATTTCTTTTACTTTTTCTATCAGTCCTGGAAAATATTCCATAAATAAAAAATCTGGATGTGGAGGAGAAGAGAAGGAAAAGATGAAAAACAATCCTTTAAATTCAGTAGGAGCCTATTTAATGGCTTGTTTAATCTGCCAGCTGGCACAGCACTGACTTCTTGCTGCACATACTTTTAAGAAGACCTATGTAGTTCTTGGAAGTGAGTTTATATTAAGTTGTAGTAAGTTAAATATGGATAAATTGGCAAGGCTGCTTTTTGGTGCTTAATAGAAATCAAGAAACTGCTTAGTCATCTCCAAAGATATTTCTGTCTCCTTTTTAATATAAATACCAAAATAGTATGGACCTAAAGCAGTAGCAAAGATAGTAAAAATTCAGATTTGTTCTCTTTGAAATATGTGCACATCCTTCAGACTTTGAAACATGTATTCCCCATACAACACCATGTTTTGTGCAGTGTTTTTATAATGTTGTTTGTGATAATTTTCTTGAAGCATGATTATGAATTTGCACATTATGAATTTGTGTCTTATGCATCACTCCCTGATTAAGAAAAGTGGTGCTATCTTTATGTGGATTTTATTAGGGGTGTCTTGCAAGTGGTATCACCAATATGTTCTCTAGGGTATAGCTTACATCTATTTTATATGACTCTAAGAGCTGATGCTTTTGGATTTTAATTGGCTTTGTGTGAACGTAGATGGGTGCATCTGAGATCTAACTTGATGTGCATTATGATGGATATAATTACATTTACACTTTCTGTTCCTGAAAAGACAAAAGGCATGTCTTCTGTTTTCAATTACTTTCAGCAGTGGAAAAGCAAGGAAGAAAGGATTTAACTAGAGAGCAACCTGTCTTTTATGTTTAGGGACTCCTTCAACAGGATCTGAAGTGACACTTGTCATTATTTACAAGCTATAAAGGTTTTATTTGGTTCAGGCAAGCACTGAAAAATCTGGCTGTTTATTTTTAATTTTCAGATATGGCTTTTATTTTTCTTTTTTCTCCTTAAGGGTGCAAGGTATGTGCAAGGTTAATGTGCTTTTTTTGTTTTGTTTTGTTTTTTTGTTTAATCTGGGGCATGGATTGTAAGAAACCTCCAAGTCTGCAAGAGTTATCACCTGGGACTTTGGTTTGATTCTTCTCTGTACACATCAAAATGTAGCCTGTGGCTTTGGAAAAGGGACTTCATGTGCCTTTAGTGCCCAGAATATACATATATATATATAAAATATATTAAAATATATATATTAATTACTGTGACCAGTCATGTGTGCTCTGTGTCTCAGTCTGAGCTGCGTGGAATTACATGGCCACAGGGGGACTGGAGGAGAGCCCATAGGAATTTTCCATCCTTATGGAAGAGGATTTAGGTAGTAAGTAAAATTTAGTACAGGAATTTTTTTTCCCCACCTATTTTTTCGATGGCAATTTTTTCTTTCTTTTGCCTGTGGACCACGCAGATATCTGAGGTGGTGTTCCTAAAGAAATGAAACTATTTAAAATTTGTTTGCTTTATTCAGTGTTCAAGTGTAATTTTATTTTGCCTCTTTAAAGCCAGGACTGACCTCCTGCTTGAGCTTTCAACCAAAATGACATGGAATTGCTGCTCATTAGAGAGAAATTGATGGACCTACTTGGCAGGAAACAATCTGGGTTTCATTTTTAAAGATGACCAGAAGTGTGAGCTGGAAAAGCCCAGCAGAAATTTCTGCAGCTGGATCCATTCCAGGTGGAATTCCACAGATTTCCATGATGTTCTGCCATTGAATAAGTGGACTTTCAGCTGCAATGTATCTATTATGGTGACAAGAGTTGTTTCAGTGTAAGAGTAAAGATATTGGGAGAGAAGATGAGTTAAAGTTTAAAAGCAAATGGTAACACCTTGAAAATTTATCATTCATTTCTTCCAAGGAACTGGTTGGATTCAAAATACTCAGTGTCTCTTAGGGCAAAACTAAACCCATCAGCAAACCAAAGAACTTTAGGTGTGATGGGTTTTTTGGTCATATTTCTTTTTTCTTTAGAAATGCAGGGATGTCTAAAACCTAGTATTGTTGCTTGATGTTGGCTCTCATTAGAGTTGATGATGTTCAGCACTAGGCAGAGCTGGATCCTAGAGCTGCATGTTTTAGCACTAAAAAAAAAAAGGGCTGAAAACACAAACTGAAGCCACAGTAAGCTGGCTGCATTGTATCTTCATATTATTTTCTATTGCTATTTTATGACTGACAATGTAGCTTAATGTATCCTGATTTTGTGTTTTGAAACATGCCAGAAAATGTAGAGTTTGAGGCCTGGCTGAGTGAATATTGCTGTTGGAGCCTTACCTTAGGATTTGCTCAAATGTTTCATTATTTTTAATGGCATTGCCTTAGCCTTTTAATTCAAGACCAGAGAGATACAGAGAAACTCTGTAGAGTGATAAAGCATTTGTAAAACCTGCTTGGAAACAAATACATTCAGAAAACGTATTGGTGAAGCTTTTCCACAGTTGCGCAGTTGCTTCTGCACTCTTTTCCATTCTGTTTTTGTTTTTTAAAAAGAAATCAATGCGAAATTTGCATTGCCATTTAAAAGGGCAAGAAGTACATTGTACTCTTTAATATGTCTGATCATCTGAACTAGTTATTCTTTCCAATTATTAAGAAAAAAGAGCTCCTGGCTGGAAGCTGTTGGTCTGGGTGCTGTTTTTCTGCTCTTGGAGTTTGGGAGATGAAGCTGGGGCATCACCTCAGATTTGGGACAAAGCATGCAGGAGGACTGAGTGCATGATGTGAGCATTTTTGTGATTAAATTAAATTAAGATGAAAGACTTTGCTGGTAGAAGCAGGTAAAAGGCAAGGGTAGCTACTGAATGATATCCCATGAGCTTGCTTCCCTGTGTCTGCAGGAAAAAGGGAATGCTAGTCAAAGCTCATTTGGGGATTAAGCACTTTTACAAATTGTTTTGTGGACTACAAAATTCCTTCTATTTCTGTGTGTTTTGCCTCATGGTCATTTCCTGGGTTATTCTCACTTATGGTTGAACACTGGTAAAGGGCATTGAAGCTTTTATTGCACTTTGTATCTACAGCAGAGGCTAAGTGTTTCCTCAGTGATAATGCACATGTGAAAATAACTGCAGTAAGGACTGCAAGAGTAAAAGCAGTTCTGCCTTTGCAAGTGTGTGCCCAAAGGTGCAAGAGGCTGGAGCAGCCTATAGTGGCAAAATCTGAGATGACACCAGTTCCTGGGGTGCAGGATATGCTCCTTTAACTTTCATTGTGAGTATCAGATGAATCTGGCCTATCAGGGTGGAATCAATCCTGGTTGAGTTCTCTGGGAAGTGTGCCAAGGATTCCAACAGGAGCAAGGTTTCAACTCTAGTTCGTACACGAGTAATATTTCAGTATCTTCTTATCTTTGGGGACAGCATATTTGAAATACTTTGGAGGACACTTGAAGGGGAGAGTCAAGGGTCGATCGTTGTACCATGAGAACCAGTGGCTGTGCCAGCAGCTTCCAGCTATGTCTTGTTTCTTCCTGCATCTGCTAATGGGAAATGATAGACAAATGTCACAGAGATCAGGGGTGGGGCCAGTGTAGGCAAATCCAGATCCCAGGAGAAAGCTCTGCCTGGCCCTAAGGCAATGTGCAGTGGAGGAAAGGAGAGGAAGGAAGTAGGAGGAGTGGAAATGGCTAAGGAGTCAGGATGCCTAAGGGAGTGAAGATAAATAGGGACTTTCCACTGACTGACTCTGAGATGAGAGCTGCTGGTGCTACAGCAACCCCAATGTTTGCTGACACCTCTGGGACAGAGTGGGTCTGCCCCAGAGCTGAATTAGATCATGGGTACAAGAAATACACCAGCCATGCATCTTGTAGTTGCAGACCCTGATGCCTTAAGATTTTAGCTTTTATATTTTTCATACATTTGTAATCCTGCAATTCTTTTGTGTAACTCTAAACTCCATATCCAGTGTGAGCTGCTGCTTTCCTATTTTGGTCAGATACAACAATTCCTCTCCAGGCTGGGAATCGAGGACACCTCACTGCCTCAGGCTCTGAGAAATGGAAGCAAAAGTGAGTTGGGGGAGCAAACTTGGGGTAAATTACTTCATTACTTGAAGCTGTAATTGGAGGATAACCCCCAATATGAAGGCCCATGACCCATGGTCCATTTTTGGGTGTAGTCCCTGGATGGGCTTCATCTGCCCTGAGTATACCTGAAGCTCCTTCAATAAATACAACCACTTTTTATTCCCTTAATTTTGTCTAGCTTCTGTTCTTAGGTAGTCTCCATAAGGCATCAACCCAAAGAGTGAACTCTGGCAGGAACAAATTCCTTTAAAAAGCTCCCTGTCAACATTTTCATGTGGTTCTGTAGCAGTGGGTGCTATCACAGGGCCTGGCATTTGTGACCTGTCCTGTGGGCCATCAGTATTTTGCAAAGCACTCTGTTCTATGTAACCACTGCATATTTTTGCTCAGGATGGCATTGAGGTGTTTGCCACTCTGTTCATCAGGTTTGCAAATGCCCCACCAAAGTACATGAGCTTTTTTCACTCCTACAAAAGATGAGATGGAAAATGTACTTCATACCAGAAGCAGAGAGATTTTTACAGATGGAGAGGTTTGATTTTCTTGTTGGAATTCTCTGTAATTCACTGCCTTCTCCTCACTAAGTAAGATGGTTGGAAATACAAATGTAGCTGGAAGTGAAATGTTTCAAGAACTGAAACTGCGACCCTGAGAAAACTCCAAAGTTTGATTTTCTTATGCTAAGGTGGGTTTGCCATTGATGAATTTCCCTTGGAAGTCCTAAGAAGCATGGTCAGATGAAACAGGGAACTGCTACACTGGAATAAAACTGTGTTCATGTGACCTAGTATATTTATTTTAGCTCAAGTCCCAAATGAGCTATTCTGTTTGGGAAGGAACAAAGCTGCTTGATACAGATTGGTGTGTTTATGTGTATATACATATATGTACAAGAGTTTATTTTCTGCAGTCAACATGAATACTTGGCCAAGTTTACAGAAACAATTGCAGATGTGGTTTTGCATGAAAGGAACATTGAAAATGAGTTTATGGAGCCTTACTGTTGGTAATATATGATTGCAGGGATATCTAACCTCTCAGACTGAAGGAGGGACACTCATGAGATGTGACAAAGGAGAAATCAATCCTTTGAACTCCACCTTTTGATTTCAATGAAGTCATGCCTGTTTCTAAAAGGCCTGAGTGGCACTGAATGCTTCTAAAGCAGAATTAAGAGGGGAGCAATGAAAATAATTTCCAAATGTTTTCTGACAGATTTTAATAAAAAACACATTTATTTGTTTTGACTGAAGATAGATTAAGGAACTCTAATTCTCCCAGATATTGCAGTAGAATGCTTGTCATACCTGCATTTCATGGGTGCCAGATTAAACAAGTCCCATTTAGACAATGAGTGTTGCTTGCTGAGTTGCTTTTAGCTTCAAAAGGGACAATGAAGAGGTTATGTTTTCACTTCTGAGGTGGAGGAGGTAGAAAGAAAGGGCAGTAGGGATACAGTGGATGTCATGGCATTTAGCCAGCTAATGTAAAAGATCCTTTATGCTTCTCACTGACCAGTCCTTTGCTGACATTTGAAAGGTCCTTTGGACAGCAAGGCTTGGAGCCGCCTGAGGTGGACACAAAAGGGAAAATGGAAACTTGGATTAATGGGGCACAAGTCACAAAGCTGCATGCAGTCTTAGTTTAAGTCAAAAGTTAATGAGAAATTTGATGGGTTTGGTGGTAGCATTAAGAAAAATAAGGAGGGCAATGACAGCAGTAACTTCTGTCATCACCTGATCCTGATGTGAGGACAGGTCAGAGGACACTCAGATGTTTAGTTGCAAGCACGTAGGAAGCCTTTGTGTGTAGCTGGGCTTGGAAGGGTCTGAAATTTCTACCAGCTCCTGCAGAGCTGGGATTCTGCAGCAGTGCAGGATGAGCCTGTGCTGGTAGCCCACTTCGATCACCAGCCTGAGTGGTTTGTGCGGCTCAGAAAGGAGGGGACACACCTCAGGCACAGTGTTCAGGGGTCTTCAGATACGATGGGAAATCCTGCAGAAGAAACTTAGGGCAAATCCCCTTGCTTCCCCTTCAGCTGAGTGAGGAAATTGGGAAATTTCTTGTTGTGCTAAGAGAGAAGTAAGACAGAATGTTCTTGTGCCATGCAGTCACCAAGAGGCTCGTGCAACTCATGACTGTGTTTTCTCAGGGAATTTGCTTTTGTTTCAAGTTTCTTGCCCCAACCAGGTTGAAGCTGGTGTAGAAGTTCAGCCTAAACATCACAGTCCCTCACTGACCTTGCTGGGTGAGTATAACATCTGGCTGAGTTTATGGGAAGGTTAATTTGATAGGATTTCATAATCCATCACCCATGGGTGGTGTAAGCAAATGTGATTTTTATTCTATTCTATGCAAATAAGTGGCAATTTTCATTTACTGTTTTCTTACTGCAAATTTGGGGGGGGGGGGTGGAGAAAAATAAGGTCAGAAAGAAATGAAAGAAATTAGCATGTTGCAACACAGGTACTGTCTTTAAGGCTGTGAATTTTTAGTTGTATAGAGGAATTCTTCAACTTGATAGCAGCTATTATGATGCTGTTTGTGGGAATTAAAGGTAATATATCAGTAGTTGCCGGTGCTCAAAGTCACTTTTGAGCTGTAATGGTCATCCATTGTGCATTGACAGGTGAGTGAGAGGTCTTAAAAGACTTTTCTGTTCCAAGTCCTGAGTAGTAATTTGCATTTTGCTTGCTGCCAGGCTGGCTCATCTGTTTTTAAGACCCCATGGATGCTGAGTTGTCTCTGAAACCAGTGCTGGGAATAGGGTGAGGACAGTTTTAAATCTGAGCCAGAGCAGGAGGTTATTTTGCTCTCCTTACTGGATTATACAATTATATGGTTGTGTGTGTATTTCCACTCAGCCAATTTATTGTTTGCTTTCAAAAAGCTCATTCCTATCAAGCACTATTAAAATATTTTGTCACGTATTTGCAATTACTGTGCACTTTCCTCTGATTTTTCTACCTGGATGAAAGATTGAAGAAAAAAAGACAAATTATCTAAGTCTCTCATGGGATGAGACATAAAGGGAAGTGAGATTTGCATGTGTGTGCTTTCTTCTGGGAGGGATTACATGTGGCTGTCCTTGAAGAAAGTACTTTTTAGCAAGACAATGAAAAACTCAACAAATTTTAGCAATAAACCATAGAAGATCAAAGGCATAATGTGAAGTGCAGAGAGGGAAGGAAGGACTGGTATTACTTTTGAAATGAGGGGTTTTTTGGGGGGAGATAAGATATTTTCAGGGCACATACTTTGCTGTGATTCTGATTCAAGCAGTGTGGCAAGGTAGGTGAATTCTTTCACAAGGTCCCTCTTTTTAACCTGGTGGTGGAAAACGCCCCAAAGTTTATTTCAGATTATTTCAGTGGTGTAAAAGCTGAAAAGAAGCCAAGGATCTTGTTTTGAAGTAGAAATAACAAAATGGTAAGTGGATTTTCACTGTAAGAGTAGCCCGTGTTCCCATAATTTGCACATTGGTGTGGATGGGGAATAGAATTGGTCGAATAATTTCAGACATCTACATCTATTTGATAAATACATATGTGTTTATGACTGTTTAAAATTTCTAGGTGAATTAGATGAAAAACATACCTGGAAATGATTTGGGGAAAAAATTAAATTGAGATATCAAAATATTTTCCATTTTAATTTGAAACCCAAAAAATTGTATTTAAGATAAAACTAGGGAATTTTTCTTTTTTAGGGTTGAATGAAACATTGCTTTTGAAATCGTTTTCTTGAGATAGTTCTCCCCTTTTCAGAAAATGAAACTTCTTAAACAGGCTTGGAAGGCAGGCCCTGGAGAAGAGCTGGGTGGAGTGTTACATTTTGTCCCAGGATGTTTTCACTCACGAACAGTTTCAATCTTACAGAATGAAACATTAAAATGTGCAGACTGCAAAAAAATGGTTTGTAGAAAGCACTTCTAATAATTGGTACCTAAATCAATAATAAAGCAATTTGAGTCTTCTGAGAATCTTAGATTTTACACTATGTATGAAAAATGTGCATAGTGTTATATATATTAATATTTTTGTGGAAATAGGAAGAATTTTTAGGTGGATTGATGTTATTGTCTAGTTGTTCTCAGAGGCTGAATGACAGCTTGTCATTTTTTTGGAAGACAGTGAACAGCACTGAATAGTTGACTTATTTAAGTGAACCTTCCTTTTCTTGCACTAGTATGGCTTTGCTAGCTAAAGGTCAAACTGTTGGCCTGAACTCCATTTCCCAAGTGGCCTCCTGAGTTTTGAAAGAGAGATTTGGATTGGAATCTGAATGTCATGCAGTGCCTCGGTCCTTTGAGAGGAGACACCACACTGGAATAAACTGGGATAAACCCTTGACATCCATCCATCTGATCCTCATTTCATGACAGAAAAGTTCCCTGAGGATGGGGAAAATTTGCTGCATCAGGGAAATCCTTATCACTGCTGGGCAACCTCCCCAGTGCTCCTGGGAAGGAAAAGAGGGGAAGAACAGAAATAGTTCTGTGTTGCTGTTATTATCCTCCTCAGATTTCCTTGTGAGGAAGAGGTTGAGTTTTTGGAGATGAGAGGTGGTGCTGAGGACCATGGGGACATGGAGGGCTGGGACATTTGGAGAGAGACATTTGGAGGGGTAACATTGGTGCACAGAGCCTGAGCAGCCTAGAAGGAAAGAATGTGCCTGGAGAGGTGGAGAGAGGGATGTGTCTGGCTGGGTAGGAGATGATGAAGGTGCAGATAAATCAGGTATCAAAGCATGTCTGCTTTGGGGAGATAAAGCAGGAAAAAGCTTTGGGATTCTTGTTCTTAGCATGTGAGTTGTCATCCTAAGAACCAACTCTGCTTAAATCCCTGATGGTGACTGTGCTCCCCAGACTAAATCCTGGTACAGTCTGAGTTCCTGAGGATACTGTCATTGCACAGAAACCCAGCTTGCTGCTTGTTTCCAATTCCTCCCATTGAGGAGGAATTCCTCCATTCCTCCCTTGATCCTTGTGTTCCAGCCAGGGGGAACCACATCAGTCCTGCAACTCCTCCAGCAAAGAAACTCGGGCCAGATGTAGCTGCATGGATGGGCTGAGGTGGAAACACTTCTTGGGAAAAAGTGGAAAGTTGCTGTTCTGGGTTCTTCAAGGAGTACCCGGTGCTAAGAATAAACTGGTAAAAAAATCTTGTTACAACTTGCTTTTTAGATATATGGTCCAACTGAATAAAAAAAAAAAAATTAAAAAAAAAAGGAGGTAAGCAGATGCTTCTATCAGACACACAAAATTAACCTTTCCTTTGAATCACCACAGAACAACCCCAGACAAACGCAAGGAAAATCACATCAACAACAACAAAAATTTAAATCCCTCAATCTGGGAACAAATCAGAAAGAAAAACATCCTCGGGGGAAAGTAAACTAATAAAATAACCTCCACAAAACCCCTGCCCTCAGCAGCGTTTTAATCCAAAAAAGGGGGCAGAAAAAGCTCCGGATTCCCTGCAGCCATGCAAGGCTTTGCTGGTGCCAGGGATTTCATGGGGAGGGCACTTGGCTGCTGGAATATAAAGCCACAAGGCTTTGCTCCATCTGCAAACACAGCACTTCAAACAATGTCCAAATGCATCTTGGCTCCATTTCCCTTCAGCTCCAGCAGCTCCTGAGCCACCTTTGGAAGTTTTAGTGGCTTTGCCTGAGGGTGATGGGCTGGGGAAAGGTGGATTTTTGGGGGGTGGAAATGCTGGGAGTGCAGAGGAAGCTGAGGCCTCCAGCCCTGCACAGGAAGCAATCTTAGAGCAAGCCTTAAATGCCAGATTCCAGGCAGAGTTTAACTAACCACTGACAGCTCTGTAAACAAAGCAGGGACAAAAAGAGAACAGCTTTCCCTTTTCTGGTAGTCATTTTTGGTTTGGGGGCTGCAGGGGAATTCTGTAATAGTCGGCTTGATGGGATATAAACCGAGGCTGGGAAGGCTTTGTATATGAAGAACTGTGAATGGGAAAATACTTCATGGACTAAATCATAAACAAGAAGGTAGGGCATGAGCAAAACGCGCGGATTAAACTGCGAAAAGAAAAAAAAAATATTCTGCTTTTCGCTCTCGGAGCAGGGTTTGTACACGGTTTGACTTCCCCTGCGTGGCATTTAAAAGCAGTGGCTTATTTTTCTTGTTTCTTTTTTAATTCTCCTTTTTCTTTCCCCCTCCTCTTTTCCTTTTCTTCCTTTTCTCATTTTCTCTTCACTTTTTTTTTTTTTTTTGTGTGTGTGTTTCTGAAGGTGGGGGTGGGAACAGCCAGACGGGGACTAACTTTTGCAGAACTTTTAATTATCTGTGCTGCTAAAGAAAATAAGAGCTCTCTCATGCAGTGCTTTTACTACCTGTGGTGAAAAACTGGAAGCTGAAAGTTAAAAATCCTGCTGAATTGTTGCTTTTGTTAGTGGAAAAGACCTGTGACGTTACAAATAGCCAGTCTGCAGATGCGTAAGGTCCTTACTTGAAGCATGTTGATTTAATTTTAACTAGGAAACTAAACGCAGACACAGGCTATGTTTATCACACAAGACATTTAATTAATCTTGTATATCTCAGTAATACTGAGGAAGTTGAGTTTTTGATGGAAAAAGAAAATAGTTGAGACAGCAAAACAGAACTAAACTGACTCAGTTGGTTAAATGCAACCCTTGTGTATTCCCTCTCACCTAAGTGATCATCTCCCTTTTAGATTTGGGTCTTTCCAGAGCTTGGAACACTTGAATACCCACCATGGATGACTTTGAACGCCGCAGAGAGCTCAGGAGGCAAAAGCGTGAGGAAATGCGCCTGGAAGCAGAGAGGTGAGTTCCCACATCTGGAGAATGCTGCTGGTGCTTGCCTTTCATGAACAGTGACCATGAGAATTTCTGCCTTAAATCCCAAAGAGTCCTTGTGCTAACCAAAAGTGCCAAAAAATAGCTTTGCTAATGTTGTAAGAGAGATAGGAGGTGTGTGTTGTCTAATTTTCTTGGACTGCTGGAAATGTCTGGCTTTGAGTTGTTTTGCTATATGTGGAAATGTAAACAGCAAAAGTGGAATATGACCACAGAAAGGAAAGCTCATCCCCAGCTGCTGTGTGAGTGCTGTGCAGAAGGCATTGTTTTTGCCAGATATTTATATCTATACTAAAGATAAAGTTATGAGATATAAATGGAAAGCTGGGGTAAACTGGATGCATGCAGTATAGCATATGTGTGAATTGTCTGCCACTACAGTGCAGTTGCTGTTGTGTTTGTTCTGCCTCTTGCTTTTTATTCATTTGCAGTCACTTTATGTGGGCAACAAGAGCAGCATTTGCTGTAAGTTGTTACAGATTGACTTTGGTGAAATGAGAGTAGAGTTTGATGTGGGTATGATGATGTCGATTTGTGAAAGAAATACCATGAAAATACTGGGAATGACATTCCGTTAACTAAACCCATTTTGCACTTGTACAGTTCTGTTTGCTTTAATGAAATTCATTATTTACCCTGGTGTAAGCATGGAGAAAGGCTCAATTTATTTTTGTGATAAAAAGATTTGATTTGGTTTATTAACACTGTACCGGTTTTAAAAAATAAAAGCCAGGTTTAAGCACATTTTTTGAATAAGAACTTCATTTCAGTTTCTTCTTTAAGCAAAGCTGTTAAAGGAAAGGCTGAGACCTTAGGGTTTGTTGGGAATAGAGGCCCTGGGTGGTCTGTGGAGGATGTTAGGGGTTGCAGTTTGGGAGTTTCTGTAGAAAAATGCCCTTGACTTCTCTTTGAAGACCTCCAGGCTTTTGTTGAGGCTGCAGGGTGACCTGGGCATCAGCCACATGGTTTGGGCAGGTTTTGGGCAGGCACAGGGCTTGGGGACAGTGGGCTCTGCCCTTGCCATCCCTGGAGCTGAAATCCAGGGTGCCATGTGTATCCCCTCCTGCTGATGGGAAGTGGTTTTTCCATGCCTGGGGTGCTTTGTTGGGGTTTAGTGTGGTGCTTTCATGGAGGAGGGCAGCTTGGTAGCAGCCTGGAGGAGGTGAAGGGCTTGGGCCTGTGTCCCTTTCTCTCCCCAATCACTGCAGATGCGCTCCATGCCCTTTCCCACACATTTGAAGGCTTTCAACAATAAATTACTGTACACTAAATCTTGCTGTACTCCCTTTGCTGCTGCCAACCTCAAGCATTCAAGTACAATGAGTCAGACCCCTTAAACGTCACAAGACTGCTTTAAAAATCTTAGGATCTTAAAAATAATTTAGTCTGGCCTTTTTATTTTTGCCTTAACAATAACAGAGTCTGATTCTCAGGTTTGGATGTGAGTCTGGGAGCTGGGACCTCCCAAATCCTCCCAAATTCTCCTTCCTGGGACCTCCCAAATCCCATTGAGGACAATGTGGGGCTGAGCATCTGCCCCCATTGCAGTGTTCACATAGAGGGAAGGGCAGTAGCCCTGGGGCAGTTAATAACAAATTGATGTGTGTGATGGTGCATCCATTTCGGAAAATTGAGATTTTTAGGGATTTGGGGATCATCTTCACCTTTAAAATACAACCACAACAAGTTCACTTGTCATAAGCTGAAGAAATCTGCTTGCCAGACTTGCCTCTGAACACTTTCAGGTTTTATGAAGCGAGTTATGCAGTCCTAAAGTGCAGCATCAAGGCTGGAAATGTTAGTCCATAAGTTCTGAGCAGATTTATTTTTTTCTCCCCAGCCCTCCCATCAGTGGGCTGTAGCCTTGCTGGGGGGAATCCAGCACTGGTTGCAAGCATTTCTGCTGGGAGATGGACAGATGGATGTCTGTGTAGGCTGTAACACACCTGCCTTATACTGTTGAGGCTTCTTTGAGTAGAACAGTAAACCCAGAAATGCAAGCAGCCACATCCACCAGCACTGTTTGTATTTTCACCCACTTGCCTTGCTGCATTTTGGTTTCCTGGGACAAATGTACATGGGAAAACCATCTTCCCAGCTGGATCCCAAAAAAGTCTGAGGGGTGAAAATGTAGAGAGAGTGACTTGATGTTATCATGCCTTCATCTGAGCTAGAGGCTGTGTTAGGACTGGTGAGGATAAATGTGCCGTCAGATTCCCAAGTGTCTGTAATGCTGGAGCCACTGACATCCAGCTGTTTAATCTTTGGAGAAGCTTAGTCTAAGTCCAATCCTTGTAGTCTGGTGTTAGGCTTTGTGTTCTGGGGTTTTTTATACATTAAGAATCTGTTGGGAATGATGGTACTTTGTTGTTATTCCCTGTTCATACACTTAGGACTGATCCTGAGAACTCATTTTGTCTTTTGAAGACCAACATTTCATTTCACCCCTGCTATGTGCCAGTAGTTCACACTGTGGCAACTCAGATAAAAAACTGACAGCAACTCAGACACAAAGTGGGCTTTTTTGCATTTTAAGTTTTTACCATTTCAAGGTATTCCAGACATTCTGGATTCCCCACACAGGCTCACTGCGCCCACCCAGAAATTTTGTCCAGCCAGATTTATTTTTTTTTACTATTTATATTTGTCTGGATCTCTGGAGGCCTATCAACGTGTTTGGAGCAGCACTGCAGACCTGTCTAGGGGGCAAGTTTCCAAGAGCAAACATATGAGACTTAGTCCAGCTTTCTCCCAGGCTGTCAGATTTATTGCATGTGCTCAGCCTGGCAGGGGCCCAGCAGCTCGGGTACCTCAGGGGGAAGGAGACTTTTCAGGCTGGGAAACCCAGGACCAAGTATGGCACTGTTAACTTGTGCTCATCTGCCAGCATTCTGCATCTGCTTTGGACTCACCAGGTGTGAGGTTAGGGAAAAAAGGAAAACTTTGAGCTGTTGGAGTGATGGGATGTACTACAGGTTGAGTTGTTCTGTGGCAAAGCTGAGGCTTTGTCCTGCTCTCCAGGGGCTGAGGCAGGACTCTTGTGCCTGGGACAGTGATTTTATTAAGCTCTGAGGTACCAGTCTGGAGCTGACTGAAGTCAGTGGGGAGTTTTGCATTGATTTCAGTGGCCTTTGGATTAAGCCCTACCTGAGTTATTCCAGCCAGCTGATTTATGAGGCAGCCCTGGAGGAGCTGGATGAACACTTTGCCTTCCCAGCCACAGGGTACAGACTGTGCTGGAGTGTCAGGGCTGTCACAGGAGTGAGCTGCATGGAACTGACAGGAAGAATCCCATGTGGAATTGGAGCACAGGGGGCTGCCTTCTTTCAGAAAAAAAAAAAACCAACCAAAAAAAAAAAACCAACCAAAAACAAAACAAAAAAAACCCCCACCTGCTGCTTTGTGCCTCTTCCTAGGCAGAAAAAGATGTTCTCTTGAACAAAACCATCAGGTTTTGTCATTTTGATGTAGCTGACACTAGAAGAATTTAGCCTGGAGCTGGGTAGAGTTTGTGTGTCTGGAGGGGTGGTGATTTCAGGGTGTCTTGCTGGTCCACCTCAGTGTGCTGCAGCTGCACAGAAAGTTGAGGTGAATCCTTCTTGAAATGACAATGGACTTGCTTCATTGACTTCAGCATAACTGAGAGCAAAAATAAGCCCCTTGAATTCTCTAAAGAATATTTCGCAGGTTAATTTATTTAGCACTTAAGCCTCAGTTTTACTCAGTTTTACAATGGCTGACTTGCCATTGTACCAGCAATGAATTTTCACTTCTGCTTTGTGGTTGTTGTTGTTGTTTTGTTTGTATTTGGGTTTTTGTTTGTTTTTAAAATTATTCTAAGAATCACATCCAATTTGCTCAGACTTCAGGAAGGTCTTAGGGTCACTGTCAGGCTGGCCTCCATTTAGCTGGAGCTTAACTTTGTATTTGAACCAGAGTTTTGCCCTGCATCATGCTCTTCCCTAAGGGACTGCAGATCATAGCATGGGGAAGGAGAGGTGTTGGTCGTGCTTTTGTGAAAATATGGCAAAGAGAAGGGGTTATCTAGATAATTTAGACATTACTAAATTCACCCTGAAAAAGGGTATGTGAGTAGGACATAGAGAAAAACACTGCCACAGAGCTGTATGGTTCCTGATAGCATTAATTTCTAAAGGCAGTAGTTAAAGATTTCTTCTAAAGATTTATGTTTTTCCCCAGAAAAGATCCTTCAGGAGGTTTCAAGTCCCCTGCGGTACTAAATTGCTTAATGCAGCTTCTGCTAAAACAAGGCACGTGGTTAATCCCAACTTGTACAAGAAGTCAGGTGAATCTCAGTTTGGATCTGTGAAGGTGTATAGAGAAACAGAATGACATTTCACATGCTTTTTACTGCTGTTGAGCCTGCTGTAGTTCTGGTAGCATGCAAAGGACTGATTGACCACGTTAAAAAGGTCAAACCAGCAGGGTACGTCTTTGCAGGACAATGAGAAGCACATTTCTTACCTTGTGGAGAGGTTAGGACTGGACAAGTTTGTTTCCATAGCATCTTAATGGTTCTGGAGAGCAAGGAAGTGTCATCATTGCCAACCACAAAAAGTCAAAAATGTCCTTCTCCTGTCCAGGACAGTGAGGGTAAGAGTGTGTCCATATTAGATCAATGTTGAATGACCACAAATAACTTTTGAAGCTGTTTCTCATTCCTGCAGTGGAGTTATCCCTGGTGTGGGGTGTACATTAGTGAGAAATGTTTAATAGAGTTGGGCGTTTAGGAATTACAAAAATGGTTTCTTTCTGGTTTCCTTTTTCATGAAACATTAGGAGCTGCCTATTTCTTGTTACCAAGTGTTTGGTTATGTATCTATTAGAGTTTTCAGAGACTGTGCTTCAATTCAGGTTTGTGTTGAGGAAAGGAGAATGTGATCTTAATATAAGTTTTCAATGAGTGCATGTTTGAACATAAGAGAGGCTGGCTGCATGTGTGCTCCGTGTCATTTCCCAATGTTCATGTTTTATTTCAGAACTGTATTTCCCCAGAAATTATGCCTCTGTTCTCCTAAGGGCTATGCTCCTTATTCCAAGTCTCTTTGGCTACTAGGAAAAATCCTTCTCTCTTATTTAACATATATCCTGAAGCTGCAAATATTTTGGGTATTTCTTTCTGTCTTTCTGTAAAATACTCACTTTATACTAGAGTTGAGACATGACACCTTCTGTCCAGGAGTTAAAAATTAAGGCACTGAATAAATAAGATTAGAGGTGCTTGAGAGTTGTGAACAAATTGAGGCATAGTGCTCCAGCTGTTCACCTGTCTTCACAGCTGCCTGGAATTCCAGGACTGTCAGAACATATTTGGGTTGTTGAGGTGGGTTTGGCCCTTCACACTGAATCTCTGCTGTGCAATTTTTGGAGTTGATTCCTAACCCAGGCAGAAAAGCATGACCCAGTGGCTCATTAAAACTACTGCAGTCAAGTGGGAGTGGATACTAAACAAATCTCTGCTATTTGTAGCACTTTAAATGCCCTAGAGAAAATAACCAAATGTATGGAAAGCTTGGTAGAAGTTAGCAGCTAATTTTTGTATTTTTCAGATTACATTTTCTTTAAAGTCATTATGGAGAAATGTTCCATAAAAGCAGCTTTGTTCTTCCCAAGAGCTAGACACCCAGAGTAAAGACTTGACTGAGCTGAGCCCACTGCAATTCCTAAGCAGACAACAAAGTCAGAGCCTTAGTATTTCATGCAGAAATCATATTTCATGATAATCCAGATTATGGATGCTAGTTATGATGTTAAAATCACTCTGTAATGTGTGTACTGCATACCAGTCAGGATTTCAGGAGGACAGCTCCAATCTAGCACCCACACAGCTCCAAAATGCTACATCCTTCATCTCCTGGAAACACCAAGGAATTTTGGAAATCATTGAGTGAAAAGAGTCCCCTCCAGTCCTGTAATCAAGCCACCTACTGCCAATGGAAAACTTGCCCTTTGTTTTTCCTGTTGTAAATTTATTATTAGTTTGACGTCCCTCATGAGCTATATCTTACTTAAATATCTAATCAATACAGGCATGGAGAGACAGATTTTTGTGTTTATTATTGATAATTCTGACAAGCGTGACTGCTTAAAAGAGCACTATGTGAGGAGCAATATAACATGGAACTTTATCATGATTTTCTGAATTAAGCCAAAACAAAACTGCACAAAGAAAACCATAAGTCTGAAGTAATGCAGCTGATATAGTAAAATAAGCGTCAATGGCTTTCCTGCCATGTTTATGTTGACAATATACATCTATTTAGTATCTTAGATGCAAGCCCGGGCAGACTGCAGGACTCTTGCACTCTTCAGGCAAATATATTTGATATATTTACCTGCCATAACATAATCTGTAGGCTTCATATGTATGTTGCAAGGGACTGAACAGAAGAACTAACAGCAGCCTTTAAAACTGCAAATTTGCAGACTTGGAGTGGTATCTCTTAGTTATTACATTGAAATGCCTTCTTCTGAGAGAACAAGAACATTGTTGAACTTACTGCTTAATTATGTTACTATTCTTCAGGGCATTCTAGGCTCAGAATGGTAGAAGTTATTAGACATGAGAGAAATTGCAGTGCTTGCCCAGCTATAAGACTCTTTAAGAAGTGACATGAAAATAAATTTAGCCAGAGTGTTTCTAGGAGCATCTGCTTCTCAGTGTGAGTTTGCATTTTATTAACGCCTTTATGATCTAATATCTGCAATTAAAGCAGATAATCAGAAGATGAGATTTCCCTTTAAAAAGCTGAGGCTAGTTGGTTTGCAGGGATGATAGATGAAATGAAGTCAAACACTAACAAGTTTTACACACAAATAAGTAGAGTTATGTAAACACTTATCAGATTGCTGGCAGCCCAGGCAAAGCCATCCCTTCACAGCTCAGTTCAAAGAACCACAGAGGAAAAATGTCATTTGCACGTGAAACCCCAAGCTGATTTCAACTTGCAGAAGCATCTCATTTGGTCAATTAGCTTCTGCATTTTTGGCTTTGTGCCTTTAAACAAGCTTTTAATTTCTGAGGATAAATGTTTATTTCTCTCATCATAACCTTCTTATTAGCTCGTGCTAAACAAGGGAAATCCCTCTTGCCAGCAGATTGTCCTTATGTCATCAAGGTCTTTCACAGCAAGGAAGTCATCAGGTGGCTGTGCTTCTTGGGCAAATTAATTCATAGCACACAGCTCAAGAAATATTCCTGGCCAGAAATAAGCTCAGTGGGCAACTACACCTTTGGAAAAAAAAGTCTGAGCACCGTCCTGGGAATGCTGGCATGGAGCCTGAGCAGAGGTCAGGTCAGCACTAGTGATACAGCTAGAGATTAGGAGGAGTTGTGTATTAGTTGTGTTGGTGTTGCAGCTGAGCCCTTCTCTTCCTGGGGAGCAGCAAGGGTGAAGGGAAGTGGAAAAGTAAGCAGGATGCATTTCTTTTTGTTTATGGGAAAGTATAAACCAGTGGGTAGTCTATGTGACAGCTAAAGGTTAGCCTAATCTTGGTTGACATTAAGGAAATACAAATAGATGCTCTTTTGCTCCTTTTTATATCAAAGCTTGTTGGTTGGTGCAAATAAACTTGCTTGTTAATAATTTTTGCTAGATAGTCTTGAATAAAAGGCCAGCAAGTTTGTCATGCTGACATAGAAAATCAAGAGAAGGCTGCAACTCAGCAGTGAGTTGTGACTGCCTTTTGGTTTGGCATTTAGGTTTTGGGGTTTTTTTCCTCTGACATTTTTCTGAAAATGTGCCTCAGTTTTCTTTAAGGTAGACTGTGACCCATTTTCAATTCAGACAATTTAAGCAAACAGCAAGGACTGCTCTAGCAAAGGTTATCTTCTCGGTGGGCTGTGTGCTTGTGCTGAGACAGAGGTGCTCTAAACTGGTACCCAAAGCAGAGTTTCTTCAAAGGTTTGGTTAAGTTACTTTTCCACACTCTACTTCTCTCTTCCACCAGCTTGAGACAAGATTTTAGTGTATGGATTGGTTGAGCTGAGCAAGTACTCGCTTCTTAGGAAGTGATCTAAACCTGATGCAGACATATCATGGCAAATTTTCAAGTCAATTAAATATTTTTGAGCAGAATTCCAGTGAGCAGACAGTGTTAACAGCAGCAAGTTGGTTTCATTTATGACACTGTCAGCCCTTTAGTGATAGGGAAAAGATCAGATACTCAGTGTATCAATGCTGGGAATATCTAAAACAAGCAACAAACCTCACAAATTTGTTTGGGATCTCCACCTGAATTCCAGAACTGTTAATCAAAACCTAGCCATCAGATTTTCCCAGAAATGCTTACAGGGACATGGACCACCACAAAAGGCTGCCTCTGTTCCTCCCACTTTTAGTGTGTGCCATCTCCTAGAGGACCAGAGAGCAGCAGAGACTGGAGAGGAAAGCCCTTTCTATAATCCATAAACAGAGGGGGTTTTTGTCCTTGTGCCTCCTCATGAGATGATTGTACCATTGTATTGGCATGTCACATCATGCCATCCCTCAAGATGAAGTCCTCAATCTGCAGTCTGTTTTGTCCCTTTTTCCCCACACAGAAAATGTTTGATTGGCTAGAAATGAAAAAAACCAATCGTGTGTGTTTTCACAGGAATAGGATGACTGTAGTTTCTTTGGAATAGGTTTCTTTGATCACCAAGCAGAACAGTCCTCAGAGCTTTTTCAAGTTCATTTTCAGCCTACACAAAATGACAAGCTTGTTCTGGGCACTGTTGCTCAGATCATTCCCCAGATTCTCCAGCAGCTACTATTTTAGTGTCTTAATAAGGCAGTACCAGAGCTGGGAAAGACAAGGAGATGGATTTTCTAAACACTGGCTACACATGGATTCCTTTTATGGTCCAGCTTGCACAGTGGGGTATTCCTCTGAAGGTCAGAGAATGGTTGACAAAGTACTTCCCACTGCAGTTTATTTTTTGAGTCATATGTCTGGTGCCACATATCCAGGCTGTTCTGAGAAGGAGAAAGAAATAATTGGGTAGGGAAGTGCAGAAAGAAGGAGCAAAAGCAGGGTTTGAAGTCCTGTGTGTTTTGCATTGATGCTCTTGCTGCACTTGCTGGTGTTGCAGGATGGATTTGGGACTCTCATATGGAGAATGTGTATGCATGTGCTGATATTTCACAAAAAATGCCCCTCAGAATCTCCTCTGGAGGATTTCAGGGATCAGGTCATCCCACAGCAATACCAAGGGCAAATTTTCATGTCATAGCCATGAGTTTGGTTCTTCCCTCTCCCAGCAAAAGGAGATAGAGTGCTAATGACCTTTTCAAACCAGTGAGTTATGATAGCTGGAGGGTTTGTCTGTGCTGGAATGCCACAAGATGAATTTGTTTAAGGAAAAGGTTTAATTCCACCCCTCCTTCCTCTTCTCTCTTGTACTTCTTCTCTCCTTCTCTCATTAGCATGTAATCATCTTAGACTGGAGGATTGAGTAAGTTCCTTCAGGGCTATAGTCTCATTTCTCACCCAAATTTTTCATGGAATGGATGAGTCATTTCAATATTCTAACAAGAAGGAATATATTGGTGATTAAATTAATATGAGAAAACCTCCTACTAACTAATAAAAATATCATCATGTTTTTTCAGGCCTGAATATAAGTCAAGGACATACATAAATTGAATAAAGAAAATATATCTTCAAGGCAAACCTGAAATGTTTAGGCAAATTCAATGGACTTATAATCTAATTTTTCATTTACTGATTGTTATCAGATGGACTAATACAGTACCTAATAAACTGTGAAGATAATGAAAGACTTGAGCTGTGTCACCAGCTCTGACACTGTTTGAGTAAAGAGAAGTGCTTGAAGGTGTTGTTTTGGTGACTCATATCTTGAAAGTCTAACTTTCTTCATCTGTTTCCCTGTTGCTTTGCTGGCTCCATCCTGATTTCACCTATCGTGCTCACATCATACTTACAATGAGATCCTGATGTACTGCCTTTGATATCATCCTAGGTCTTGCATGCTTGTGGTTATGCTGGCTTTGGAGGAAATGTGACTTCTCAGTTTGTTGGCTGCACGGTTTTGCTGGATATAATATCTTGCTTTGAGGAGATAAAGGCATAAATGCACAGAAGTGGAGCAAAGACCACAAAACATGCAATTTAGCTGATGAAAGCTTTTAAACTCCTGTCCTTGCTTGAAGATAACAGAAGAATTCTGAAATTCTGACTATCAATGAATATGTTTTAAAGCAGGGTAGATGTAGGAGGAAAGGCTTGGCTGCCAGTTAAACTCAGGGGACCCATTTAACAGGCCATACATTCAGAGCTATTCCATGTTAGGCTACATTCCATGTTTCAAGGCTTGCCTTTGTTTCAGTCCTGCTTCTGGTGATTGTGCATGTTTAATGATTACTCTGGATTTGAGGGATTGGTGTAACTGAGAGCAGGGATCCTCTGTCCCATCCTCATCACACTGCTGGAAGAAATTCTGCTGAGATGTCTTGGTGACTAGGAGTGACTTTTCCATCACCAGCCTATCTTCATTTATTTATTGGTTGTTCTTCCCTCACTTGGGCTGTACCCTGTCATCAGTTTCCAAGCCAAATTCTTTATGGAAGTCAATAGGGAGTCCTGCGCAAAGGGAAATGACATCATGCTGCCCTTTAGTCCTGCCTACAGAGCAGCAGAATTGGGAACCATACACATTTTCCTAATTAGCAAGCCCTGAATTTACAGCATGTGCTCATTTTCTAGTGACATCCGGCAGCAACCCAGCACATTGTAAATCCGACCGTTTCTACTCCAGACAATTGTTTTTAATAAAAATATTCTGCATGTTGTCTTTATTTGGCTTGCATATGGTGAATACTGAGGTCTTCAGTCCTCTGAGGTAAAGAATGTGCCCTTTTAATGGGCACCATGGAGTGTTCTTAGCTAAAAATGTTTCCTTGTCCCACTGGAGTACAGGATTTTGTAGGCTGCCACCTTTTACCCAGCCAGCAATTGCATTCTGCTGGAGATGTATGTCTCTATAGTTTGTAAAGCACTTTTGTTATGAAAGGTGCTTCTGTAAATGTGAGCTGTTCTTCTGTTATCATGTGAATTGTCACCTTTCACAGGGAAAAGGTTTCTGTGTTCATGATCTGCTTCTGTAGTGCCTTCAGGTTGTTCTTCTGCAGCACAGGATAGACAAGAGTTGCAGAATGGGTTTAAAATTGAGACTCTCCTATTAGGAAAACTTCTTTGCTAGTTAGAATTCAGGCTCTTTAAAACTTAAATGCTTAATTAGGTGAAGCAAGCATAAACATAAAGAAATCTGGCCAGAGCAGACTGCTTGAAAGGTAGCTGAGTGTGATTCCTTCTGTTGGGAATTGTAATGCCATTTTTTACTGCTTTTATTCCTCCTTTTCCCACTGTAGTGCCTCTCATGATTAAAGCTGCTTTGTACATCTCTGTAGGGATAGATGCTTCATAGCATCTAGCATTTTTTCAATTATTTACTAAATGTATATATCCCTGCATCATCCCTTTAGCAGGATGGTGCTGTTCCTTTACCTTTCCAAAATGGGGAGTGAGGAGGGACTCAGCCACAAAACCATCAGAGGGCTGTATTAATGCTTTTTTTGCTTGCCTCTTTGCTTATCAGACCTTCTCCAGGCTGCAGAATTTGGAGAATGATGTGCAAATCACCCAGGCCCACAGTTTTTAACACCTGTGCTTTGGTACAGTCACTTTGAGAAGAAGCCACAAGAAGCAGCCTTAGTCATAGACCTCAGGAATCATTCTCCCTAAGTGTTAAGGTCTTTGGAGGTTGGCCCACCTCTGTTACATTAAATAAAAGCTCTGTGTATGTTTTATTGCAGGGAAAATTGCATGTGGAGCCATTGCTTATCTCTGCCACTCACTGTTGGCTGCTGGATGTTGGTAGGGAGATACTGAAGTGTGTCTGTTCTGTTGGCAGGGGAGGGTGATGAGGTGACAGCCTGATAATGCTGGACTGACTGGCTCTGAGATGGCATGAGGTGATTTGCATGGGCTGCAGGGCTTTTATGGAGCAGCTGTGTTCTTAATAAACCTTTCCAGAAGCTGGAGAGGAGTCACACCTCCTTGTAATCCCTTTCCACTGGATTTTGGGGGGAGTTTACTTCTTCAGATGTTGGTTGAGGAGGCTGAAGGGTCTTCCACATGTCTGTGTGAGCTTTAGAATCACATATTGAATGGTCAGTGGACAGGGCACTTGAATGTTGCTGAGCACGTGTGGGAGACATCTGGAAACTTGTTCTGTCCAAAACTAACAAACATGATGCTGCATTTTTGGGAAAGCAATCAGAAGACAGGGCAGGAGCAATACCAGACCTTTTGACTCTTCTGCCATTGGGAACTGGATTCATCATCTGGGACAGCAGCTATGACCTTACCAGATAGTATTTTTTCCCTGTTTTGTCTTCCTCTTTTCTTTTTTTTTTTTTTTTCTTCAACCAGAACCATGACCCTATTTCTTGTAAATGTGCCTTTGTCATCATGGGTTTAGGCTGTCATAACACATTTTATCTCAAGCTCTTTAATCACTTAGTGGCAGACCTGGGAATAGAAGCCATGTCTCAGCCACAGGACCACATCACCTCTCCAAGGCAGGGAACAGCTGGGACTTTCTTGCAGAGCAGCCTGCCCTTCAGTTTGCTTGCAAGCTGTATTTTTGGGTCTCACAAACTGGGGCAAATGCAACTTCACCTTGTAACAAAGAGCAGTCTGAGTCTCAAAGGGCACCAAACTGCCTGCAAACCTGGTTTAGGCAGAGGAGGGTAATGTTGCAGGTGAGCCATTTAGTGAATGTTGGGAACAGATAATAAATTAAGATTTTTAGGGGTGGAAAAAAAAAGGTTACTTGTGTAACCCAACTCCATTTGTTAGACTTCCTCCTCCCTAGCCTCATTCCCCATTATTTATCAATTAAATATGCTGAGAGTAGTGAGCTGTTGACCACGAAAATAGGGAGGGGGAAGTTGTGGGGTAATGGTTGTTATCCTGTTCCAAAAGCTCTAATATGGATGCCAGAAAGAATGAGAGTCAGATGGAGATGATGCTGTTGAGTTGCCATTGGTAGAACAGAATGTGCTGTACTCTCCAGCTATGGTTGTTGCTGTGTCTGAAACCACACAGTATGAGTGAAATGTGGATGTCAGTCTGGAGCACTTAGTGTGGTTTACAGGCTCCTCATTACGTTGCTAAACTGTGCACCATAGATTAAAGTGCCATAAAAATTCCATGTCTCAAAACAGCTTATTTTGCTGCACAGACCTTGCTCTGCTTCCAAGAGTTACATGCAAGAGAAGAGAGTCTTATAATTCAGGCACTCCAAGGTGTGTGTTTGCTATTCCTACTGTCAGCAAAATTCTGATGGACTTCATTAGGAAAACTGGGTGAAATGCTTGTTTTTCATGAAAACCTGGATGGCTGATGGGGAGATAGGAAAGAGAGCTTAAAACTGGGAATGCTTACCCTGAACTCTTTGTAAGAAGTTGAAGGGGAGGGGGGACAAATTCTACATTTTCTGCAAGGTAACAATGAGCACCTGTTTTTCTCCAGATGGAGAACATTCTCTGATGGTTGCTCCATTAAGAAATAAGGGTAGAGGCCTTGCCTTCACTGAGCTGTGACCCTGGGGTCCCTCAATTGTGCTTAGTAACGCCTCTTTCGCTGTACTTCATTGTTTTAACTTCAGTAGTCATAACACACTTTGCTAGGTGGATTTAACTTCAAATCAGTGTTTTTCAGTACTGTTTAGAGTCACAGATTGGAAACCAACATCAAAGACTTAAACTAAATGTGGACTTGAAACTTGCTTAAGCTGTTATTCTTTTCCAGAACAGTAACTCAGTCCAAATAATGACTTTTAAAAGTCTTTTTAAAATTTAAATATTAACTTGAAGGAGCCAAACTGAAACCAAACCAAAGCTGAGCTGAAAAGTATACATTAGTTGAACTTTATGAGCAGAGCTGTACTGCAAAGTTGCTTCCACATGTGCACTGAAGGGAAAGATCTCTGCTCTGGAACTCTTGCTGTCTTAATTAACACAGGGTGTGCACAGCTGATTGACAATGAAATGGCAGAACACAGAGTCAGGCAATTGCAGATAACACAAACTGTGGTCAGGACTCATCAGCTTAACTGGAGTTGTTGGCAAAATAGACATGAGTGTGACCCAGACACAGGGATTGCACTGAAAAATAAGTTTTATAGGAAGATCTAGAAAGGAAGAAAGCAAAATCTCTCACCTACTTCTACACTCTCTTACCTGACACAAAAAGAAAGGGGACAGGTCCTTGGGGGAGTTAGTGTGTTAGTCTGTTAGACCCATCTAATGGGATACATCCCTTTGTACAGGTGTGGGGATCCCTTACTCCACTTGGATCACAGATATACCATGAAAAACGATACCAGCAGTGCCTGCGCTCCAGTATCATGAATTGTCTAAATGAAGCCCCCCATAGATTATAGAAGTATATTTACAAGCAATTTTATTTTTCCTTGTTCAAAGCTGAAGGCAACCAAAACAGTAAGAACCCATGTTGGCTTATACTGGGAGTGATCAGACCAATGCTAGGTAAAAGATTTAAAAGAGGAAGAGTGTAAGTTGGACAGAGAGATGGAGGCCTCAGATGGTTTTTAAGGTGCTGTTTATTGCATAGATGAGATAATAATTGTGTGTTCTGGGTGAGCCTAGAGCTGATGCTCTGAAGTTGTATTTATGTTATAAAGTTGGTTTTTTTGGCTGTGCATCTTACTACATAATAACTAATCAATACTTTTACTACCGCCTATAGCCTTTCACAATTACTAACATTACCATATTCCTGTTACTATTTTTTAATCACAAAAAGTTAGTATGTTACAGTTTAAGGTAGAAGTTGTTTTTCAGTTTTCTTGTAGTAGAAAATTCTGAAATCTTTTTTCTACTGGCAACATAGCATTTTTGTTTGTCTAAACATCTTTTTGCTTGGTAAAAACATCTTTTGTTTGAAGTGAATTTATCTTCTGCTCAGACTCATAAAAGCCCCTTCCAACTCACTTGCTCTTTGCCTTCTTAACTACCCAGTAAGACTGGCTCAGCAATTCTTTTCCTCTATATCAAAACTTGCTATCATTTCTATTCCTTCTTCAAAGTCTACATTCAAAGACCTTTCTGTTATAAACACCTATTTATAAAAACTTCTTGTCAAACCCTTTTCCTTCCCAACAGAAGAGCACATTAGGAAGAGTAAGTTTTTAAAGCATCTCTCATGAGTTGAGTTGAGGACTCTGCCCCAGGTGGTTCCCCAGTGGTGCAGGATCCCATCCGTGGTGTGGGGACCCTCCTGAATTGTCCAGGCAATCCTGGCTCCAGACTCTCACTGCGAGAGAGCTCCTGAGGTTGGGCTCAGAAATTTGCACACCTTATTTCAGCTCAGCACCTTGCCTTGCGGTGCTCAGGTGCTGACCTGTGGCAAAAGTGCCAAGGGGTTTTTTCTTCCCTCCCCTGAGTACTCACAGCTCCATTGTCAGCATTCAGGAAAGCTGTGTTTAGACTGAGCTGGAAACAGGTACCAATAGGGCTAGCTGACACAAGAGCGGTTTATTTTCCATTTTAACAGTTCTTTAAACGGGCCCTGCATTTGTATATAGCTCCTTTGTTGGAATAAAAATCTTTGTTGGAGGCTACCAGACAGCTATAAATAGCTGTCGTGAGTATTTATGATGAGGATAATCTCAGGAGAAGATATTTTTAACTTTGCACATTGTTTAGAGTAGGAAATTCTTTTAATGCCCACATTTTCCATTCCCAGTGCCATTAGCTTTTCCCCACCCCCTCTTATGGTATGTGCCTTGCTCTCTCTTTCTCCCTCTCATTTCCTTTAAGGTTCAAGGTTACAGCCAATCCACTCCAGAGGCAGACTTGAGTTTATTTTATTTTTTTTAAGTGAAAATGCTAACTTTGGCTTTTTGTGACTGTGTGGGAATTCAGTTCATTGCATGGGGTGGGCTATCAGAATGTAAACGAGATATCTCACCAGGCTGTCCCTGTAAATTGGGTAATGAATGAGCACTTTATTTCTCTCCTGCATGCAGCTCATGTGCTTGTTGGAATAACAGTTGCCAATCTATTTTATACTCCCACAGAAAGTATTCCACTTTTTTTTGGCAAGTTTCTGACAGCTGCTACTTACACCAATACTTAGTGCTGGACCAGGAAAAAAAAAAAGTAAAGGCATTGTGCTGAATCTATACTTGCCACTTAAAAATGTGGCCATAGCAAATCTTGTTCTTACATAAGCCAATGTATCATTTCAATCTGCAAAATCATCAAATATGTGTTAAATTGAAAGTGAGGTGCAGGCTTTGGGCCAGATTGAAACCAGGTATAATTTGACACAGTTTGAAGTACAGCCTTTGAGAGAAGTTCGCTGTTTCCCTGTGATGCAATCTAGTCTGACCTTTTTGATTTTTCACAGTTCTCTTTAGTCTTAAAAGAGACTTACACATGCAAAGCCCAGCAATTAATGGGAATTAGGTACCTTATAGACAGGGGAAGCCTAGATTGTCAGTATGAAAGATTATTTGACAGCAAAAAATATGTGAGGTCTGTCCTGTACATAGAGCCAGATTTTAAAAAGTATTTCAATACCTCTTGAGATTTGCCTTTGAAATCTCTTTTGATCTCATGGGGCTGCACAAAAGACAAAAAAACCTCACCCAAGTTTCCTCCTCCTGCCAGCAGCCCTGGAGCATCTTTTAGCCTGTATGAGGGGATGGTGGTTTTTTCTAGGATGAAAGGTATTTCAAGCCTCTTTCTCTGCACAGTTGATAAGGATTTATGGCCTGTCACCCACCTGCCCATGTTTGTAAAGCAGTGCTGTTGACTTCATGGGAACTGTATTTGTGTTTTTGACAGCTCCTGTTAATTTGGCTATTTAATTTGTGTTTGCCACATAAATATGTAGGGAGATGTGCACACATACCCTGCAGATTTGAAATGCTGCTGTGCTGGAGGCAAGGGCTGGTAACCACACAGCTCATTTGCTGCACTAATGGTTAAAGAAAATGAGTTGGGAGGACAGGAAAATTAAAAAAACAAAAACAAAACCACCAAAACAAAAAAACCAACAACAACAAAAAAACCACAACAAAACCTTCACTTCTGCCCTGTGCAGGCAAAACCCAGGAGAAAAAGCAGCGTCCAGATGGAAGCAGGACTTGGTGTTGTGCCTTACTGCAGAGTCAGGACTGTCCATGCCACTCCAGCAGGGAGGCCAAAAACCATGGCAGGGCAGCAAGAAGAAGGGTGATGGACTGCAGCCACAGAGATGGCTTGGCTCCTAAGCCAGGGATGGCAGGGTGTGCTCCAGATGGAATTTTTCTGCATGTGCCACAGTCCTGACTCAGAGGTGGCTTTGCTGAGTTGGCGTGCAAGGGTGCCAGGTGTAATGAGTCCACTGAAACCTGGCTGCAGACCTCCAAGTTTCTTACATTCCCAGTTTATAGCATGCAGTCAAATTATTTCTTTACTGTAACTTTGCCTTTCTTATCTGGTGAAACTGTGGCTTTATTCCATCTCAGTATTCTTCTCCTTTCTCTGTTGTCTAGAATGTGACTAGATCAAATTTCTCCCTTCTGTCATGACCATTAGTAGCTTTTATTTTTTTTACATGAAACTTTTTCAACAATAAAATCTCTCCCAGACTTTAGGTATATAATATTCAAGGTCACAGTAATCATAACAAAATCCACCTCGCTTACTACGACTGTGGTCATGGAAATGAAAATACCCTAGCAGGACTATTTTTTTTTTTTTTTGGTAGGATTTTGCTACTGCACACATAATTCATGAGACTTGATCCATAAAAGATGATGCCATTTTTAGGCCTATTGCATTTAGCTGTTTAGTATCCTAAATTTTTTAGTTGTGAGGTAGAAGTAAAAAGCCTTTGGGCTTCTTCTCCCAGAGCCTAAGGAAAGAAAAGCATTTTGACTACAGAATTTTTAGATATTGCTGTTGTATGCACAATAAGTGGCTTTGAATCCAAAGTGTCATATGATTAAAAATCAGCCTATTTATTGATGTACAGGGTCTTCCCAGAGCCCTTTTGTGTTATTATTCCCTGTGTTGCCTCAGTGTCCTCCCTGCTGCCTTCTCAGCATCACAGTTCTCCATCTCTAGCTCAGACTCATCCTCACAGGAACTACTCATGTCAGAGGAAAAGCTCTAATGTGCCTTTGGTGGTTTCACTGTGGGTGGAGAAATAGTGACCCAGGGGGAAGCTGACCAGTTGTGAAACTCATGACATTTTCTTCATTCATATTTCTCTATTTCTGGTATTATTTTTAGAATAGCAGAAATATTCTGGCTGAGGATATATTTGATCTTTGAAAACTGCGAGGCCATATGTGATAATTTTCAGAAGGTGTCAGGACAAAAAATTTGGTGCAAATTTCACTGGAAGAAGAACTTGCTGCCAAAGGGATCTCCTCTTCTGACATGAAAACACACCTAAGCCCTGAGTACTGAACAGTTTATTTAAGCAAAGAGATGTGTCCACTCTCTTGGTGCTCATGGGCTCCTCTCCATGCAGTAAACACAGGATGTGATTGCTGGGGACTCTGTCATCAGTGAAGCTGCACTGAGGCTGAGCTTGGCTTGATCTTTGTCAGGAGCTGTCTAGCACAACTCCTTGCCAAAGGTGACTTCAGCAGACACACTGCTGAAACACAGCAAACCTTTTGTCAAAGCCTTCCAAAGCAGTTAGACCTGGCTGATAAAACTTGTGTGGTAGGAATTTGTGCTGCAGACATTCTTCTGTGCCCAATCTCTATGGGAAGAGCAAGGATGAGCTTCCTTCTCTTGGTTTGTGTTATCTCTTTAGGATGAGTTGTTGTCTCTGCAATCCTTTGTGCTCCCTTTTCAGCACAGCCCAGAAATCTGCTAGAAGTTTTTAATTTCATTTCTTAATCCAGATTGAGCCTTTGACTGCTTTAAAAATGCCAGCACTTGAATAGCACAAGTAGATGTGTGCCTCCTTGGACTGCAGCATCAATATCAATAGTATTGCCACATTTTCCCTGGGTAAAGGTGCATTCAAAATTTATGTGGTGGCTTCCAATCCTTCTGTGCGGGCTACAACACTTGGGCTTGTGTGCCCTCCTTGCTGTCAGCAGGACTTAGGGAAGTTCTGAAGAGCTTTGCTGTGTTGCAGCCTGAACAGTTTACAAGTGCCCCCTTGCATTTCTATAGGAACTCTGCACAGGATTAGACTCCAGCTTTAGTCAGCTCAGCATGTTTTCAGCAAAACAGTCCCAGTGTAATCTCACCAGTGAATTTATGAAGGGCATATGATTTCTGGTAGTGCACAGGTGTGCTAGAGGTCACCTGAGGTGTGGGGAGTCTTCCCAAAAATGCAGTGGACGGAAATTGATAGAGAGGAAAAAACACTGCCACCAGAACAAGACATTTTGCTAGCTGGTCTGTGTTGAAGTGATGCCTGTCTGTGTCATCCTTTGGCCTTGGTGAGACATTGCAAATTTCTTTGAATTCTGTGTTTAATTCTGAAAGTATGATAGTTTGTTTATAGTGCTCATGTAATTTGATGGTGATTTAAAAAGTAATTTTGAAAATGCATTTGACATCAGTAAAAAATTCAGATCTTCAAAATAATCCAGGCTCTTGTAAATGTGGACAAAGGTAAGGGCACCATAGAGTATCACAGTAAGAGACCCAAGACTGTGCCAATAGTTTTTAATTTTGAAGGAAGCTTTAATTTCCTTTTCCTGTATTTTAAGAATTTTTATGTGTAGGAGAAATGCCCCTGCTGCATAAACATTTTTTAAAATAATGGCTTTAAAGGGCATGAACAAGAGCCTGAATCTGAATGTTTTGCTAGTACTTAAGGACTCTTTGTTTAACTCTTGCTTCCTTTTTATTTATTTTTTTCTTTTTATCATAGCTATAATATGGCTGGAGCCAAGATCAGTATAGGGCAAATGTGGCCAAAACCCAATAATAATAATATAATAATATCTGCTTGTCCATCATAACCTGCTCTGTTTGCCTGCCTAATACTTTAGCTAAAAAGTAAAAAAAAAAAAAAAGAGCCAAAGCATCAAGAGGAAAGGATCATTTTCTTTCCTTTGCAGATACAAGAGGGCAATTTGATCCCAGATTTGGGTTCATTTGTTACCATATTTCCTTTGGGGACATTTTTCATCCTTCTTCAGGGATGTGTCTCAGTCTTTTAGTGTTGTAGATTGATTCAGCTGGCAAATCTGTGGTGCAAACACTCTGTGTGAAATTAGGAAATGTATTATTCATTTGCTAATTGCTGGGTTATGTTTTTCTTGAAGGGGCTCCCATCAGATACAGCAGTAGCAAACATGTAGACACAAGGCACAGCATCCGATATTCTCGTGGTTTTGTGGAGAGTTGGGTTGGAAATGCCATTTTTCATAATTTGTGGAAGAATCATAGCTCATGGAAGGGTGTATCTGGTCATTTGTGTTGATTCAGCCAAGCAGTCTCTTTTCTCACCTGTGTTTATGGGCCATGTGCTCAGGAATGAAGAAAGATTAAGCACAATATCAAGAAATGTTTTAAATCACTTTAAATAATGGATGTTTTCTTGATTTCCATGACCTCTCTAAGCCTCTTGTGAGAAAGCAAGTGGTACAGCATAAGGTAGCAAAGATTATGCTTAGTGTTTAGACCTTGGATCTGTCTCTTTTAATCCTGATTTAATCCTGATTCAACTTAATCCTGGTTCAGTGGCACAATTCCTACAACTGAAGACACTCAAGTAATGATTGACTTTTTCATTTCAGGCAGTTCCCTTAGAATCCTCTGCTTGGTTGTAAACATATGTAGACAAAATCTTGGTGTTTAGATGAATTCAAAAGATGGGAATTAATCAGTTTTCTTTCATGCAAAGCTCCTAGTTTCTTTGCCTGAAGTTTAATTGTATTGTTAAAGAATTTGGCATTCCCCATTTGGTTTCTCCATCTTTCTGCCACAGTTAAAAGTGCATTATTTTCTGATCCCAGCTGTCTGAAAGTCAATAGGAAAAAAGCTATTGCTTTGAGTGCAAAAGAAGTGCCCTAAATGACACTGCCAGATGAAGACAAGGGATAGAGAAACCATGTCTGGAGCTTTGATTTTCCCCTAACACTGATTTTTCCAATCCATCACCTGCACACATTTGGGCTCATCAGGCAGTAAAGGACTGTAAGACATAGGGCCAAGCCTGCAGAATTAGGGATGCTCTGGCAGTCTGGTTTTGGCATGCAGAAGGAATATTCACCCTGTGAAAGGTTTTACTCTTTTGATTGGTTTTAGTAGACAGCCACATCCAATGGCACATGATGGATTGACACAAAAGAATATGGATTTTTTTTTCATCATTGTAAGCATGGATATTTTGTGTATATGAAAAGAGCTGCTGGTATCTCTAGCCAGACACACTACAATTATTTCTCATCTGAGAGCTGCATAAAAATGGCATTTGAGCTTTGTGTTCTTCCTCTCCGGATGAAAGCTGCCCTTCTCAATTCGGTACTTGCAGGCTTGAAATTACCAGCCCATGCTTGTTTTGGTTGCTGTTTATTTGGGCAAGAACTGAATGCTTTTTATAACTTTCAGAATCTCTGTGGTAATTTTTGGTCAGAAAAATCTCTTTTAAAAAAGTTCTAACTCCTGCTTTTGAAAGTGTTTCTCTTCTATGTGAGGTAAGTGCTTTTGGAGAATTTCACATGAGTAAATTATTCTATTATATATGGAAGATAATAGGAGAGAAAGCTGAAAGGAACTTGCTGGAAGTGGTGTAGGAGGAAACCACAGCCCTCTTTTTAGGCTTTGGCTGCTGTTTACCTCCTTTTAATAATATTTGCTCTTCCTTTCTTTGTGCTATCTTGGCACATCGCATGGATGGGGACCACATTAATTACCACTCAATTCAGCAGATTTAAATTGTAAACTGGATCTTATGAGGTGAAGGAGTAGAAAAAAATAGTTCTTTAGCCCAGTCTCGCACTAGGACAGGGAAATGAGAATCAGGGAAGAAATTCTGGGCTGTTTGATGCTGGGATGCTGCCCCATGCAAGGCTGGGCAAGGCTCTGAACTCCCACTCCTCGAGCTGTGCTTTTAAGGAAGGATTGTGAAGCATCTGGCCCTCAGCTAGAAAGTCAGGAGGCAGGAAATGCCTTAGCTGCAGCATTTGCCAACTGTGATTTCTGGTATGTTGGTGGGTGGGTTCCCAACATGTCCATCTTGATAAGAAAATGCCTAAAGCCAGACCCCGCTCATCGTTCATCAAAGGATCATTTTCTTTATCTCCAGTTTCAATTAAATGTGGAGTTTCTGAAAACAAAAAACGCACCCTGCTCCTCTCATAACCACATTTAACCTCTTAAGCCTTGTTATGTGCATCAGGAATAACTAAGCTACAGCTAGGGATCAAGGCTTATCTTCCCAGTTGAATCCATTTCTCTTGACTTTCTCCAAAGAATTTTGTATCCCCTGAAATTCTGCATGACTTACCATAGATACAGTAATTTCACGAATATAAGCCGCACCTTTTTCATTGAAGAATCCAGCCTACCCCAGTGGTGCGGCTTATATTCAGGTGCGGCTTATCTATGGACAAATCCCAGCGAAACGCCAACCC
>VRYO01002253.1:18147658-18197356 GCA_009812075.1 Sialia sialis
ACTTTAAAAAAAAGTGTTTGGGATTCAAATGGAAGGGTGTGGACAAAGTTGGGTTTTGGAAAAAGATTGTATTTAAGAAGACTGCATTTTAAATAATGCTGATAGGGATAAAACACCAGTGAAGGATCACACTACACTTGTTTCTTTTCTGTAAAGTTTCTTACACTCCCAAAAATACCAGCTCTTTTTGTATGTAATGTTCCAACATTAAAAAATAGTGAAGTTAAATCACAGAACATCATGTCAGTAGTTGTTGGCTCGCTTGTTGTCAGACCAAAATGAATTTGAATTGAACAAAAAGTTTAATGCTTCCATCCTGCTTTTAGGTTCTACCTTGGCATTTGGAGCTGAAGGGATTTTTTTCTACTTTCTTTGCATTTTGAAGTCCTTTCTTAGTCTTAAGCTCAGAATTTCACAGCAGCCTCAGTGTAAATAAATGAGGGCTGGGGAAGAAGTTTCAAACCTTTCCCAAAAGAAAAAGAAATTACTCTCAAGTATTAGAAAGGCTTGAAATCCTTCCAAGTTTCTGAAAATGCTTTTGATTTCTGTCTTTCAGACTTTTCTGAAATGTTTATTTGAAACATGTTTTTAAAATTTTTGAAGTGTCCTAGTGAATTAAAATGTCTAGTGGCCTTTTTAGTGAGATACTTCAAATTATTCCCATGGAAACCCTGAAATGCCAGAAGCTCTCTAGGTGCAAAGATGATGCTCTCAGAACAGGTTTGTCTTCAGTTGCCTGTGCTTTGGAATGATAGAAAATTCACTTTCTGAGTGCAAGTTGTTTAGATTGGAAGGGCAAGTTCCTGTTCTAATGGCTAATCTTAGGAGGAAGTTTGTAACACTGCATATGCTTTCATCTCTCCTGAACCTCTAAATCCTGTCAGGGCCCCTGCACAGGAGCCCTGGAATCCTTCCCATCCCATGAGGTTTATTCATAAAATGTGGCACTCTGAAGCCATATCTCAGCACAAGATATCACCAGGGCATGGAAGTGCAACCACAGCTTTAAAAGTCAGGCTGCAGCCTTTGGCAGATCTTGAAGGGGAGGTTTGCCATTTGAAAAGGAAAATTGTTTTTCTTTGTAGCTAGTGGTTGGTATTTCTCTATGCAAACTGGACTGCTACTGACTCTTTTGCTATTTTATTTAAATCTCCTTGAAGACAAGTCTGTCAGCTGTTTTGGGGAAGGCTACATTTCTCTTAAGCCACTTACTGTCAGTTTTTCCCATTTTTTCAGTTTCTGTGAGGAACTGAATTTAAAGGGAGGATATTGGTTAGTGGCAAGTTGCAGAGGATGCAAACCCATCACAGCCACTGAGAGCTGACAGGATTTCTTCTATGTCTAGTGGTGGCCAAGGGGATTTTCCTGTTCTTTGAGGAGCAGAAGAAGAGCTGACATTGAGACCCTTTCTTGCTGGCTAATGCAAGTTTGGCAAAGATCTTTTTTCATAGGCAGCTCAAATCCTTAGGAACGCTGTACAGTGACATGGGAGACCTGGAATTGTGCAGGGATGCTGATCCTAATGAGAGTGGTCAAGCTTCTGGGTTTGAAAGATCATCAGAAGAAAGTAATTCAGTATTTTTCAGTTTCCCTTAAACACAGGTGAACACATTTAATTGCTTTTCCTGCCATCATCTGTCACTGCAGTCAGGAAGAAGTCGATGGATTGAGAGTTGGCTCAGATCTGTCCCATCCTGGTGGTGTAAGGTATGGCCAGAGAGCCATTTTCCAGGAGCTAGGAAGTAGATATGGAGGGCCTAAAAGAGTTATTAACAGGATATTGTTATGAATTATGAATTTATGAATTTATTAGGTTCCAGCTACTTCAGTGCAGAAATAACTGCTAGGACATATATAGTATTGAGTAATATAGTATTGGGTTTGCAGAGAAATGAGAGAAAAAAAAATGGACTTGGGTCTTTTATTACACTGGAGCAATTTAAGCCCTCACATCATTGTGCCCTTGATGCACGTGCTGTGATACAATTGCTGAACATTTATCACTATTTATCGTTAATTAACTATTAATAATTTGGAAAAGTTTTCTGAGAAGGAGCCCAAGCTATGAGCGCACACCACAGTGAACTACACCGTGGTTCTGAGTTCCACATCCAGTCTTTTCTTACACGTCTCCAGGGATGGTGGCTCCACCACCTCCCTGGGCAGCCCATGCTGATGTCTGATCACCCTTTCTGTGAAGAAATTACTCCCAATGTCCCACCTAAACTTACCCTGGTGCAGCTTGAGATTGTGTCCTGTGCTGTGGTGATTTAATTTTAATTTCTTGATGCCCTTTTATGTCTATTGCCATGCAGTAAATCACTTCTTCCTTCTTCTGAAAGCCTGCAGGAGGCAGAGAGGAATTCTGCTGTGCAGGGAGAACTTTGCTCCACAGGCCAGGTGCACTGGGGTTTGCATTTTTTTTCCTTTTTCCACTGCTTTCCTCTAAAATGTTAGGTGTGAGGCATGGCTGGAGGCAAGGATCCAGCCTTGATGGAACAGTCCTGATCTGACATGACAGTCCTTGTGGAAGTGTTCAGCCTCTACCCTTCGCTGCTTTCAGGAGGGAAATCCCACTAGATTGTCCCAGTTTCAGGGAGATTTTGTGTTTAGATTTCCCAAAGACAACAAGAAAGTAAGGAAACCTTTTTGTGTGCGTGTGGTTTTGTTTTGGTCTCCTTCAAGAAAGGAGAGCTGTTGGGAAAATGGATGTGAGATGTATCCTGTTTCTTCTTACACTTGTAAGACAGTTTGATGTCCCCTTTGGTTCCTCTGTGGAAGAATTGGCAAGGCTTACTGCACAGGGAGAACAAGTTGGATGCGCTGCTAGCTCATCTTGGGAACTGGAAATGGATTGGAGTAGGGGTGCTCAGGACATTTATCAGGCAGCAGGAGCTGTGAGTCCCCAAGTTAATACAGAGATTAACATGCCACAGGAACTCTGCTGTGACCCATGGAAGTGAAGGGGTAATAGAGAGAGTTCAGATCCTCTCTGCCAGTTTGCTGAAGTGCATTTGAATGAAGCTGAATGTATAACTAGCCCCTAATTTCCAAAGCATTTTTGTGTGGGTTTAGCAATCTGATTCCTGTCAAACCCAATGACTGTCACATTGACGCAAATACCAGGCAATATTTAGAAAATTTAGGAAAGGTATTTTGCCAAGCAAGAGGAAAACCCAACCCCTCTCTTTTAACATGCATTCCTATAGGAATCAGAAATACAGAAGAAAGGGAAAAAGCATACTGAAGTGTTGACCATTCTAACAGAAATCATACTGCACTGGTCTTTTTTTGGAATGTTTTTTTAAGTTTTCCATTGGCTGGAGGCTTTTGAAGGAAAGGAAAGAAAAGAAAATACTCATCTTCTGTCTTGAATTAACTTTTTTAATGATTAACAGAGCAGTGCAGTATGTGTGGTGCCTTTTAATTAAATCAGAAGAGACATGATTTGGACAAGATTTTAGTTTCACTTTGAAAGTTATTAAATAAACTGACACTGTTTGCTCTCCAAAAGTTCCTGGGAGCATCCGGTGAGCTGGTAATCCCTGTGCAGCCAGTGAAATAAAGCTGCTTCTAAAACACCCAAGGGCCAGTACCAGATATTAAAAATGTCTGGGCCAGTCAGACAGGGGCAGAACTGAACATGAACCTGCACCAAGCAGGGGCCAGGTCTGAGGATCAGGGATAACAAAGGTCCAAACTGAGTATTTCTGGTCAGGTTTGCATTTTGAATACCTCTGAGCTGTTCAAGTGGCAGAAGCTGTTGAACAGTTGCTGCCTTTGGTGGGATTGGGATTGTTTTTGCTAGCTGAGTTTATGGGGTTGTTTGTGAAGTGAGACCCTGGCTGGGGTTTGGATGTTGCTCACCAGTAAAATTCAGAGTATCATAAGACAGGAGCTTTTGCTACAGGAAGGTGTTCTTAAATTAGCCCAGCAGGAGCTGCTCTTCTCCTCCAGAGCTGTGTGCATGTGTGCACACATTTATTTAAAACTTCCCCAGCAGTGAAGGATCAAGCCCAAAGCCTGGACTCACGTGGCTTCAGCCTGGAGAAAGACAGAGGATGCTCTTGCTGGCATTCACACAGGGCTGAACAGATCCAGCATTTCACACTCTGAGGTTTTTGTTGTTTACTGATCTGCATGTTCAGGAGCTGTGGCTGAGGTCTCCACCCATGCCCTCTCAGCAGTAAAATCAAGGCAGAGCCTGTTTTGCCTGGAGATGCATCTATCATCCGTGTTTGTATCACACCTGCCAGGTTGTGGCTCCTTCTGCCTTTTGTGGCCAAGCTTGAAGTGAAGAGTTATCTTTGCAGCATGCCTCCAGTATTTTAAAAATAACATTAATAATCTCATATAAAATCTGCTGTTGAAAGTACCTATTGCCAGAAACAATTGGGGCAAAGAGAACTTACATCTACATTATTGGCAGCTTTATGCAGCTTTGTGTTTTGTGGGTTCTGCAAATATTATCCTACATGGCTGTGAGCAGAAGTCCTGCAAGTCTGGGCTTTGAGTGTTATCCTTCACACTGATAAAGCTGAAATTTATTAATAGCTGTTATAATTCAGGTATAAATGAAAACCAGCAAATTTTAAAGTTTGAAAGCCAAAAGAATAAATGGTTTTTATTGTTGTGAGAATTGGCATGTGTCCTTAAAATGCATAAAAACACAGAATTGAGTGGAATTGAGAGGGGAAACAGTGGACCTTCCACTTGCTGCTGGTGGTGGCTGAGAGAAAAAGGCTCCTGCTCAGAGCAGGAGGGCACCAGAGTCTGTCCCTCACATGTGGCAGTGCCAGGGCACAGGGAGAAGAGATAAAACCTTTGTGATTGCTTCCTCTTACACTTTCCTCCGCTCCAATTGTCTAGTGAGCAGAAATTAAATTATATAGTTATATGGAGACTATCATTTGGATCCCCACGTTTATTTGAAATTAGTGAAAGCATGACATAAAACAAAAGCTATGCTTTGGTGGAAATGTCTCTCACACATATCAGGAAATATTATGCTGCTTTATTTCTGGATTGTGCATTTCCCCATAAGTGACTGGTAGAGAATGCAAACACCAGCAAATACATTTTTCTAATCAAGTTGCAATTTTCAGTGGTAGCTCTCCTTGGGATATGATTTTAACACTTGTCTTGGAGTTTGTTTTATTTACTGTTACAGCCATACATGCAGTCAGTAGCTTTTCCATATGAAAAGCAGGATAATACTACCTCAAAAACCGAGGACAATCAGAGAAAATGAAATTCTCTTCCCTGTAGAGGACCAAACTCCTGCCTGCACAATCCAAGTCCATCCTGTTACAGCAAAGCAGGCATCAGGTAGGATAGGATGCTGCATGGACTCTATATGGGTCTTATCTGGAGCTACATATTTTGGAAGTGTTCATCATTTCAGGCTGCAGGCCCTTGCATTCTGAGGTACAAGGCTTGTGTTCCCAGTCGTGCAGAACTTGTCTATGCAAATAGTTACATCTTCTCATAAGGCATTTGCTACCTGATAAACGTGTCAGTGTGAACATGCAAATTCTGCTTGTGTGTGGCTCTGTTTGCACCTGCCCAAACACACATTCAATTTGAGTATGTATTTTAATACATAAATCCACATACAGTACATAGCTGGGTACTCACAGGTTTCATTGAACACATGAAAATTTGTGACAGTGCTGCTCTTTATGGGCACCCAGGTAGTTATAACTATGGGATAGATTTAAAAATGAAGAGAAGAATAGATATCAGAGCTGTAGGATGGATTCTTAGTATTGAACCTTAAAAGAATTTGGAAAACTTATGACTGGGAAATAGCGGAATCTCTGTTACTTGAGATATTTACAGCTTGACTTGGAAAAAAAATACATAGTAAGAGACAGCTCAGCATTATTTGATGACAAAGCACATAGTCTTGTTTTTATAAATGCTCAAGAGATATACTCCAATGAGCTGCCAGACTTTACCTTCAGCATGTGATTTAACACACAAAGTATTGCCCATCTGTGAAATAAATCCCCCACTCACATGCCAGTGTCCTAGAATGAAATCTCCTAGGATGGTGAATGCAGATGCTTTTTGCCCTGCGAGATGTATCCCCTGAGTTCCCTGCAGTGAACTGTATTGGGGCATTTCTGAACAGACCTTAAAAAAACCAACAGGGTTTGTCTACTCCGTGAGAACATGAAAGAGACTGTGGCATCTTTCGTTTTCCCAGGGTGGGAACAGTTAAAAATATTCTTCAAATAAGGAGCAGATGTTAAAGTCATTAGAATGGATTTTCATGAAAAACAGAGATCTCTTGCAAAATGCCAGTAGCTCTGCAAACTCCTCTGCAAGCCTGCCTGCTCGTTTCAGACTTGTGGCACAGAGAAGGGGCAGTGCAGGGAGAGCTATTTACTGTCTCTGAAACCAGCCAGGTATGTTTCTGGAAGTTGCCTGTTTTAAAATTGCCTCAACATGGATTAAACAGCTAAAGAAACATGAAGGTATTTGAATAATAGGACAAGAACAGTGAGCATCACAACAAATTCCCTGCTGACAAATAGGTACAAAAATGAATAGCTGCATGTGGAAAGTCATGGTCTGGACAGTGCATATGCCTCTGTCAGGTTCTAAATTCACTTTTCAAAAGAGAAAGATATACAGGCTTTTTTTATCAGCTCACTGAAAATTCTGCCTTGCCTGCAGAAATGGTTAAAGTAAAAATAACAAACAACATATTAAGTGGCTCTCTGGATGACCTCTGGACATTCTTATTGTTAGTATGAGTAGACATTGAAACCTCCCAGTAATAATTTCCTTTTGGAAAGCTCTCATGTCTCCTTCCTCCTCCTCATTTTACTGCTTTTAATGTTCAGAAAATAGGAAAGGCCCTGTAGGTCCTTTTGTTGCTGCAGCAGATAACCTCACACTCACCTAGAGCCATTTGCCTGGAGTTCATTGGCAAGAAGGACACCCCACCAGTGCTCTGGTGTAATTTGCATTTGTTTGCTCCGGTTTTTTTTCTCTTTCTGGTGTCTTCCTTAGGGGTTTTGGTGTCCTAGATCTCTGAAGCATCAGGATGCAGGTTGAGACATGAATGCTGCCCCTATAATTTTTTGTGCTTCAGATGCCCATGTGAATTTTTGAGATTATCTGGGAGCTGATTTGCCTCTTCCTGCTCCATATACAAGATCTTCACCTCAGGGCCACAGTGTACTGTAACTCCTGGTTAAGTGGCTGAAGTAAACAACAAACATTTGACTTCCAAATACTAGAGGGATTATGAAGTACAAGGATCTATAACTGCCTCAGATCCTGCTCCCACTTCTTTCCAAAGGGTTGCAAGCATGGCACAGCGTGTTTTATTCAGCTTTTTCCAGGGGAGCTAAATCTGCACTGCTGTGTTTCACCTGGGCTGAAGTTCTCTTCCAGAATTTTGTAATTCCAAGCAATACTTGGAAAAGTGAAGAAAGAAAAATTGTGATTATTGGGACTATACAAAGAGGGGTATTTAAAAATGGTTCTGGAGTCTGCTTCCCCTGTTTCAAATGGCCAACAAATAGACCCATGCATGACAGTACAGACAGGTTTTCTAAAATTCTGAAACTATTCTTTGAAAATGTGGAGTAGAGTGTTTTAGAGTCTAGTCAATTTTCTTTTTATTTTTATCCTGAATGGAAACAATTTTGTCGGTAAGCACCACAATTATCTATTTTATTCCAAGATGGATTGAAAAGAGTGTAGTACAATCAACTGGACTAAAAAGTTTCTGTAACACAGTAATAAATAGAGACCTGTATTAGAAATCTGCATGGCTACCTTGGAATCCAATTTAGAATTTCATAAACATCAATGCTTACATCTGGCATCTGATTAAAATGTGTATTTTGGAAGAACAGTGATACCATCTCTGTTTATCTAATGCTCTTCCAGAGGGAAGAATTCTGCTTCTATAATTCCTCAGCAGTAGAAATGCCTTTTCCAGGAGGAGTAATTATCCCTCCCTTCTCACCAAAATTTTTGAGGACCCTATGTATTTTAGGTAACATGTAACATTACTTTACATGTTCACCTTCCTTTAAGGGCAGGGTAAAAATAAAATAAAATAAATAGCAGCGGTCTGCCTGCTGCACTCTCATCTCATTTGCAGATCTCTCTGCAATCACAGAGGTGGAATTTATATTTTCCTCCCTTGACAATCAGCACTATTGTCCTTTCCTTGCTCCAGACCAGAATTCCAGTATATTTGATTCCCCAAAAGATGGGGGGTTTAGTGTACTTTAGAACAAAGGGCTGGATCTACAGAAAGTGTGCATGAAGAAATAGCAATTTTGTGGGGTACTGCAGACCTGTCTGGTGTGTAAAACAGCCCTTGTGCTTGCAAGGGAATCATTCAACCATCTATAAACACATGATAGATTTTTTTTTAAAAAGATAACAATCTCATCAAAAGGGTAGAGAGATGTTTTGGGAGGAAAAAAGGTCCAGGTATTGCCTATAGGACTTAAGCAGAGCATAAATGAATATCAGTGTCCTGAGGAAAGTGCAGTTGTTTGATTCTTGAAAGCACTGAGGAAAAAAGAGTCAGGGTTGATGGACCCCTGGCCAAGCAGCATTGCCCACGACTTTTGTGCTCACTCCAAGGTAAGAGTGCCACCTGCTGAACCCACACACGGGAGAGCTCCAGGGTGAGAGATTTCCCTTTGGGGTGCAGATCCATCCACGCGCGCCTGGTGATTTATGAGGGTTAACACGATCACAGCCTGGGGTGCAATAGCTGCAGGGCTGCACAGTGAGGGGTTTCAGTTTGCTCACATTTTGGGGCTTTAAGGGGAAGGGGTGTGAGAACCAAGCATGTGGGACTGGTCACTGATGGTGCCTCCATTTCAATCACTGCTTGCATTTCTATTTCCTGCCCCATTCTCTGGATAACAGGGAAGAGCACTGAGGACACTCTGTTAGGCTGGATTCAGCTCCAGCCCTGGTTTTAATCTGTTTATAAACCAGAGATGGTTTTATCTAGACTGCAGTTGAGCTTGCAGAAGCTCCCTGCCTCTTGGATTTATTTGTGTTTGGCAATCACCCTCAGTCTTGAGCTGTCAGCAATGATGAGGAGGGTCTATTAGAGAGAATACAGTAAAAAAAAAATTAAAAAAATAATACAATCACAGAGCAGACGGGAGGGGATACAAGACAGATAATGGGCTTGACAACAGGCAAACACAGTGTCATTCCAGGAGCTACAGCACCAACCAAATGGTTAACCTGTGGGGTGGAAAGAGCATCCAATGAGTCTGCATGCCTGGAAGGATAATGGCATTTTTATTATCTCATTCCACGCCCTGATCATCCGTCCATTTGCTCCCTGGAGCTGCCAGCAGTTTGCTCTGATTCACCCGCTGCAGACATGATCAGCAGATCACACTGCAGGCAGAACTTGTCAAGCCTCTCCAAGTGAGTTGCCAGTTTATTCTGTCTGTATGGATTTAGCCTTTTGGTGTTGTGCAGGAGGTGCTGGGATGGTGGAAATGGCAAGGGAAACAGAATGGTGTAACAAGCTGGGAAACTGGTTGAACTGGAGAATGAGCAATGGATATTGATTGAGTTATTTTGCTTTTCTTTTTTTTGCTGCATTGTGCTCTATTGTCTAATATCTTTATATTCCTGCATTTCTCTTACCCGAATTGCAGAATTCAAATTTTTCAGTGGTAGAAGGGTATGTTGGGAGAGCTGACTCCTGATGAGAATTCTGTTGGGGGGAAGTTTGCAGGAGTTTCATAGTTTGTATGAAAGTGTTCGCGTAACTTGGATTGCTTAATTCACCGAGCAAATAAAGTCCTCATGGCACATTCATCCCTGAATGTGGAAGGGAAAGCAAGAGAAGAAAATCGATTAGCCTGTGTCATACTGCCAGTAACATAATCTGCTTTTTTCCTGTGCTGTATTGTTTTGTTGGTCTGCTTTATGAATTGATGGGTAGGAAACAGGACGCTGCTATGTTTCCAAATTGCTGTGATTTATATAAGGGTTTGGTTTAAAGCTTGGGAGAGGTTTTAAAGAGCAACTGGGATTTCTATGCATTTTTTTTTTAGAGCTTCCAGCATGAAATCCTGTGCTCTTGGAGGGAGAGGGAGCTCAGGGATTTCTGAAACTCAGCCCCTCCAAGAAGTCCCTTCCAGGAATTTGAAACCCTTCATTGTGATTTCAGAAATTGAGCAATAAATAATAATGTAACTAAGAGCATGTCGAATGACATTTTTTTGTGTATTGTTCTGTGGCGAAATGCAGTCACAAGCCACAGTAGCCAGCCCTCCCATATTTCTGCATGGGAACAGGGAGCAGCAAGGGAAGGGGCAAGGCAGATCAGATTTGGACACTTCAGTGATTATATAAGTGATGAAAACACTGATTGGTGATACCTGAAGTGGGGAGCTGGCCCTGAGTGTAGGCTGGACCTCTCAGCTGGCCTTGAGATCCTTTCCAGTCTGTGCTGGACCTGGTTTAGTGAGGTGTGTCAGGGTCTGGCTGTTTTGTTGAAAGTACTGGGGGCCAGTAGATATCCTTGCAGGAGAGGGAACCAGCAGTGTGCTGCCTTTACACCTGGAATAGCTGATGTGTTGGGGGAGTGTGGGAGCAAAGCCTTATCTTGAAAGTCAAGTGAATTCACTGGAATTGCGTCCTAGTGAAAATAAGAATTTTCTCTTGAAGTATGATTAGATACTTTAGTATTGTTTTCCTGTATCTTGAGAGTCTTGGGTCCTATAACAGCTTCTAACAAAAGCAGACACACCTTGAAAACCAGACATGGGTTTCTTTTGTCAAGACTCACAGCAGCATGCTTGGGGAAGAAAAGCAAAGTTCTCTTTGGCAAAGACTCTGAAGAGAATGGCCAGAACTTCGAAACTGATTTATTCCCTTGTAACAAACATCTCTGTGACCTCAGGCCAAAAGAGGGAAGACACCTTTAGCATTACCCACAAAGGCTTCTTCAAAGCATTGCTCAGAGAAACACATGATGAAATCCTGCCCTTCCCAGGCTGAGGCATCACGTAATGATTCCAAGTGCTCATGTCTTCTCAGGAGATTGCACTGGAAAAGAAAAGGAGCATTAAAACCCTCATAAGTTAACTCTCTGGAGGCTGTCCAGGGAAAAGGAGGAGGCTGTTATTGCATTATGTTGAACGAGGTACAATGTGATTGTTAACTTCTTGCAAATGTCCTCTAATGGCTCCTTTATATGATCATTTAGTCTGTGTTGTTTGAAGATATTTTCTGTGCTTTCAGTGGACTTGTGGTATTTGTAGAAAATTTTGTAATTGCTAAAGAGCTGCATGTAATCCTGTTAGCATTTGATACACTAGAAATTAAAAGCAGAAGCTGTCAGCAGAGCCAAGAAATCATTCTGGTTGGCCTGAAAACATGAAGTCAATGTAATAAATGTATAGGGATTGGCTTGGCTCGCTGTGCTGGACACTAAAGTGTTTACTGTGCAAGTTCCTAGAGAAAGCAGAAGTTCTCTTTGCCAACAGATAGAATATTTTCTTCCTGCAAATGGTAGCTTCTGTTCAAACTTCAGTCGGGTTGTTGGAAGTTCAGTTTTTTGCAGCATTTTCTTTGTAATTGTGGGTTATGTTTTCTGTTTCTTGGCTGGATGCTCAGGACTGATATCAGCTAGTTTTTTAGGAGAAGAGAGGGGGTTAAGAGGACTTCTCCACAGATAGTAGTGTTGGTGGCACTGTGTTATCTGCTTAATTCTGCTCCAAAAATTGCTGTTGTTAATTTTCACTTGAAGCTCTCTCCTTCTTCTGGTCTTTTCTTTTGACCATGCTCTTCATTCCTGTTTCCCAGTGGGCAAAACCCCGGCTCCTTAATTTGTAAAAGCCTTTTTACATTGCTGAGATAATAAAAGGAGGACATAAAGTAACTACAGACAAGACACACGAAGATGTTTGTCCTTAGTGAAGTTATTTTTCTATTTTGGGAGCAAGGAATCCCAGTCTCAGCTTCTGAAAGGGGCTGTTCCCCAACAGTGACGAGTCTACACGAAGAACTGAAACATTTTTGAGTGGGAGTTTCTGTGGCAGAGAAAGGACAGGTCTATAGGGAAATGTCTGAGATTTTGCCTTCTTGCCTCAGTGAAAGATGTTATTTTCAGCATAAGACAAGCATTGGAGCACAAAGCTGGAGTGGAGTTCTGAGCATTCACCTGAGCCTTGAGACAGCCAGCATCTCCAGTTTTGTCAGAGAACAAGTGACTTGGGAGAGTTTCGTGAAAATTCTGAGCTAAGTTCTCCACCCTGTGCAAGCCTTGGTTCAAGCTAGGAACTTGCTGTGCATCCAAATGCCTGAAATGAGCTGTGAGAACTGCTTCTGATGAAAGGTAAATTTAGTAAAACCTAGAAAATATGGGAGAGTTTTGGCAAGAACTCTGTCAGAACGGTTCAGAGCAGAGCTGTTTATGAGTTCATGTCAGGTTTCTGAAACTGGCTTTGTCTGAAGTAAAAGAATAGGAAATACTTTTAAAATGAATTTTTTATGCTTTCTAGATAAGAAGCTACTGAGTTGTACCTTTTCAGTTTTTATAAATTAAAAATTCTGATATTTTTTATCTTTTGATTCCAATTGACCTACCTTTCAAAGAGAACAGTAAAAAAAACCAACAAAACAAAACTTACATGAAGGATTTGCTTTCTTGTTCCAGGCTGAATTAAAAAAAAAAACAGCCCTGAACATTTTCCATATCACTTCACTCTGACAAGGGTTTTTGCTTCTGCTTCAGCAAAACCAGAAAATTCTTTGTTAGTGCAGATCTTAAATCCAGATAGCTCCTCCACAGCCACACTGTTGGCATAGGTGTTCAGCCAGTGCTGGGTGGGGGTGGTGGAGCTTGATCCTGCTCCTTCATACCCCTGCCTTTCCCTTTCCTGCCAAACCTGCACTCCCCATCCACCCTGCTGCTGCTTCAGAGTAAAACAGGAAAAACTCCGGGAGATTCTCAGGTGGTTACTTTAGGCCCTCTTTGCTTTTTCAGTTCATATCTATGTCTATATGTCCATATAAAGCAGATGAAGCCAATTATGTCCAGTAAATTAAATCAAATGTTTAAAAATGCAACCAAGAAAAACACTTCAGTCAGTCATTGAAATAACTGAAACATAGAGGCTCACCTTACTGTAACTTTTCACTCTATCCACATTTTACTTTGTAAAAAAAAACCCAAAACATTCGAAAAACCCTTTCTTGTACTATTTTATGTACTGACTATTTGATTTAGATTTTGGGATGTGTAAGCTTTTAAATGTAGTGAAAAAGTCTTTGAGTTCAGTAAGGCAGCTTGCATGTATAAGTGACCACAGAGCCAAGTTTATAATTATATATCTGTATAATGTTAGCCTTCATACATTTATCCATTCCAATTTTAATTCTTCCTTCCATAAAATCTATGATCAAATTTTGGAGCCCAAGCTAAGCTGATGTTGTCCCTTTTAATTTAGGACTCAGCCCTTTTATTCTCCTTCTGTGCTTTACTTTTATTAGTTGCTGTCTTTTTGTGCTGATGTGCAGCACATATTGTTAAAGGCTCTTATTAAAGCTGGAATTTTACAGCATGGAGACTGTCCTAATAAGGGGAAAAAAACAGCCCTTTATTGGTGAGGTAAGAGAAATCAGACAGTGGATAATTTTTTTTTTTTTTTTTTTTTTTGCTGATTGAGAAGGATAAGGTGTGGTTTGGCAGGTACTGCATTGGTTTGGCATTTGCTGACACGGTTCCTCTCTGCTGCAGCTCAAATCCTCCGCAGAGCAGACAGGGAGGGCTTCCCCTGCTCCCCCTTCTGCCTCTCCCTTCCCTCTTCCTTCGCTTTTTCACAGCTGTTGCTGTGAAATCTCACTCTGACACTCAGACTGGATGTGGTAATGAGACGTTGTTGCAAGTCCAGCAGTACTGTAATCACCTTTTTGGGGAACATTGGAAAACAGTTTTCCTTTTTATTTATTTATTTTTTTTTTAACCTCTAAAGTATTTAAGCAGTTTGTGAAGCTGTCAGAAAAATCACACTGCAGTCCAAGGTATTTCCATGCAATTTCTGTCTTCTCCAAAACCCACTATTGAAGCAAAGTACTAGCTACAAGGTTTAGTTGATTGCTCATCTGTTTTTTCCTTCCAATTGCTTTGGATGTGCATATTGAATTCCAGAGAGGAGCAGCACATCCCAGGCTTAAGTACAGGCTTCGCATCTGAAGGCAGTGCAGTTCCTTGACTTTTAAGCTGAATTATGGTGAACAAAGTTTCAAATGAGGGCAGAAGCCAGTATTTTGGGGTTTTTGTTCCTCAGTCTCTGTTTATCTCTTGATAAAAGAATACTAAGCCAAGTATTGGCTCTGCTTAAATTCACTTTGTGCTGCATCAGGAGACTGAAACTGATGTAAAGTAGCTGCCCCCTTCCCACCTGAGGCTCTGGTGTGTTTCTCTGATTGTGGGAGGAATAATGGTTAACTTAGTCACTAATATCCAGTTTTCCCTGTCACTCTCTTGCTTATTTTCTTCTGAACACTGTAAATTTGCTGGCATCACTTGTGAAGCAATTTTTTTTCCTCTCCTCCCCATCACAGTCATTCTAGAGTACATGTGCTGTCATTATTGAGGTTAGCTTACTGTGGGGGATGGATGTGAAAGACAAATGGATGATAATAAAGATGAAAAGGAAAATAAACAGCTTCAGTAGCAGGAATTGGATGTACCAGTTCACATTAAGCAAGATATACAGATGGACCATGAGGTGTGGACTACTTCCAAAGGTTTAATAAACAACCCCTTTTGGGGGGATTGGTATGGTTTGGGGTTTTTTTGCAAGATGCCTGTTTGTATTCAGACTCTTCCTCAGTCAGCATTTCCCTTGAGAAGCAGGGACTTGGCTAACTTTGTCTTTTTTTCAAATTTCCATCCACCACTTTTCCATATACCTTGACTAAGCAAAAGTGAGAAATATTCAGTTTCTCGTGAGCAGAGCAAAAGCTGGCATACCACCTGCAGAGGATTAACTCTCTGCAAGAAGTTTCACTCTGAACTCTGAGTGATCTTTTTCAGATCGCTGCTTTATACTTCTCTTTAGCAGGATCTGGTTCTGCTGTGGGTCCTCGAGGCAAATGTTGCTGTATTACAGAACAGAAAAATAAAATATTATTCTGGTTCCAGACTGAACATCACTCAGAAATATCTCCTAACTGGTGTACTATGTATTTTTAAAAATTTGAGAGAACAGCCCCTGGAGAAGCCATCCATGTGCATTTGTTTTCCTTCCCACGATTCTTCTAGAAATGTGGTGGCCTGTCCTATAGGTGTGTCCTTGAGACCAATGCACTTGACAGTACAGGATGTAAAATTCTGGCATCTGTTTAGTTTACTGGAGCCAAATTGCCCGCAGGCCTTTTTAACCATAAAAATATATTACATGTTTCTGAACAGGAGGTTTTTGGCTTGCCAGATTCCATCTGCAATTCGTTCAGCACTGGAGTTGCTGCAATGAAATTGCAGAAGTACTTCTAGCATCACAACTGTTGCTGTCCTGGCTCCTTCCTTACTGTGGGTTTTTGTTGTTTGGGGGTTTTTTGGGGTTGGTTTGTACTTCTTTGTTATACCTGATTTAGTGGAGTTTGTGACTCCATGAGAGGATTGTGGGATGGGTGAACTTCACAAGCTCAATGCACTGTGGGTTTCAACATCCCCAAATGATGTGTGCCACCATCATGGCCAAGGTGGAACCTTTGCAGTTTCATTGCTCATTTTCAGGTTGTTCCTGGCTTTCCAGATCCCATGAGCTACTGTGACATTCTCCATTGTCATGTGTTTCCTTTTCCCCTTTTTCAAAATTTTTCCCCTGAGAGTGTTTTATTTGATTATTTTGCAAAACCTAAATGAAGTGTGTTATGACCTTACTGTATTCTCTTGCACTATGTCTATAAAAAAAGAATTCCATTTTTACATTAGGGTGTGTATTTTCTGTAACATTCATCTTTCCTCTGTAAAGCCTGAGGTTTTTAGGATTCTGTTTGTCCTACAAGAGAAAAATCACTGGCATGTGCTCTGGGTGTGTGAGATGGTGTTGTGCATCTTGGCCTTAGTCATCTCCCTTCTCCTGGAACAGGAGTGGTCAGACACATCATGTCAGCAGTTTTCTTTTTCAGGACTGCAAAAAGCCCAAAAGCCTAATTAGTAGAGGCCACATCTGTTTCCAGAACCAGCTACATTTTTGCTTTACTTAAAAAAAAAAAAAAATTAAGTTTGAGGATTAATTTTCTCCTTGTTCCTCTGTTAAATTTGCCATAAAGGCTGTAGCAAAGCAGTTTTTTTTCTTATCTGAAAATATAGCTTTTACTCAAGGCTTAGCAGACTTAAGAAACTCTCTTAATGCCTAGCAGAGCTATCTTGGTGTTCCCATAGTCCTTATCTACATGACGGTGAAACCTTCCCACTGACTGCATTTGCATTGGTGATAGTTTGCAGCCCATTCAGCTGAAATATTCCTTTCTTGTGCACATCTGAGAGCTGTATTTGGTCCTTGGGCATTTTGGGAAAGCTGGCGTTAATTACTTACCTGAATTTCTGGGTTCTTCTCTGCCTTTCAAACTCACCCAGCACCCTGTGAAGTGCTGAGATAGGAGACAGTGTCCCCTGAACAATTATGAGTGGTGGTATTTTGAGCAAACTTTGGTCAAGTGTCCAGAACACCTATTTGTGTATGATTATAGCTATGCACCAACACTGGCAGTGTGTCTCTTGCTAATCTTGGGCTGGCAGAAGCACCCCAAAGTACATCCAAGAGCACTTCAGAGAATTGTAAGTGTTTGAGAGTTACACCTGTGTGTGGTGTAGATAGCACTTCTGGATCCTGAAATGCATGATTTTTCTCACTGAACATGCCTGAGTGTTAGATGGGAACTGGAGCACAAGGGAGTTTAAGCAGCTCACACAGGAACCTGTAGCAGAGGAGGAGCCAAACGAAGTCTTTGAAACCCCATATTGAGCAACCTAACCCTCATTGTGTTAGTTTGAATTAAGAGCAGTCTTATTTTTGCAGTTCAAAGTCTTGCTGATCCCTGGACCTTTTTGTTACCTTACATCTTCTTTGTTACCTTCTATCTTCGTCAGATAGATATTACCATATTCTTGTTTACTCAGTGCAAAGTGCTAACAGGTTGGCTCACACTCTGTGTGAGTAGGAATTCATATTCTCATATACTTGTCCCAATTCTTTGTTGTGCCAGGTATTTGTCATTTTATGTTGCCAAATCTTTGCATTACAAATGTACTTTCACAGAAGTATAGTAAATGTAAATTTGCTATCCAGTGCTTGATTTTTGGCCCCTCCCAGTGCCTTTCAGGCACTTAAATTCAGTGAGAACTTTGATAAAAGGATAACTGGAACTGCATCTCCCTTGCAAGGGGCTTGTGTGTGCCTGTGAATGGTTGCTGTGGATTGCTGGGAAGAGGATATTTGGATGAACAGCTGGATTAAGTGTAAGGTCTATTCTCTGGTGTTATTTCCAAAGATCCATGTGCTGTGCAAATGTTGTGGGAGTCTCAGTGACACCTCAAAACACTCTGTGTTGCAGTCCAGGTGAGAGGGGAGAAGTTCTGACTTAGAATCAAGCCCAAGTCCTGCAGGAGCTGGTGTTGGAAGGGTTGGTGACATTCAGGTCAGTCCCATTGACACTGTGGGGCTAAAGAGGGAGCAGTGGTGTACACAGCATTCCTGTGTGACTTCCTACAGTTCCTCTAGGAGTAAAACCTCTCTGGTGTAGAGCTGGACTTTTCTCACTCCATCAGCTTCTGGGAGTCCTATCTCGCCAAGTCCCTCTGAGCCTTCTGTAGCTGTTGAAGCTTGAGAAGCAGAGGGATGTGGCAGCAAGCCAACTCCTTGTTTCCCAGTGGCATGGTGATGATGCTCAGTCCCATTTCTCACACTTTCAGGCATTTCAGTGTCTCTCAGTTCACACCCCAATGCTTCAAAAGGTTCCAGACTGTATTGAGCCGTGCTGACTACTGTGAAAAGTCCGAGGTACTTTTGCAGTGACGTGACTGCAAGATCCCCTGGGCTAAATTTCCTTTCCTATTTCCCAGTAGGCACACCTCTTTGTTAAAAATGTAGAATACTGACTTGGAAATACCTAGCAACAGAAGGCATTATTTAAAATGCAGAGGAGAGATAGGCCATCACTTGATCAGAGAGAGCTCAGGGGAGCATGTCACTTTGTTTGGTGTGCCAGAAAAAGACATCTCAGGATAATTCTGTCAGTGGCTTTCATGTGCTTTCAAGAGCAACAGTGGAAGTCAGCACAGTGCAGCTGTTGGAGATGGGACTGGGAGGAGGGAGTCCACATAACTACAACAATTCCCTTTAGAAGCTGCTGGAAGAGCTCCTTGTTGCTACAATAAGTTTTTGGAGCAGGTGTGAAGTAGTGCAGCCAAAAGAGAACTGTATATGCTCTGTTGTTTAGACTAAAAGTAGAACATTCATCTGTAGATCTGATTTTCCATTCTGTAAACTGGCATTATAATAGTCATAGTACCCACCACACAGAAGTCAGAAGGGTTGCAAGGATTGCCTAACCTTTGTAAAACATGTTGAGATCTTTTGATGGAAAGAATTTAACAAGGGGCAAGAGCTAATATAATAACAAGGGGGAAATAGCCATTGGTCTGCAGTCACTTCTGGAATGTAATGGATTATACAGAAGCCTTGGCTTAAACATCTGTGGGCGTGTCCATTTAATGATGAATTTTTTGATTACCCCTTCTGTAAAACTGTCAGTTAAATCTGTTAGACAGCTTTGCTTCTGGGTGATGGGAACTGAGCATGGCTTGTCTCCTCTTACCTTTGGGATCAGCTCCTCTTTTGGCTGTCCTTGCAGTCTGTTTCCATTGGATGTGTGGCTTTCTTACCACAGCAGCTCTTTGCTGTCCTTCCTGTCTCGATGCCCACCTGTGTAAAGCATTTTGCAGCAGCTATTACTGACTGGCGTCCTGTGTGGAAATGCTGGTCCAGAATGAAACTGAAATTATCAGCAGTAACAGCAGAAGGAGTGCCCCGATAACTGCTGTGGTTTGAAATCCCACTGGGTATTGCAGAAAAGCCGCTCACCCTGTCCCTCTATCTCCACAGGGCAGTTTTTCTGGGTTAGGTGCCTCTTTACAGCTGCGATGTCCCTCTGGAAGTCTCAAGGCTATGGGCGCTTTTAGGGCAAGCAAATTGTTATTTTCTGCCGATTCCTGGTTTTTATCTGGATACTTTCTCTGAACAGCTTCTAAATTGTGGATAATTTGTGACTCTTTGAAATGGAAGAGGATTTTGTTGGATGCTAGAGTTTGGGTGGAAAGGGTTGTTCTCCCACCCTCCCCCTTTTTAAAGAACAGTGGCTTTTAGATTTGCATTTGCAGTGTGATTAATCAGCTTTAATGAGCTCAGTCAGCTTTCCAGACAGCATCCCCAATACTGAGTTTGTTCATTTCTTACAAGTAACTTCTCTGGAATAAGGATTACAGTGAAGCAATATGAGAAGAACAAGCATATCTAAGGGAAAACTAATTGAAAGGATAAAGCCAGGATATTTTATTGTGTTTGTGTGGGTGTAGTTACAATGGCTGCATTTCAAACTTCCAGCTGTTTAATTTGCACAGTGCTGTTATACGATGTCTGCAAACTGTTGTAACGTTACTGTGGTGCTCACAGTGCTGTGCGTGACCCTGCAGATCTGCACGGACCTGTTTGATGTGCAAGGGCTCTTTGCCTCTCATGAAGGTGAAGGACACATCAGGATTAGCTTCCACAGGGATGCATGGAATGTATCTGCCCCTAATCCTGTTAGCAAATGACGGGATCTGCGCTAATAATTCCTCTGCTGTCTCACCAAAAGTGTCTCCTAATCACCTTGGCTGTCGACAGTAGGCTTCTTAAACACCTCAGAAAGAGAGAGATGCTTGTTAAAAGCAAACAGCCATGAATTTCCCTTAAAAAAAAATCCACACCTGCACAGCATCCCTGAGTTGTGTGGAGGGGTATCGGTACCAGAAAATGTTGACACATCTGATTTTCATTATATTTTTTTTTTCCCATTCACCACATGTTGTAGCACTGGATGTATTTGTAATGCCATATTTCCCCTCAAGTGGTTTATTTCAGTTAGCATAAGGGTTCACAGTCTGCTCTGTTTTGGTGCGTGTTCTGGTCTTGCATTTCATCTGCTATCCTGTTTGTGGCATTTATTTCAGTATTTAATCTGCTGTGGTATGTTAAGGCTGTGTCCTCCTAGTGCATATTTTGTGCTGGGAAGAGTGGATAAAAAAAAGATTATTCTATTATTATCTGAATAATTATCTGGTAAAATGATTTTTCCAGACTCCCTGTGTGCAAATACATGCCTTGTACTTTGTCAGCACAGTGCTTGCTGTATTTCTGAAAGCTTCAGCAGACATCCTCAGGGACTTGTCTGGCTCTGAGCAAAAGTCATTTAGGTACGGTGTCTAATGCCCTGGGAAAGACAGAACAGTTTTGATGCTTCACAGAGATCAGACTATTGCTGACACCCATACCTTCAGTGGAGCAAGCAGCAAAAATACTGGGTTCTGTTTGTAGGTGTTTCAGACCACAGAACACTCCAGTCTAGGCTGAATTTACTGAGTGATGTGGAATCTGGGTAGTCAGAGCCTGCTGTGTTCCATTTCCCTTCTCCCAGTCATGCAGGGTTTTGGTTTTACAGGCTCTGGACAGTCCTGTGAACCTGGCTGGATGTTGGTGACAGCCACTTGCCCAGTCCTGCTGCTTTCACTGATTCCCAGAAGGATCTATTTCCCTTTTCCCCGTTCTCCCGATATTTCTCTATCAGTGTTCCTCCATTCCCCATCTGGTGCCCTGCAGGGATGGAGGCTCCTCATCCCTTTGCTGCTGTCTGTCTCCTCTCTCCCTGTCCCCAGTCCAGGGAGATGTCTTGTTCCAGACTTACAGACCTATCTGCTATTCCTGCTTCCACATTCCCCCTTTCTGCCCCACTGAGTATCTCTAAGTCCCACCCTGTTCAAATCTGTTATGAATTTCAGGGTCAGTCTTAAATCAGAGACCACTGGTTTGGATGTGAAACCATCCAAGGCTACAAACTGATCTGCCCCAGGTGCTGCAGCATTTCAGCAAGAGATGAAAAAACTTCCAGGGTGGGTCCAGCACTACTGGTGGGAGTTGTCCTTGATATCAATCCATGTGATGCTGAATTTGCTTCCCTTCAGCACTCACTCATTGTCGAGTCCTGGTTTATGGTTCTTCATTATACTCCGCAAAGCCTGGCAGGCAAGAGAACAAAATGCAGGAGTGCAAAAGGCAATTCTGCTCAGAAACGTGTTGTCTTTGAAAATCAAAGCCTTGTTCCATCTCCAGTTTGACAATTATTTTTTTTTTTTGTCAGGGTGGATGGTGGATAAATATAGGCTGGAAGTTGGAGTAGGTTGGGCATGGTGATAGAGGATTAGAGTGTGTGACAGAAACTGGTTTGGATATTAATGTTTCATTCCTCAAAGAAGTGATTCTCCAAGTTAAACTTTTAGTCTTTGTCCTTACATGTTTCTCAGTGGAGCAAGAGCAGGTTGAGATTGAAGAAGCTTCGTGTGTATGAGATCTTATCCTCATGGTCCTGCACTTCCTTTTAAATGCTTTTAGAATGCAGCAATCCCATTCATATTTGTGGAGGAAATGCAGGGCAAGTGTTGGGTTGTTAAGAGGCTCTCTATTTCCTAGAGTGCTGCATTAAAGAAGCCTTCAAAGCTGGTAACCGGGGTGAAAGTAGATAAGCAAGATGAAGGCTGGGTTTCCAGGTCAGGAATACATACATGATTTATTATATTTCAGTTTGGGCTTTCCTGAAATCATCCATTTGTTATTGTTTGCTAATTTCTGAGTATATAACGTACTGCTTTGGAAAAACACAAAATAACACCAGAAATAATTTTTTTTTTTTTAATTGAGACTATATTTTTTTCAAAAAATATTGCCTGCTGCAGCTACTGGGCTAAACTGCACATTGAGTTAGATCTTAATTTTGGATGCAATCAGTCAACTAGCAATTTGAGGTATAAAAGTGCCTTGAGAGCCACATTAAATATAGCAGCCCAAAACCACAAGAAAGAAAGATTCTGATTTGTCTTTGTAGAAACTGTGGATTGTACATTTACATTCTAGGGCAAATCCTGTAAAAGCTGACTTATGCCTCAGCTAGGCAAGATGCCCATTGTTCTCAAGTCATGTGCCTGAAATATTACTTACTGGGTAAGACTGTGGCATAAATTATTCTGGATTTTATATGCAATAAAGCACTGGAAGCTGGAGGTGGTGGCAGCAAGCAATTTGCTTCAGAGTCAACAAATACCACATTAACCACACTGGTATGCACACTGATTGGGTTTTGCTCCCGCTTTTTCACGTTTGGAAAAGGAAGCTTGTTTTGTACACTTTGCCATCTGCCAGGGAAACAGAGACCTGGGTAAACTCCACCAAGCTTCAAGGAAAACAGTAAAAAGATTATCAAGTAGAAGACACTTGGTCAATTATTGTTTTCTGCACAGTTATTCTTTTTTTTCCACGTGCAACTTCTGAATTAGAACAGATTCGATATGCTGCCCTGCTCACTGACAGGTCAATGCCATGGCTATTCTTATGCAGTGAAACTGCAGAGCATTGGGCTCCACATATTGAGAGAATTATGTGCTTGCCCCTGGTCCATTTCCAGCGAGCACTTTTCTCTAAATATGATATAGGTTGGAGGCAAATTTGACATTGTTTCGGTAGCGGGAGGGTTTTACCCTTCATGTTTGCAGCCCTGCATTCGATTTGTGCTGAGGTGCTCAGGGGAGATTTACCAGAGCTATGTGCCTGTGGTTGGAGAATCTGCTTGCATTTCATATTATGAAACAGATCATCAGTTTTAAGCCATGAGGAAAGGGGGAGGGGAAAAAAAAAAATTAAAATAGGCGAGTGCATGAGTCATTCTGCCTTTGTGCAAACTGGGGTGGCACAGGCTGGGTCTGGCTGCAGGGCTCAGGGTTAGGGCTTGAATCTAAAACCAAACTGTGCTGCTATGGGCAGGGAAAAAAAAGAAAAGAGGGCATTGGAAATCTTGGAGAAAGCTGAAATTTTACGTTTTCAGCAGAAACCAGTAATTTGGGAAGGCAGGATCTTTCCCAGAGGCTTCAGTGTCGTGCCCAGCAAAGAAAACTCTGGATGGTTTTGGCATTAATTGCTTGGTGGTCGCCAAGGATTTTTGTTGTCACTATGGAGTCTTTTTCCTTGTGGTTTTTACTTTACTTTTTATCCTTCATTCTTCAATGCGGATGGCTTGCACCTTAGATTTCAGAATCACACTGTTAGAGGGATGAATATTTTTGCATTCTGCTGTTTCATTACCTGTTAAAAAAACCTAAATGTCAAAAAAGGTGCACAAACTGAACCCATCAGAAGGCCTTTTCTTTCCCATGCTTCACTGTTTTGTCATGTAAACAAAACAACAGTCTTCCAGCCAAGTCCTTAACCAAAGTAAATAATCTAATGGTTTTGCTCATCTGAAACAAAACAAAACAAAACAAAAAAAAAGTGTTGTTAAAATGGCCAAAAGTTTTAGCCCTTAGGTATTTTAGATCAAGGTTTAAGTTAGAAGAAATTAAGGATGCCAGATCTGACAGAAAGAATGTTCTTCTTAAAATGAGTTTGATAAGTGGTTACCCTTCAGAAAAAACAAAAAAAAACCATGAAATCTTTGGAGCTATGAAAAAGAAGAAAGTGTATTAGAAACAAGAAAATTAGAAAATCAAGTGAATGAGGACATAATTTACTGAAAGGTGCATCAGTCTCTGTTTTGGCCTGAGAACTGTGTGCATATTGGGGTAATTTGTCTGCCCAGAAATGCAGGCTGTGTCCCTGTGGAGAATGGATGGATAAACAGAGTAAAAATACTTGTGAGACAGAGATAAATTGTGAGCAAAATGAGAAACATGTCGTGTTTGTAAACAGAGGGCTGTAGTGTTTAAGTCCAGCAGGTGCCAAAAAATCTAGTCTAATTTCCCTTACATAAGTGTTAGTGGAATTTCCCCAAGCTATCTACAATGAACCCAAAAATCAGTATTATTTCTTAGTATAACTTCCAAAAAGGCATCCATCTTAATGTGGAGATGCAGGACATGGATGTTCCATCATTTCTTGTGTATGTAATTATCCTCCCTGTTCAAAACATGTGCTTAATTTCCAGTTTTAATTAGTCTGGATTTAATTTCCAGCCATTGGTTAATTTTATCCACTTGTCTCTCCTACATTTCAATGTGAAAAAAAAATTGTGCATGTCAAATTGAGAAATATGTGAAAAATATGGGTGTTAATAACTGCATTCATGCACAACATTGGACTGAGAACTGTGGTGGCATGTCTGCATGTCTCCAGCATAATCCCCTGTTTTCACTCACTACATCTTTTTGAAGCATGAGCATTTTGGACTGAAGTTCTGCTCATTCCCTCATAAAAATGAATCTTCTTGGGCAGGTCTGAGCAGAATGCTGGCAGCTCTCATTGAATGATGGAGGAATGATTAGAAAGTGCAGTTTTCCCCACAACTGCCCCCACCATTCAGCACATTTTTAGATATGACTAGAATGAAATACAGCTGAGATGGGCACGCAAAGCTTGAGAGAGGCACAGCCCTCTGTGGAAGCACTTGCACTTGTGGGTTTTTTTGGTTTTTTTCTTTCTTTTGAGGTGAAGATTGATCAGTTGTTTATATTCAGGTTTTGAAGTGTGCCTATCATAACACAAATTAAGGGAACAATAAAAAGATTAAAAATAAATGTAATCATAAATAATACCAACAGTGACAGAGAGCACTCCCTACCGGGTGTTTTAACAAAGTCCATCCTCACCCCACCCATCCTTTCAGGAAGAGCCTGGGTAAATAGAAGGACTTTCTAAGAGCATGGAAGGCCAACAAATTCAACTTTTATAGCCTAAGCCTGGCAGTGAAGATTGTCATTGAGGACGTTTTACTGTCATCCTCCATCTGACATGAATTTTGAGACACGAATCAGCAGATATCACTTCAACTGCTGCATTCTGATGTAATAAAGTGCAGAGGTCTTAGAGGTAGGTTAGGTGGCAAGCTGGAGGTGAGGAGTTTGGTACAGGATGAATGATCTCATTTCTTGGGGTGGACCACAGACAAAATCTGTAATACATGTAAAAACTTCAGGATAACAAAGCAGTGTGGGAAAGAGCTTGCTGCTGCAATTGTGTCTGATTGAGTCCATGTTGTGAGAGCACTGCTGAGAATGCAAGGTACAGAAACCAGACTGACATTGAAGTGAAGCATGGAAGAAAAACGAGGCAGGTATAAGGCTTTTGTTCTGTTTGGAATTTTTTCATGTATTTCTGTACTGGAGTCCAAGTTCAGATCCACAGCATTTCTTTGCCCCTGCCTCCTCTAGAATGGAGTAGTGTGATCCAGCTCAAATTGGGCAGGTTTTTTCTACCCCTGTGAAAAAGAAAAAAGAATTTAGATTCATCAGGTTTATTTATGACTCAGTGAGGGCAGATTGTGCTACAAATTATAAGGTTTCTCTTTAATCAGAATACACACTGTTTAGAATGGGGTCCAGATCTTGCCCTCTCTTCATAAATTGCCTGCTGTAGCAAGCACTTGAGCTTGATCAGGAAATTTCAGTGCTGTCATAATTCAGACAGTAATAATAATGTAGTAGTACCGGGCAAGGAACTCCAAACCCAAAGTGCCTTAGATAATGCTGGGGCTGATTTATGGTTTCAAGTGGAAACCAGTTAAAGCTGGATTGTATGAAATGGTTTCAGCCCATAATCATCCCAGCTATTACCAAATTTCTTGTTGGTTATAACTTTACATAAATTCAGTGCTTGGCGTAGAATACAGAGTGCTGTGTTTCTCTGAAGAAGGTCTGAAGCAGATGGCCACATCTCCTGTATTTCCAATCCAGCAGATTTATTTTTCACTCAAAGTCCCCTCCATTCAGAGGGCACAATTTTTGGACTCAAATAATAATGAGATTTGTTGTTGAGTTCTTCAGGTGTGGGATTTCAGTCCTTGAGAGTTGCATCTTGGAGACATACTTTTTATTATTTATTGGCTCTTAGTCTGAAGTATGTCAAAAGATGTAGGAAAGTGGAAGATAAGCTCTGAAGAGCTCCCAGATTGATTTTGCTCATGGTGAATTGCTACAGAGATCTGTAACAGTGGGAGAAGGAGGGTTACTCTTCACACTGAAAGCAGTATTAGCATAAGTAAGGAAAAAAAGAAACACATCTCTTAAAAAAATTGTTCCTATGACTGTTTCCAGATTACTGGGTAGATTGCGTGGATGCTGATGAATAGAAATTATTACTTAATGTGATTCTCATGGATGGAGCCCATACCTGGTGTATTTGCTCACTGTAGGAAACTGCTGTGATGTGTAGTAAGGCAATGGATGTGTTTACAATCATATTGAGACATTTTCAGCCTTCTTAACAGATGATCTATGTGGTAAGTGTCCAAGGACAGGAAGTACATATCTGTTTAATGGATAAGATCTTGTGGGAATTTTTTGCTCAGGGAATTCTTTTTATTTCCTTTTTTAGTTTTCTGCTAGTTTATAAAGGCATTTTAAAGAGGCCTTTAAAAGCAGTTGTTCTCCTTGCTGTGTGGGGGTGTTCTATGTGAGTACAGAGAGTGGAATAAACTTCTTCATCTTCGTGTGGTCTCACTGCAGATACAAATCCTGGGCTATAGACACGGGTTTTTGGCTCTGTGTTGGCCACTGTCCAGCTGCCACAGGCAAGGAGCAATCTGTCCTCTCCTGTGCCCTTAAAGGTGGACTTGAGAGTTGAAAAGATCACAGGCTTCTTGCAGCCAAAATATCTGGGGGTGTCTGTGGTCAGTTTGCTAATGCAGTTTTATTCCAGAGTCTCTTTCTTGTGGAAATTAAAGACCCCATTTTTTTTTTATTGTATTCGTAACCTTTCTGTTCTAGACCTAAATGAAATGTTGATAGTCCTTGAAGCTCACAAATGGCAGGAGTTGTTTTTCCTTACCTTCCCTGCATTACCTTTAGTGCTTTTAGTTCAGCTCCTTCGTTTTCTTCCTCATCCATCACTGATCCCTCATGGCCATGCTGCTCGTGGTTTGCTTCTCTTTGAGAAGAGTTGTTTGTATAAGCAAAAAGGCTGCAGGCTCTTGAAGCAGAGTGTGAAAGTAGCAAATTAAATTCTTCAGTGCCCTGAGGATGAAAATGCTGTTCTAGACCTGGCAAGTGGTTCAGCCATGTTTTACACTTTCTTAAATTCTTAAAGCAAAATTAGGGTAACTGAATCCCTACTGAACCTATCCTTTCACCCTTCTTTAAGCAAAGGAGAAAAGTAGTATCAGAACACAATGATGGGAGAGTTTTATCTCCAAAGAGTCTCATTGATGGTTAAATGAAAACAGTTTAGTTGCTTTTGATGTTAAAATATGTGTAATACAAACATTATCTGTACTTGGTTTTAGTCAGCGCATAACTCTGTTTTTTTTCTGTATAAATGTCTGCACTGCTGAGTTAAATGTGTGACTATGTAAAGAAGGGAGAATTCTTAACCATGATCTATCAAACCACTGCCAGGAGCAAAGTAAATGAATGTCCTGACTGGGTCTGGCACATGTGAGCTTCCTAATTCACTTTCCCTGCTCAAAAAGATAAGAGGAATGCAGGCCTCTCCCTTTATCTCACACAGTAATAACCTCAGCAAAGATTTCAATGGGACACAGGATTATTAGGATTTTAAGGTCTTGCTTTCCTTTTCAAGTAGGATGAAACTAAATGTAGTCATCTGTTGGGTTAGATGAATACAATAGGTTCTCAGCTGTAGGCTTTCATCACAGCAGTGATCTTGTGTGATTTGGCCTGGCAAGACTCCGGGCTCACAAAAATTTTGTGGGTGTCAGATGTTTGGCACTCAGAGCCAACCACTGAGAGCATGTTGTCACTGAGAGCTTGTGTCTCCCTGCTTTCTAGTCTTCAAAATGTAGAATACTGTCACCATTTTCTGCATGTGATATTTAGAGGAGACTAAGGAAAAGCTGCTTTCTGAGTCCAGTTTCAGTGGTCTGAGCAGCAGTCTGCTCAAACGCTGCAGTGAATTCTCCAGCAGGACCATGGGGCAGGCTAGGAGGATGTTTATTCAGCTACAGATCTGGGCTTTTATGGATTTTGGTGTTTTCTAGGAGCCAGCTGACAGTGTGGTGTGGCTGCTGCCTTCACAGGGACTATTTTCTTCTGAAAAACAAAAGCAAACCAGGGTTTGAAATGACACCTCTCAATTTCACAGCATATTTTGACAACAGCACATGGAGCAGCCACTGCAGCCATGCCTGCTGCACTCTAGAAAACTGCTTTTTGTGATTTTTTTTTTCAGTGTCCAGTAGGACCAATGTGTTCCCTCTCCCTCTTGCAGGCTGTCCTACCAGAGGAATGATGATGATGATGAGGAAGCTGCCAGGGAGCGTCGCCGGCGGGCTCGGCAGGAGAGGCTGCGGCAAAAGGAAGAAGGAGATCTCTCAGGAGAAGGAACAGAGAGAACTGAGGTTAACAGGTACGTGGCTGGTGCTGTTTGCTCACAAATGGTAATTTTTGTTCAGAGTAGAGAAGTATGAAAAGAACTGCTGTGGTGCTGGAATTTGAAGTGCTCAGTGTGGCCATCCTTAAAGTGAAGAACTGTGAGGATCATGCTGGATGTGTCTGCATGGTGGGGTGGGAGTGTCAATGAGGCTCTTGGAGCATATCCAGCTATCCTCAAGGCTGTCTGTGGGGTACAGTAATTTCACAACTATAAGGTGCACCCTTTTGACTAAAATTTTGATTGGAACCCGGAAGTGCGCCTTATAATTCGGTGCACTTTATATATGGACAAAGTTCGGAAATTTGCCAACCTGGAAGTGCGAGCCTCAATGGTGGCCACAGAGAGGGCAGCCGCGAGTGCCGGGGCCCACAGCACGGGGAGGGCGCCTGGGGCTGCGTTTAAAGGCTACGCCAATCCGTGAAAAATGTTTGCAAATTGAGCACCTGCCACTAAACCCCGCGATTGCCTGATTCTGTTACTAATTCGTTACTTTGTTGCACGCAGATAGTCCTTATAGTCCGGTGCACCTTATAATTGTGAAATTACTGTAATTCATCTGGGGCTCTCAGATTCTCTCAGGCGTGGATGCATCTGGCCCCACAGAACACTTTTGTTCTGCTCACAGGTATCATGGCATTGTGGGTGGCACCCAGTCCTCAAGCTGAGGCTGCAAAATGCCTGCAAGGTGCTGGTGTGAGCTCTAGAGCACAGCACTCACCTGGCAATGTCAGTGTCACACAGGTGTAAAGAGCAGAAAAGCTTATGGAAGGAGGTGACACTTAAAATCATCAAGTCCATCCATCAACCCAGCAGTGCCCCTGTAGCCCCTAACCCTTTACACCATGTCACTCATACCATGCACCCATTTGTCACAAGCTGAGTCCCCTTCCTGCCCATCTATCATTTGTGTAGTTTCACATAGTCACAAATAATGCACCCAGATTTCCATCACACAATTGATAGAAGAAACCAGAATTGGGATGGCACGTGCTGGTAGATACTGAGCACAAGAAGCAATCTATTTAAGACAAGGAGGATGGATGTAATAGCAAAACAGCAGATAAATTTTGAAGTGTGTTGCGTTTTCCAGCCATGAAATGATGTTGCAGCAAGCTTCTTTCCCATAAACAGTGAAGTGCATATGTTGTTAGAAATGATTTTATTTTAAATGTAAATCTGTCCCTTTTACATAGTGTGACAGGGGAGGAAAGCAAGCGTTCCACAGATGATGAGGCTGCACTGCTGGAGAGGCTGGCAAGGCGGGAGGAGAGGCGCCAGAAACGTCTGCAGGAGGCCCTGGAGCGCCAGAAGGAATTGGACCCCACAATCACAGATGGGAGCTTGTCAGTCCCCAGCAGGAGAGAAGTGAACAATGTGGAGGAGAACGAGAGCACGGGGAAAGAGGACAAGGCTGAAAAACGCCGAGGACGCTATGAGACTGAGGAGACAGAAACCAAATCCTACCAAAGGAACAACTGGAGGCAAGATGGGGAAGAAGAGGAAAAAAAAGAAGAAAAAGACAAGGAGGAGGTGCAGGAGGAGAAGCCAAAGGAGCTCCCCATAGAGGAAAATCAGGTAGATGTGACAGCAGAAAAAGCCACAGATAAAGAAGAGGCAGTAACTGCAAATGCAGAGGAGCACAAAGCAGAGAATGATACAAATGCTGTGCCAGAAGGGACCCAAAGTGTAACTGATACCGTAGATAAAGAGAAGCTCAGAGATGAGGAAAAGGCTGAGGAAGAAAGGAAGGAAGCAGAAGAAAGGGAGAGGTTAAAAGCAGAGGAAGAAAAGAGGGCAGCTGAGGAAAAACAGAAAGCGGAGGAAGAAAAGAGGGCAGCTGAGGAAAAACAAAAAGCGGAGGAAGAAAAGAGGGCAGCTGAGGAGAGGGCAAAGGCAGAAGAGGAGAAGAGGGCAGCTGAGGAAAGAGAGAGGGCTAAAGCAGAAGAGGAGAGGAGGGCAGCTGAGGAAAAACAGAAAGCAGAGGAGGAAAAGAGGGCAGCTGAGGAGAGGGCAAAGGCAGAAGAGGAAAAGAGGGCAGCTGAGGAAAAGGCTAAACTAGAAGCAGAGAAACTAAAGGAGAAACAAAAGTTGGAAGAACAGAAAATAGAAGATAAACAGGTAAAAGAGAAGAAAGTAGAAGATGAAAAACCTCAAGCAGCTTTCTTAAAAAAACAGGTACAGTAAACATTTTGCACCAAAATAAGACACCTGTGGTTTGTGTGAAATGTAATGCAAGAAAAGATTGAATTGGAATTTCCTCACAGATCTAGCTAGTCCTGTGCTGAAGTTACTAATACCTGTGCTGTGGCTCTCTCTTTGTAAAAATAAATCCCCTCCTGCTTACCAACAACTCAGTGCACAACAGGCCTGACCTCACTCCATAGTTCAAAGAAAACCTTGCATGTTCAGACCCTTGCATGTGCTTTTTGCTGCCTTTTTCCCCCCTTAGCTGGTACAAACTGGCCTGATGCAGTAACACGAGGTGGAGGCAGACACATCTTGGCAGAAAATATTGTGAGCACCTGTCAAACTGTGTGGGGAATGCTGTGTGCTGAAGGAAACCACAAGGAAGGGACACATGAGCATGATGGCACTGGAGGGAGGAAGGCCCAGGTGGGGGGAATGGGAGGGTGGAAGGGGCACAGCAGCACCTAGTGAAGTTGTGGCTGCACACTGGGATTGCTGTGTGAGCACAGCGTGGAGAAACAAAGAGTGCAAACAGGTGCTGTGGGTTTTTTGTGTTAAAAAAATAAATTATTGAAAACCCAAAAACAAAGGAGGAAGAAAAAGTGGAAGCTAAAAAGGAAAAGCTGCCAGAAGAGAAGCTCCAAGCTACCTCCATAAAAGATCAGGTAACTCATAAACCACTGATAAGGCACCTATAAGTGAAAGCTGCTTCTTCAGCAAAGTACTTAAGCTTGTGCTCCATTTCAAGAACATGGTTAATCCTGCTGAAATAAATAGGGATGAAGCTCCTTAAGTGCTTAAAATTAAGTAAATTCTTAAATAGTTTGTTCTGTTGGGGCTTTAGGACCAATTCCTGTTTGTCTTAAATATTCCAGGAAACTCAGTCAACAACACAAGTATGGTTTTCCCTCTTGGGATGAATTTTTCAGGACAGTATCAACTAATCATCCTTCCCTGGTTTCCTCTCACTTTACTCTGAACTTTTTCCCTATGAACAAAACCTACTCTAATAATAATCATCATCATCATGATAATTAATAATAATCATCGTGATAATAATAATCTAGGCCCCTTGGCCACCTGACTGCCTTAACTAATAATTCCCCTGCAAGCTGCAGTACCCCATGATATCAACTCTGCATACCCAAGATTCTCCTTTTGTTTTAAAGAGAAAATCCACCAAATTTACTGCATTGCATTTCCACTGTAAACACAGGAGCTGGTGCCATGGTGTTTTACTGTATGGTAAGTAAACGAGATTTGGGGATCATTTGCTCTTCAGGATTCAGCTGGACATGGGGAACCATGCTCAGTGCTGGGCAGTGGTTTTGGTTCAGCAGGTCCCAAAACAGCCCCTGATAGTTTTTATTAAGGTCAGAGATTGGTCAGAGCTTTACAAGTTTGGACCCACGTGGGTTCAGCCAGGTCTGTGTGGTTTTAATTGCTGCCTGTCCAGTGGATTGGGACCACTGAGGGTTGTATAGGGTCCCCTCTGGGCTCCTGAGTTAGCAGATGAGTTTAGAACATGCTGTAGATGCTTAGCTCACCCTCAGAGAGCAGTGAGGAAATAGCTGCACAAAAAATAAGGGATGGATTATATTAGGAAGACAGAACCAGTTTCCACTATTCACTTTTGCATGCAATCTTTGAATATTACAAGTGAATGTAAAGAGGAGTCTGTGACTGACCACAGACTTTGATTTGTGGGCAACTTGAGACACAGTTGTCCTGCTTGTTCTTATGTAGAGCTCAGCCAGCTCTCACTGGAGCTCTCATCATGCTTTTAAAACCTACTCTCTGGGCTGGATTATTCCAGGAAATTGGCAAGACTTACAAAAGTTACTTGTGATTTTAGTGTTTCCATCTTTGGATGCTGAAGCTGAGACAACTTAATAGAATCCCACTTGTAGTGCAATGCTGAATACCCATCCTGAACATTCAGAATGAAAAATCTCAGTTGTTGCTTCTTTACTTGAGAACAAAAATTGATGATCAGGCAAGATCAGGCACCCATCTCCACTTCTCCTCCCCACCTTTTCCAGGACATACAAATTCCGTAAGGTCTCCTTCTGATTGTGCATGCAGCTGAGAGGATGCTAGTGTTTCATGAACAGACCCTGAAGAATAGAGTGTATCTACATAATCAGGTTTTGCTTTTGACCTCAAAGTTTAGGTTTTGATTAATTTGGCAAGAAAAAAAATTGTCTATCTTTCTGAACTTCTGCACAGTTTTTGTTTCTTGAACTGACCTGAGAAGTTCGTAAGAACAAGCTTTCTCATGATGTGAGATTCCTGGTATTTCCTGCTTCCAGTTTGGCAAGATGTGCTGCAGCAGTTGCTTTTCTCATGGTATTTGAAGATGGCAGTAGGCTCTGCAGGGAAGCCCTAGACCCAGATGCCCACAGCTTTTAACTCACCAAATAACTGAGCTCAAGTAAGGAATCAAATCTGACAGATGGGCCCCATCCTCAGCAACAGATTTGCTTCAGTCTGAAGATATTCAAACTCAATTTTCAGAAATCTCAGCTCTCAAATAATAGCATAAAAAGAGGCACTATAGAAAGAGATGAAAAATAGAAATACATAGAGCTGGAAATCTGTTAACCATGCATTTGGTCATGTTCTAGCTTCATATCAGGATTTGTGAATTATTTCAGTTCAGGTAATATTACCTGTCTGTTCCAAGTGGAGTGATTTTTGAATTCAGCAGAAACTGAATTAGTCTGTAATTTAGGGAAGCAGAGAGACAAGGGAAAGAATTAATTTGTTGTCTGCCTTTGGAATGAGATAGAAAGGTTTCTGCTTCTTTGCTAATGAATCTCTGCTTTGGAATTAAAATTAGCAGGACAAGGATTGAGCCCAAAAGATGTGAAATGTTTCTGTAATATCTTGTTTTACCATCTTCTTGAATGAAGAGGCCAAGCTGTGTTAATGGTTTTCTCAAATGCAGACACATTATCATAAATCCTACTGGCTTCTGAAATGCTATTTCCTAACCTATTAATTTTTAAGCTATATTGTTTTATTATTAGTTTTCTCAGTGATTTCAATTAAGATGTAAGAGATACAGCCCTCCCCAGTGGACCTGAATACACTAGGCAGCTGGAAGTGATGGCTTTTTAAATAAGACTTAGGAAGGACTTGATGAAAATCTCAGCAAAGGGAATCTTATGCTCTCAAAATCCCAGGACAGACATCCTGGCACAAGAAATCTTGCAGCAATCAACACAGCCTGCTTCAGCATCACCGTGCCTGGGAGATTGCTAACAGGCAGCAGAGATGCCTGCTGTGAACGTGATCACCCGAAGATGATGCTGTCTGATGGCATCCATCAGGATAAATGAACAGCCCTGCTTGCCTCAGCCCAGCTCCTAGAAAACAGCAAACCATTCCTTGAGGGCAGGAATGGCCTGGCTTGCAGCAGCTGCAGCATCATGCCCAAAGAATGCAGGGCTAGGGAGGCTGAGCTCCCCTCTTGTCCCTCAGGGAGCTGCTGCTGGGTCTTGCTGGCAGGAGAGGGTGGGAAAAGTCAGCACCACTCCTGTCTGCTCTCAGAGCAGAGCAAATGCCCCTCTTGGTTGTCTCCAGCATCCCTCACCAGCAGCGAGTTGACTGAAATGATTTCAGCAGCCTGTAGTCACTTATAACCTGTGCTGCCATGGTGGTGTCCATCCCATCAGCTGCTCTGAGCAGCAAACTGGCCTCAGGAAAAGTCAGGCACTGACCCTGGGTTTTCACCCTGCACCAGCCTAACTCTTAGGAGCATCTTGGCTTGAAAGGCTCTGAAGATTTTGCCTCTCCAGGAGTTTTTCTGTGATGAGGAAGAAGAGAAATTTCTTCTGATTTGTACTATGTACTACTTTTTTATTTCAAGGTGCATCTTAAGGCACCTTTAAGAGCAGCTGTGTTGCAGCCAGGGCTGTTACAGAAGTTCTTTATCTTTCTAGTTAGCAGATGGAATTGCAACAGCCTTCCAAAATATTTGTTTTCTAAAGGTCTCCATTTGAATTCTACACAGAAGGTATTTCTTGCTTGCCAGCTAGAGCCTTTCTTCAGCACAGAGCTGGGGAAAGCCAATAAATACTTTGGAGGTAACCATTTCATCTGTTGCAAGGTTGTTTTGGCTGTTAGTCTTAGCTAATGGAGACTATTTCTACCTGAGGATACAAACTTAAATCAGTTCACTTTCTCCTTTTACCAGCATCAGGCCATCTGTGGTATTGATAAATACTTCAAGCTCATAACTCTGAAGAAATACCGGAGAATAAAATTTATGCACAAAATATTCTTGATTGCAATTTAGAACCATAAAAGGAGTTTTTACTTGTGTTTTCCAGAGCATTTCCTTCTTCGTAGGTTTAAATATTCATGTCTGATAATGTTATCCATGACCAGCCCCAGGCAGGACTGTGCTTTTTGTCAGAGAAAGTTTTGCTCTGATATAAAGATGATTTTGTGTTTTGGCCATTATTCCTACAATAATGAAGTATCCCTCTGCTATGACACTGAAAAGAGCGTCAACTTCGTCCGACTTGTTGGAGGTTATGTGTTATTTTTATTGTCAATGCCCTAAACCTGGTACCAAAAATATATTGGCAAGTCCCAGAGAATTTGCAACCCATGACCTTAAGAAGCAACCGGTGAATGATCTGCAATGGGAGGGGAGAGCTGCAGTGTGAAGCAGTGTGATGGCATAGTCTCATGGCCACAGCAAACTCTCACAGAATATGAATTATCTTCTGTGAAGAAGTTATTATTTTCAAGAAAGTAATGTTATTTTCAAGATGCTTTGACCTGGAATTCAGCACAGCAAAGTAAGTGATAGATGATCACGGTTTAGAGATTTGCAGACTACTTCTGCCCTAAAACACATAAACAGTTTGAAGGCTGTGAAAAATACATTTTATTCTAGTTAAAACAAAGGTGGTTCCCAATCTTGCCAAGAAATTTGTGTTTCTCAGCTATTATCTATTATGTAGAATGCCTCATTCTGATTTTTTTTTTTCCTGTGTCTTGTGTTTTGTTCTGTGATTTGTGCCATCTTCTGAACAGGTAAAAGATGACAAAAGCAAAGCACCCAAAGAAGAAATGAAAAGTGTCTGGGATCGTAAGAAGGGTGTTCCTGAGCAGAAGGCACAGAATGGAGAACGTGAACTCCCTGCCAAACTTAAACCCACTGAGAATGCTTTTGGGTAAGTTTTCAGTAAGAACTGGGCTTCAGTAATGACAAAACCCTAGATTTTGTGTTCTCTACTTTTTTTTTAGTCAAATCTCAATTTTTACTGCAGTAACCTATTTCCAATTGCCCATCTATCTTTAATTAGCAGAATGAAGCGCAATCCAGATGATAACTCTAAAATGAGCTTCTCTCTTTATTTCAAGGCAAACATAGAAATTAATGGCTTCTGTAGAAAAGCATTTTTCCAGTTAGGTAAAATCCTCTCCTAGTCAAAATATTTTTTTTTCCCCCTTCCTTTTTATAAGCTGCGTCACAGTTTGCTTTTTATTTTTCTTTATTAGGAATATTTGGCTTGTGGTTATATTGGGTTATATTCGAAAAGGTAACAGTTTTCTAGTGAAAATTTCATTTAAAAGGATCCTGCCTGCTAAAAGCATGGGATACATGAAATAGAAATTTCCCTTTAGCAGCAAACTAGGAATGAGTAGGTTAGAAATCTGAATTTTTCTCCTCCTGCATCTCTCTTCCTCTTTCACATTGACACAGGCAAAGGAAAGGTTAAGCTCTCCAGGCACTTTGAGAAATCTGGGCATGGCAGATGGGATTTGCTGTTGTATCTCAGCATTCCCCTCATGATTCTTCCGGGAAAAACAAACTTTCTCAAAATAAAATGCAGTTCAAAATACCCTGGAGACACCCTGACCTAAGGCCAAAAGGCAGCAGTGGAGATGGAACAGCAGGAATTTGGCCTTGCTCAAAACTTGGGTCACATCATCAATGACATGAGAATGAGTTTCTAAAAATATTTTTGTTGTGTTTTCATTTGCTTTACTTCCTATGGGAGACAGGCATCAGTGACAAAATGTAGATATGAGTTTCCACTCTTTTTTTACTATTTCTCTTTTGCTTCTAATGTTTCATGCAAGTGTGAAGAAGCCTGTTCATCAACTTTTTATGTGCTGAGCAGATGATTTGGGTTGGCAACATCAGCAGAGGTGCCAGTGTTGTTTTGGTTGTTAGGTATGAATTAGGTCTCTTGGTCTATTTTCTAATGAACTGCCCTTGCAGAGTTGGGCTTTGTCTGGAACTGCCCTTTGTTCCTTTTTTTTTTAATGCACACATCAGATGGCATTTAGAAAGAATATAACTTAGTTAACTTTCAGTGGTGAGAACTGAGAACAAAATAGGGTGATGGAGGCTAAAGAAGAATGTTATCTCTCTTTTTGTCTACGTCAGTCAGTAAGAGAAATACAGAATAAAATCCCATTTTATGGCTTCCCCTTCCCATCTCCCCTCCCACCTGCCTTCCTCCCTATTCTCATACAGGACGCAAAAGTCCTAAATATGATGTAATGTGTTTTTTCACATTGTGCTGACATTTTTGGCTCCCACAAGCCACTTCTTTTCTCTTCCTACTTGTCTGAAAGCTGGCAACCAGCTTCATTTCTTAATACCAAAGAGGTGCTTACAAAACTCTTCCTCCACCCAGCACCTCAACGGTAATTTCCCAATGTTGACAGCAGAGAATAGAGATTTACCAGCATCTGTTGAAAACAGAGGGATTGGAGGAAAATAAGGATAATGACTGCCAGTGTATTGTTTGCTATTTTGGATTATGCAGAACCAGTCAGGGAAAACCTGTGAGCAGCATGAGAATAAAGCAAGTTTAAAACTTTAAATATCTTTCTTTGTAAGGAGGCCAAAATGATCAGCCAAGGTCTGCAAACAAGAATCTTCAGACTAGATTCTGCCACTGGTTTAATCAGCTGCTAATTTCATTGAGGGTACTGAGGGCTAATATTTCTTCTATGCTGATGGACAGCAGAGTGGCTCTTTCTTAGGAAAATCTTGGAAAACATTCTTCATTCTCTTAATTCTGCAGGTCAAATGTTTTGGCCTCGCTGGGGGATCATTTTGTTAGTTTGACGTGACCTCTTCTATCTTCTTTGAGCCCAAAGCTTGCAGGTCCTGATTGGCAACACAAGAGACCAAGAAGCAAAGGAAAAAAAAAACTATTGAGGTTCCTGGGTTTGTTTGCTGGAGGGGCTACAGACTTGAAATGAAGCAGGAAAGATTAAAGGATTGCCAGGGATTTCTTTTGTCCTGTGCAGCATTAGGTACATTGGATCTTTGGAAATTACACCATGCCTTGTGAAGGCCTCTGGAATATTTTGGGTTCTCAGTGCTTCTGCAAACTGAACCAGAGGTATTCCAGGCTGGACACCCACTCAAAATCACACCTCAGGTATAGCTCTTCACTTTGGTTTTGAAAGGATTAAATGAAATTTCAAATTAAATTTTCGATGTATTCTCACAATACTTGGCCAATTGTATATGTATTTTTCATTTTAAAAAGCAGGAGTTCTTTTCTGTAATTTGGCATCACTACCCTTATTTCTGGCCACTTAAATTAACTTGTCATATGTTTTTTTAGTGATACAATTCCTAATTCCATGCTAGAACCAAATTTCATTCAATTTGGTAAGATCATGTGGAGGACGAGAACTCTGTATTAGTAGATTAGAGCATCTTTGCAGGATTGAGTGTGATTGACTGGATTGCAAATTCATATGGATTCTGTTTTTTGTATTGTCATCTCTAACAATTGCTGTTGGAATCTTTGATTTGTTCTATCTTGTGATATTATACTCTGCAACTCTCTGGTTGAATTAATGAAGTCATTTATACCCAGGTTTTTTTTAGATTACCAACAATACAGAAATTTCTTTCAAAAAATTCCATAAACACATTCATCTTGTGTCTTTTTGTCAATAGCACACTTAGAAATCTTAGGTACCTATCTCCTTTTCAGCAGTAACATTAAACACATTTAAGGAGCAGACATTTGTCTAAACACTGATGAGGTAATTATTTAACACAGTGATGCTATCTGACTCTGTTGGAAGCATGCACTTCACCTGTGCAAATTCTTTACATTTGGGGGGTTTTTTTTGGCATTCTTTCTTTCTGTCTCATTTATTACAGCTGCTTGGAAAACTTCTGTTTTTTCTCCTGTGGAAAGTTACCATTAATAATTTCCAGTTCCTTACTAAAAAGTCATATTTTCCCAGAAAATGTAAGCAAAATGATGAAACTTTCTTTTCATACATGCTGGTGGAGTTAGTGATGGGTGTTATAACTGAGATTATTATGAAATAATTATGGAGTCTTATTAGGTTTTTTTAAAAAACAATGTTAAAACTGTAAGATTCCCTCTCCTCTCTTATTTCCTTCTGTTTCCCCTAAGTCAAGTAAATTCTTCTGTCCCCAAAGATGCTTGCCTTTTTCTAGAGGGTTTGTAAAAAATATTTGCCTTTGAAAGCAAAGAATTAGTGCATAAAACATAAAATAGGGATGGCACAAGTTCTCAGGCATGTGGTAGAGACTCTTTCCTTGCTGGCAGTGATGGTAGAGGTTCTTCTTGTAACATCCCAGCTCCTGATGGAAATGCTTGGGGCCAGCAAGAGCTTGGAAGGAGCAAAATGCCTTGGGAGGCAGCACCTTGGAGAGCCTGGCTCTGGGAAGGGAAAGCCCCATGGCACCATTTTTCCATCTGTCGCTGATTTACCGAACTATGAGTATTGGTCTAATACCGACACTCAACTATGACGGACAAAAAGACTCTCTAACAATTTAAAGTTAGAAAGCGTCTGTTTATTCAGGGCTGGGCAGCAGCGTGGGGTAACCCCCTAATACGCACTGCAAAATTACAAGTGGGTCAAAGAGTCTATTTATTGACAAAAGGTTCAAACAAATAAATATTCATAGTAACAGCCCCTCCCCTTCCTATGTAATTAGCTTGAATAGCTATTAAGCAGCGTGGTTGGCTTCTTAAATTAAGTCTGGGGTTGTTTTTGTGGGGAGGGGTCTTAAAAGGATGAAGTAAGGTGAGTCTTCCTTGCCCTGAACTCTCAACATTTTCTATCAATGACAATACAAATGGCTTTTGGGGCAACTCCAGTTTTGCAAAGAATGAGTTTCTGGTTACAATTGTTTGTGTTCTTTGGACCTACCTACTAGTTTCATCCTTTCCCATTGCAAGCACAGCTAAGCAAACATAAATTGAGAAGTCAATTATTTAAGTTTCAGGTAACTATCTCAAGCCCAGTTTCTTCTAACTTTTACCTAAAATCCGAATTTCTTTAAATGGGTGTTTCATTGCCTTTTCAGGCGCTCTGGTGTGAAAGGGAGCACCGAGGAGGCCAAGCCAGGCGTGGAGGCTCTCAAGAGGTTGGAGGATCAGCGGCGCCGCCGGGGCGAGAACGAGAGTGAGGAGCTGGAGAAGCTGAAGGAGAAGCAGCAGGAGGCAGCAGCAGAGCTGGACGAGCTGAAGAAAAGGCGGGAGGAGCGCCGGAAAATCCTGGAGGAAGAGGAGCAGAAAAAGAAGCAGGAGGAGGCTGAGAGGAAAATCAGAGAGGAGGTAGGTGTGAAGTGTGGAGTGCTGGACTTGGTTTATTCCATTTTTCCTGTTTTACTTCCACTCTCCTCCCATTAGTCATCAACTCTTTACAGCATTGCCTAGTGAAAAATAAACCATGCAGCATCCAGGGTAGACAAAAATATTCTAATTCTAGCCTTTGCAAACTAATATCTGTTTTCACCAGTCAGGATTCTGTCTGTTCATTCATCTCCTATCTTCTTGCGGATCCAAAATCTTGGGGCAGTGCTGTAATAACAGTATTTTTTTTTACATTATGCAGTTTGAATTACAAAGTGCACGTCAAAATTTATCTGCTGCAGATGGGCTGGAATGCTAATGTTGTATATAGTTACAATAGGCTAGATCTCATTAGGGAGATGTTCTTGTCTATTTAAACATTGACATCTGACAACACATCTGTTTTCTTGTACTTCCTCTGCCAAGGGACTCTGCAAATAGGATTTCCAAGCCTCTGGTGCATCATTTAGGAATCCTAGTTGTTTGGAAAACAAATGGTGAATGAATAATACTGACAGTATCTGGCAGCTGAATGCCAATTCCTTCAATGTATTAATCTCTTTGCAACAGAACTCAGTAGGTGCCAAAATTGCACAATGCCTTGCTGGACCAGTGCTCACAGTGGTGTTGCTTTGAGGGCTTCAGTTTTGACCTGTAGCTCATGAAGCAAAACTCATTTCTGGAGGGAGATCTGCAAGCATTTAATCTTGGGTTTCTTGGCCACCTAGTGATTGTTCCACATTAAATATTAACCTTGGCACAGTAAGTGTCAGAGTAGAGGGACAGAAGAACAATACCAGGATGATATGTGAGAATACAGAGAAACGGAGCTTGAGTCTTTTTCTCTAAGTGGAACTATATGACAATGAATTTGGTGACTTCACTGTGAGGAGACACTAGAGCAGCACACACTAATTGTCCTCCTGGCATCCTTAATACCCCGATGGACTGGCTTTAACACCTTTATATATTACACTGAACTTCTCTGATTGACATAAAAAGCTGTTTATAGAAAATCTGGCAAATGTTTGCAGGGCTGCTCAGCCTTGTGATGGTGATGTAGTTTCTGAAAGAATGAGTAAACATTCATGTTTTTTAAGGAGGAAAAGAGGAGGATGAAGGAAGAAATAGAAAGAAGAAGGGCTGAAGCTGCTGAAAAACGCCAGAAGATGCCGGAGGATGGTGTGTCTGAAGACAAGAAGCCATTTAAATGTTTCAGTCCTAAAGGTTCATCTCTCAAGGTAACCTCCCTATACAGGACATAAAAAGTAAGGGGGTTTGTAGTCCAAACAACAGTCCAACATCAAAAGTGGTGCTGAAATACAGACTTAGGAGAATGCTTTGACAGACTTAGCCTGAACCCTTTAGCTGAAAGACTTCATTTCATTGAGGTGACTGAAAATTAGAGTTCCTTCCTAAAAACAGAGACTAGACTGGCAGCTATCTCTTCTTGATGAAGAATCTCCAAAAAGGATCTTCACCTCCAAGAGAAAATTATTTTTGAAACCTAGAACTGTATTACTGTCTTTTTTTAAAATTTATTATAGGAGCGCTGTGTGAACTGGAGTGGAATCACAGAATCATTTTGGTTGGAAAAGATCTCTTAAGACCATTAAGTCACAAATGTTCTCTCACTCTTTCCATATCCACAGTTATGTTCTTGCTTGCCAGATGACTTTGTCCTTAAGCATATTCAGCCTAATCATCATTAATTGTGACTGACCTGTATGGGAATTCTAGCTTATGTCTAATCTCCCTAAAAATAACATCTAGAAGTACTGGGCTGGATTTCATTTTCTTACATAACAAGAAATACCTCACCCTTCAGTTGCTGCAGGATTTCTAAATGGTCTTTTGTGGCCTGTATTATATTAGAAGTGTGATAAATCAATTAAATGGTCTTTCAGCATGGACAAGGAATCCTGGCCCCACTGAAATTATTGGGAGGATTGTTTTGGAATTCAGTCCAGTTGCTTTCTCAGCTCAAGCTCAGACTGCAGATCTCTTAATGTTTTCAAAGATCTTTTCCTTTTTTCATTTAAGAATCCAAAATGTTTGTCAAAAAGGCCACTTAGTGGGAGCTAAGAGAGAAAAGAACCAGGTAGCAGCTCATTGAACCATGAGGTGGATCTCCATGAGATTAAAACTGTAACTGTTGAGTGAAAAACTGCATTTGGACAGTTTTCCCCTCACAAGAGAGCTGCACTTTCATCCAGTCTGGGGATTCAGGTCTGGTTTGGGTCCAGTTCTAGCAAATACAGAGTCCAAATGTTTTTGAATGGACTTGCCTTTTGCTTCTAAGACATATTTGTACCTGAAATACTGTAACAGAAAGCACACAATTGTAAACAAAAATTGCAGAACTTCACAACTTGCTCTGATCAGTTAAACCTGGTCTTACCATTTTGGTTGCTAAAGATGATGTCTGTAACAGACACTGTAAATGTACAACTTCTTCCCTGCCCTCCTGGGAGAGTTTCCTTCTGTTTATTGACATATTGTTTATGATATACATTTGGAGCTTTAATTTACAGAAGGCTCAGAATGGAGGAAATTGTGCTTGAAAACACAGAAAGGATATAGATCCTAATTTTGGGGGAAGTGTGAAAAAACACTGGACTTGGCAGGAGGTGAAAAGTTTCAGATACCTTTTATATGCTGAATTCTACACTATTGTTAGTGTATTTTCAGAGAAAAGATGAAATTTTTCAGATGTTAGGCATCCAAGGTGCAATTTTTTAATTTTTTTATGCTGGGTTTTGTCTTGCTAGGTAGAAGTTGTTTGTTACAAAATATGATATGTGCAAATCTACACATTTTTTCCTCTTTCTGTCTCTGAGAAATTGGTGATACTTAACAGATTCCAGTCCAGTGTCTGTGGGTGGCCAGTGTAGATATGTAATGCTATAAGAGTTCACACCCTAAACTGATTCTTGGCATTCTGTGGTCAAGAGCTGAGGGGAGAGTAATCACAGTTTATTAACCTGATGTGAAACTTGATGTCAAAATCCAGTTGTTAGAAGATGGTCTGTTTTGTTGCCTTTAATTTGGGCTGACTCCTCAGGCTGCTCTCACCTGGTTGGCACGCAGCTTTCTCACTGTCTGCTCTGCACTGCCCAAGTTATCTTTGGATTTGTAAAGCATCTGGCACGGGTTTTCTCCCTTGATGGATGTATCATCTCCTTAGATCTGCCATGAGTCATGTGAGAATCCCAACTGCACAGCTGTGGGTGGGTGGTTGGAATTAATGCTGAAAAAAGGGAGGCTCAGTATGAAAACAATGGATGTTGGTTGTGCACATTCTGACTTCTCCGGGGTCACAGTTTGGCAAAGCACCTTTGTACTCTTTCCCTGCCCTTCCTGATGGGATGAGCTTTTGGGAAGAAAAAGAATTTCATAGGAGTGGCTAGATGAGGAAAATAGGGCGTGCTGATTGCCAAGGGAGCTACAAGAACAAAGAAAAGAAGGGAGATGACCGGAGCAGGTAATTGCCATCCTGTGGATGCTGCAGCTGTCCATCAGATGGGCTAGCATGGCATGCAGACTCAGAATTGGGAGATAAAGATGTGCAGCTCCTCTCCAAGTATGACACAGCTCATGGATGCCCAAATGTAAATGTATGTATACAAACATGGTCAAAATATACATACATGCTCATATAAAACAGCTCCTGTTGTTTTAACTGGCAGATAAGTGTTTCCCTCAAAGCTGACACACTACCTCAGCAGAGGTAGCACACTGTGGAGTCCTCACAGTGTCAGCTTGAGAGTTGGTTCTTTCTGAGGGGACACTGAAAAGAAAATGTGCCAAGTAAATATAGCCCAAGCTCATCACCAGCTCAGGGATAGAAGCAGCTTGGATTTCTCAGGGCTGGGTGGACACCCTGTGGACTGCAGTGGTACCAAACTTCTGCTCAACCTCTGTCTTGTACCTTGTTATTGTTTTAAAATAAGGACAAAGCCTGCAACAACCTCTGCTGCTCTCCCATTTGCCTCTAGCTTGTCCTTTCCCTAATTTAGTTCATGTAAAACATGATGCATTCAAAAAATGAAATTTCCTGGAAAATGGTTGATCATTTCGCTTCTTGGACAAGTTCATTACTCATGTTTCTTTGCAAAGGAAGTTTACTGAGTCCTTGTATTCTGTTCTCTAGGTTAATCAGGAGAGAACAGGGTATTTCAGTACTGAGTCTCTTCTTGGGGATGATTACCAGCCCTAGAGAAATGCAAAAGCAGTTATTAGGTGTTGAGGGGAGGGAGCAATGGCAGGGAGCTGGGATATCCCTGTCCTTGGACTAAATGTCTCCTGGTGTGGCACTCTCTGCAAGGCATTGCTGACAGCTGAGACAGAAGGTAGGACTTTTCAGAGACCTTTTTTTAAAAAACCTGTCTTGTCCTCATTATTGCTCGCAATACCTGACAGCTGGGGAAGAACTAGACTCCACATAATCAGTTCTTCCTATTTGAGCTGTTCTTGTGGCACAGGGAAAACAGAATGGTGGGAACAGGATTTGTGACTTTGTTTTCCCCATCTTTGATGCTGATGACAGCACTTGAGTCTGGTAGGTAAACTGAGCTGAGCTGGCACACTCTGCTCAGAGGCTGCTGACAGCAGGAAAAAAACATAAACGTGCTTAATGAAGCAAGAGACTGTTAGCCATTCAGGGAGGATAAGGAGAACCTCTCCCAGGGGCTGCTGCTCCAATGCATTTCTACTAGGTCCTTCCATATGCAAGATATTAAAATACTGTTTTCATTTTCTGTTTTCTGTGTTCGTTTTTTATTCTTCTTCCTCCTTGGCATATTTTTTGAGAAGAGTTTTCTATAGGTCCATTTAGAAGTTTCTGTTACATAATATCCAATACGTGGTTTAAAACTCCTAAGAATCATGTAATTCCTTTCTATGAAACAAGTTTTTTTGTTTCCCAAGTCTTATATTGTGTGTTAACTCATTATTTCTGGTTATAATTCATTTAGAAGCTGACTTTTTTGAATATGCCTGTGTTCTGAAAGTATTCCATGGTGACAAAACATAGTGTAAGCTATCTAACAAGATTCTGTTAAGATGAAAGATTATTCTTATTACCTGGTCTGAAACCGTGAAAGCATCTTTCATTTTATGCTAACCAGCTTGCTTGGCGTGTTTCTTTTACAGATCTATTTTGTCATACTGTTTACTGTATGTGCCCAACATTTTAAATTCTTTGCATGGAGTTTGTGTGATGTGCAGTGGGTAAATGGCCTTTACATGTTGCTGTGCTGTCTAAATGTATTTGACTTAACATATTGAATGCACGTGTGTACAGGTTGGTTTGCTCTGGGTGTATTCCATGTCTGCTTCTGCCGTGTTTTGAGGAGGGTGTTCTTGAATAAATCCTCACATAAATGTGCAGAAGATATTTTATCCCTCCAGAGGGCCTTGCTCAGCTCTGAGGGTTTCTTCCTAACTCTTTCCCATTTATTTTCTGGTTTTGCTTTTTCACTCTCCTCTTATGAGCAACCCCTGTCCTTTTCCTGATCCCACAGCTGAGAACTGCTGTTACCAGTGGCTAAAGAACAGCCCCACTTCTGTCTTTTTATTGCAACCACAAAATAATTTCCATCTTCCCTCCCTCCTGTCCTCCTCTTCCACCAGTGCCTCCTCTGGTCTTTACCGATGTGCACATCAGAATGTGAAGATCCTGTCAATGAATTATTAGGCAGTTTCCTTGAGTTGTTATTTGAGATTATTTGTCCTTGCTGCCCAGGAGGGTTTCACTGGTGCAGCTGGGCACAGACTGGGGACAAACTGGAGGCTCTTGCTGGAATAACTCATTGTTTTTTGAACCATTGACTTGCTCATTTTGTGGCATTGCTGGCTGCTTTTCTGGGTGAAAGAGCTGTAGCCTGTTCCTGTGAGTGTGCAGGACTCCTGCTGGTCTTTTGCTGCCACCTTGTGACATCCCTCCCCTGAAATCGGGGATTTGTCCTAACAAAGCCCATCTTTGCACTCGGGACTGCTTTTAGCTCGTGTTTTGGCAGCTGAAAGTGGCAATGGGAATGACTCTGTAAGTTGTGTGTATATTTTAGAGCTTCAGAGGTGCTTTGAGCTGGATGGGTGGTAGCTGGAGCTCCTCCAGTGAGCTCGTTTGGCAAATCCTGCACTCAAGTGAACTGCCTGAGTTTCTGCTTGCAAGGGCTTGAGAGACAAACCATGCATGTCCTTTGATGGGATTGCTTTGGGAGTCAGTATTCTGGGATGCTGAAGGCACTGAAGAGAACCATTTAAAGGAATGGCTGTCACTGCCTTGTTTTAAAGGCACGAATGCCAGAGCAGTCAGGTTAAAGTAAATTGGAAAATGGAGAGCCCCTGCTGACACTGGGGAGTCCCCAGGAATCCAGCCAGGATGATTATTAATCATTTCAATCCTCTGGAACTGCTTGCATGTATTTTATTTTTTAAGTGAAACTGTAGAGCCTGGGATGAGAATTGGAACAATGAAATGTGGATAAGACTTGAGGAAGTTTGAGGAAAATATTTCTTGACCCAGGATAAAAATGGGAACAAATGGGTACAGTTGCATACATACTCCCCATACATACATACTCCCCATACATACATACTCCCCATTCCCCCACTCCCCAAAATGAAATGTTTTAGAACTTTATTCAGGGTGGAGTTTTTTGAAGTCTTGAGAGATTTGACAGAAGTCATATGAGACTTTGATGAGTCTCCCTCCCTGGAAATGTCACAATATTTTCCTATTTACAGAGTAGAAAATTATGATGAAATGTCAGATAGCAGTTTGTATAATAACAGCTGGTAGATACCCTGCCTGAACATGAGCAGGGTTTACAATGATGAGTTTTTTTGAGCTCAAATTTAAGTTGTTAGTGTCCTCCAAAAACATCTGTAAGGGAGGCTGAGCTCCAAACCTGGCCTAGTCTGATGTCTCAGCTGAGAAAAACTTTGTTAAATTTGCTGTCTGTCTCTAGAGATGCATACTTGCTCTTGTGTGGGAGATGTGAGGATGGCATTAATTTTTGTGCTTATCAATCCCTTCCATGAGACAGACTTCTTGCTTTTCTTCTTTCTGTGTTGTTCATTTATTCTCTTGCTACATATGAGGCACTGAAGAAATGTGTAGGATGCAAACACTCATACAGAAAATATATCCACTTCTCTGAATCTGTAGCATAATAGGCTCTTACCCATAAAATCTTTGTGTGTGTCTGTGAAGTTTCTGTTGGAATGTATCCCTTTCAGATTGACTTTTTTTGACATTTAAAATGACATTTTAGGCTGGCTCTATTAACTTTAAACTTAAAGCTTTTGTTTCTATCTTTTCTAGATTGAGGAGCGAACAGAATTCTTGAACAAGTCTGCTCAAAAGAGGTAAAACAAATAAACAGAAAGTTCAGTTCAAACAGCAGTGTTTAAATGGAGGGAATAATTCTTGTTTGTTTTTTTATTTTTTTCTACTTCCTCTAGTGGTATGAAGCCCACCCAGACGACAGCAGTTGTCTCAAAGATTGACAGTAGACTTGAGCAATACACTAGTGCAATTGAGGTAAGTTAATTCCAGTAAATGCATCTAGTTAGTAATGGCCTGGGGGGCTTAAATCAGCCTTTGCTTTGCTCTTCAAGAATTGCAGGTTTTTTTGATCTCAAACTCTTCTTTAAGGTGACTTCAAGAGCAAAATGCTTGAGGCACATCTGTAACCAACATCTAGAGGTGTATCTAAACAAAACTTCAGATTTGTGTCTTGTCTTCCATGCTGCAATTTGCTCTGTTCTGTGAGGTTGCAGTAGCTTTGGAGGGTTCAGTCAGCATCTGGAGTGAGTCACATCCTCTGCTTGGCTGATGAGAGTCCTGTCAGCACAGAGCTGGTGGTCATCCTGAGCAAAGCTGACATAGCATCTTATCTAGGAGAACAAGGGACTGGCTCTGTGCTGCTGGCTGCCACCTCCCTGTGAAATTCCTTGGCAAAGACATACTCTGCAGAGAACTAGTTAAGCAGTGACAAAAGGGAAATCAAAATCACTTTAAAACGTAGAATTTTACCCCGGGTGATTTTGACAACTGTGCCTGAGAGGCAGAACTGGAAGCTTTTTCTGTCCATAATCCAAGGTAAAATAGGAGATGGATACCAATGTGTCCAGCTACAATCTGACTTGAAGTATCTCCTTTGCAGTTGTCAAATCTGACTTGCTTTGCAATTAGGGAGGCAAGACATCACTCATACAGGTTCTTATTCTCATCAAATCTATGATATGTAAAATGTGCAAGAATTTTGAAAAGAAGAAAAAGAAAGAATTTGGCCTGGTGATTTTAGTAACTGTGCAAAAGACGCATTTCCCTAAAAAACCCACCCAGATACTCCCACCCAATTATATACTTTTTGAAAGAACGCCTGGTTTCAAACGTATTGTAGCTGCTGAGATTTAACCCTAGAATGCTGAGGTTCAGTTGTCTGTGTTTGCCATGGATTTTGGAAAGGTAATAAACACCAAAAAAAAGTGAGTGCTATTTTCACACCTGATTGTATCAAGTACAGCTGCAAATGGAAAAGGGGAGAGAATCTCAGTGGCAATTCTGGAGCCGGGTACTCCTCATCTTTGCATGATCAGTGCTAGAACCACATAGAAATGCTGCATTCCCTGGAGTCAAACCACCCTGCAAGTCCAGCTCTGAATGCCAAACACCAATTTTTCCCCAGGGCACAAAGGTTTCAAGACCAGCTAAAGCTTCTGACCTCCACGTTCCAGCTGAGGGCGTCCGTAACATCAAGAGCATGTGGGAGAAAGGGAATGTTTTTTCATCACCTTCTGGGGCAGGAACACCAAATAAGGTTTGTGTTTAATTTAACCTAGTGCTTATAAAGAATTATGCTCTGGACCTGACCTTGCTGCTTGTGTTCCTCTGGGTAAGTCTGCTCCTCTTGGCATCCCTGGTGAAGAATATCCCAAAGGATCCTGGAGACCTCAGAAATCCACAATATGGCTGCATTATTGAGTATAATGGAAGAATTTACTGACCTACTGAGCTCAGTTATGAGACATTCCAGAGCCACATCAGATATCTTAGAAAAACACATCTGGGTCATTCAAGCAGAGTACAAAGAAATTCTTTGAGTAGGGCAAAATTCTTTTGGGGAGCAGAAGAGATTTGAATAGGCAGGATAGTGGTGATATTTTCTAGATAATTTATAGAAGTATTTGTGAGACCTTTATCTTTTCTTTGTAAATCCTTAAGG